>CM026261.1:23886525-24324025 GCA_014851425.1 Senna tora | reverse complement strand
ACTAAACCTTAACCCCAAACTTATGCTAAATGCTAAACCTTTATCATAAACCCAAACCCTAAACCCTAAACACTATACCCTAAACCCTAACCCCTAAACCCAAAACACAAAATCCTAAATTCGAATCCCCAAACCCCAAACCCTATATCCTAAACCCTAATCCCTAAACCTAAAATCCTAAACCCAAAACCCCAAACCCAAAACCCTAAATTTGAAATCCTAAACCCTAAACCCTGAACCTTAAACCTTAGACCCCAAACCCTAAACCCAAAATCAGTAACCCGAAAGCGACAACCCTTACCCTAAATCCTTAACCGTTACCCTAAACCCTAATCCCTAATCCCTAATCCCCAAACCCTAATCCCTAAACTCTAAACCCTAAACCCTAAATCTCGAACCCCAAACCCTAAACCCTAATCCTTAACCCCCAAACCCCGAACCCATAAGCCTAACCCTAAACCTTAAACCCCAAACCCTAAACATAAAACCCAAAACCTAAAAGCCTAACCACTTAACCCTAAACCCTAAACCCCAAACCCCCAAACCCCAGCTAACATTTTTCTTTTTTTAAAAAAAATACAAAATGTCTATTATACCCTTTGATTTGACACAATCCCAACTTTCCTTTTTTTTTTTTATTTTAATATAAGGGGCAAAGTGGTAATTTTAAAACATTGTCATTCCATTTCCATTCCAAATTTTTACTACCAAACACATCAAACCCATTCCCTCTCCCTCTCCCTCTCCCTCTCCCTTTCTTACAAGCAAACGTGCCCTAAACCTAAACCCCAGACCCCTAACCCTAAACACCAAACCCTAAACCCAAAACCCTACACCCTAAACCCTAAATCCAAAAACCTAAATCCTAACCCCTAAAACCTAAATCCCAAACCCCCACCCTAAACCATAAACCCCAAACCCTAAACCCTAAGCTTTAAACACTATACCCGAAACCCTAAACCCTAAATGCTAAACCCAAAACCCAAAACCCTGAACCCCAAACCCTAACTATAAAGACTAAACTTTAAACCTTAAACCTCAAACCCCAAACCTTAAACCCTAAACGCCAAACCCTTAACCCTGAATGCTTTATCCCAAAACCCTGAGCTTCAAACCCTAAACTCTAAACCTTAAACAACAAACCCAAAATCTTGAACCCTAAACCTGAATCCCTAAACTCTAAACCCCAAACAACAAACCCTAAACCCCAAACCATAAACCCTAATAAATCCCAAACCCTAAATCCTAAACCCTCAACACTTTCCCCAAACTGTAACCTTAAACCATAAACCCTAAACCCTTTCCTAAACCCTAATCCTAACTCCAAACCCTAAACCTTACACCCCAAAATCTAAACCCAAAACCCAAAACCCAAAACCCTTTATCCTAAATCCTAAATCCCAAACCCCAAACCCTTACCCTAAGCTCCAACCGTTAAACCCTAAACCCTAAATGCTAACCCCAAAACCCTTAACCCCAAACCCTAACCCAAAACTCCAATCCCTAAATGCTAAAGCCCAAACTTCAAACATAAACCCTAAACCTTGAACCCCAAACCATAAACCCTAAACCCTTAACTCTCAACCATACACCAAAACCTAAAACCCTAAACCCTAAACCCAAAATGCTAAACCCTTAACCCCAAACCCTAAACTCTAAACCCTGAACCCTAAACTAGAAACTGAAAACCCTAAACCCTAAGTCCAAAATCCTAAACCCGAAACCCTAAGACCTAAATTGGAAAACCCTAAACCCTAAACACTGCACCCTAAAATGAAAACACTAAACCCCAAAACCTATACCCTAAAATCTAAACCCTAAACCATAAACCCCAAACCCCAAACACTAAACCTTAAGCCGTCAACCCTAAACTCTAAACCATAAGTTCAAAACCCTAAACTCGAAACCCTAAAACCCAAACCAAATAACCCTAAAGCCAAAACCCTTCACCCCAAACACCACACCCTAACATGTAAACCCTAAACCCTAAAATCTAAACCCTAAAGCCAAAACCCCAAACCCCAAACACCAAACCATAAGCCATAAACTCTAAACCCTAAAGAACCCTAAACCCTATGCCTCAAACCCCAAACCTTAACCCTAAACACCAAACTTTAAAACCTAAACCCTAAACCCCAAACCATAAACCCTAAATGCTAAACACGAAAGCCTAAACCCCAAGCCCTAAATGCCATACCCTAAACCCTATACCCTAAAAACCACCCCCAAAACCTAAAACAAAACATTAAACCCTACACCCTACACCCAAATCCCAAACCCCAAACCCTTAACCCTAAAAACCAAACCCTAAACCCGAAACCTGAAACCCTATACCTTAAACCCTAAACTCTATATCCTAAATCCCAAACCTTAAACCTTAAACCTTAAACCCTCAACCCTAAACCCTTAACCCCAAACCTTAAACTACAAAACCTAAACCCTAAACCCTTAACCCTAAACCATAAACCCAAAACCCCAAACCCAAAACCCTAAACCTCTAACCCTAAACCCCAAACCCTAAACCCTTAACCCCTTAGTCCCTGTAATGATTCTAGAGTTTGAGAAAAGACAACTCCGGAGTAAGACCGTTCCATTAGTCAAGGTGTTATGGCAAGACGTTTCGACACAAGAAATGACTTGTGACTGTGAAGAGGACATGAGACAACAATACTCGACATTATTTGCAGGTATACCTCAAAAATTTTGAGGACAAAATTCTAATTAGTAGGGGAGAGTTGTAACATCTTGAAAATTCAAAACCTAAGTTTGACTGGATTTCTTATTTGACTTGTCTGTTTGAAATGGTTTGATCTTAATTGTGCTTGACTATGTTTGATTGTGCTTGTAAATAGGGTAAGAAACCCTAGTTAGAGAAAGAGAGACTTAAAATTTAGGAAAAATACCAAAGAAACCCCTAACCCAAACCCTAGGGACTATATTGAAAGAAAAACTTTGTTTGAACCCTTTTTGTTTTAATGAGTTAAATTGAGTAGGGAAGGCCTATTTGACCCAAGAAAAGTAGCCTACGATACTCTAGAGACACTTTACAACTTAAATAATAGAACCCAACCCCAAGAAAAGTCTTAAATGGTCATATTTCTTTAGTAGAAATGCAGGGACTAAAATGAGTGAAATGGAAAATGTCAAATAAGGCGCCCTAACTTACTTAGAGCTCAAGGAAGCTCAATTCAACCACCCAAAAGCACTCAAACCTTTGCCATTACGTACCATCTATGTGCCTTAATAGAGATTTAAAAGAATTTCAGTTTGTTATAAATTTTAAAACTAAAATAAAAGGAATTAAACACCCAATTGAATCAATAAGTGTCACCCTTGCATAGTAAACGAAAATACCCACTTCAATGGTTAAATTAACTCCTCAAATGTAACCCAACTACTGCCAACACACCTAGGCAGGCACACACACAAGAAATAATCAGAATTGGAACCTAGGAACCTCATTCGCACATGCCACAACTCAATTAATGAAACTACAAGACCCACCGTATAAAATTGAAGCTAAATTGAACCTAAGGGATTAAATGGCCAGCCAAACATGCCCTAATATTCCTCTTACTTAGGTTAGTAGGTGTCTAAATGAGAATTAAGGGAGGCTAAAAGCTTAACACCTCACCAGCTTGTGCAAATTCCATCATTTCACCACACATGCCTCCAACCCACTACAAGAACACACACACCAAGGAATCCACCATTCTTCAAGCTTGACCCAAGATTTTTAGAGGCTCAAACCCTTCTTCTTTCTTTGAAAATTTAAGGTAGCGTAGGGTTAACCTTCCTTCAACTCCATAGAGTCAAAAGCATCCATAAAGAGTGATGGCATAAGCCTTTATGAGTATTTTTCCTTTGCTGCCATTTCTGAGCCCTGTTTTGAGCAATGCTTCTTTAACAGACCATAACTCTCTTGATTTTTAACCAAATTGTGCAAGTAGGGTTTCAAAAGAAAGCTAAGATAACATATTTAACAATATCTAAATGCATGTATCATCCAAAGCTTCCGTACTGCTGATCGTGGCCTTGGAAGTAATTGTAAAAGACAGAATCCCTATTTTTCTGAAGTATGAAGTTGTGTTTCTGTTTTTGTGATTTTTGGTAAGTTTTGTTTCGAATAAGCATAGGGCAACTAAGTGACAAGTAGGGAAAGAGTCTGAACTTGAAGAGAGCTAGTAAATCCTAGAAATTGGGTAATTTGGAGATAGTAAAGTAATTAAGACTATAGTAAGAGACATGAAAAATAGAAGACGCTGAAAAATTGAGTGTTTTAGACCTTTAAGATGTGAAGAAGTTGTAGGTTACGTAAAATTCAGGTTTACAAAGCTATGTCCAAATCTGTCACGGAGTTAAGGACATTTCTAGAGATTGTTAAGTAAAAAACCTAGTTCTCTAGACTTATGACAACTTCGTAAAATCAGGAAACACATAGAAACAGAAAAGGCAACATTAGGACCCTAGTGTAGTAAAATTTGGGGTTTGCCTCTATGAATGTTGGGTACTCTGGTGTTGGGTGGATAGGGTAGCTACCCCACCCTCTAGATTTCCAAAGAAATGCATTCAGAAAGTACAATAGCCCAAAAATGACTTAAAATAATCTTAGTGTACCTAAATTCCTAACTTGTAAAGAGTGCCAAAGAAAGTCAAAATTTGCTGCATAAAACCCAATTCTGTAATGATATGGCTTTACAAACTTGTTGTACAAGTCATAAATGACCTTACTATGATTGGGGTAAGCTTTTTAAGGCTTAACAAAAGCCAGAACAGAAAAGGAATAGTGATTGGGACTAAACAGCGGGAGTTGTAGTGTTTTCTTACCATTAAGGGAAATTGAGTATTTTGTGCCCAATAATTGTGATTGACTGTTTTTGTATAGTCTATGAAGTGTCTGAACACTTTTTAAAAGCTTGGGGGAGACCAGAAGGGTCTCTAATTGTATTTTTACACTTGAGGGACTTTTAAAGAAAATTTCCAAAAGATAGGGGTTTTGCCACAAAAATCTAGTTTCTGATCTGTTTTTGAGTGATCAAAGGGGTTGACCAAGTCATGTCTAACCTTGGGAATCTTGTTGTAACTTTCTTTGAGGCAGTAAAAGTCCAGAATGGAAATTGAGTCTTAATAGAGACCATTTTGAAATAAAAAACTAGAGAAATCCCAAAATTCTTATTTTGACTCAATTTCTGGTGAATTTCTATTGGAAACTTTCTAAATATGTTTAGTGAATGTTAATTGTCCAATGCATGTATTTGGATGTGACTAAAGTGTTAAAATTGCCTCTAATTTTAATAATTTGAGAAAGGGGCCAAAATGTGATTTTCCTACTTGTGAAGCTAGCTCAAATTGTTAATTGCATTATAAATTTGCTCCTGATGAAATTTCATAGTATTTGAATGCCTGTATGAGAAATTATGGGCGTTGCTTGCTGTACAAGTAATGTTTGACTTGTGGTTGACTTTGTTTGATTTTATGTTGACTAAAAGCAAAAGTTGACGTAATTTATGTAACTTATTTAAGTGTGTGGCATCCAATTCAGGAACTGAGATTTAACATGCATTTTTGAGAACTGATATGCCCAGGAGAGGCAGATATTTTAGCATGCATTTGTGAAATATTGATATGTCCTAGAGAGGAAAAATTGTGAAAAGTGATACGCCCTGGAGAGGCAATTTGTAAAATTTTGATATGCCCTAGAGAGGCAAATGATTTGCAACTGAATAAACATTACCTGTGAAAATTATGTTATATATATGGTCTATATGTAAAGGACACACTAGGCTGGCTAGGAATGCTTACGGGACGTAGCTGTCTACCAAATATTGAGGAAATAATCCAGTCTGGGACTGGTGATCCTAAGGTTGTAACTTGTGCGCACACCGAGGGACGCCCTGCAATGTTAGGTAATTGCCTATGCCTTATTGGAGAACTTTACTTATATTGGTAAGTCAGTACTATCCTATTTCATTAGATTGCTTTTGATGGTAAGGTAACGGTTTAGATTAGTTGTACAGGTCCTGTTGAGATCTGGTCTTTGGCATGACTAACTAAAGAGATGTGATGGTAAAATGAGCATTCTTTTAAAAGAAATTTTGTATTTTATATGTTTGCTCAATGTGATGGTATCACTTTACTATGTTAAAGCATTTTTATTATGAATATATATCCTGAATCCATGTGTAGAAATATCTTGTAATTGAGAATAAATACTTAAGAACTGCACTTATTTGTTGCATGAATCTGATAAATGTGAAGGAAGTTTTCCTGTATTCTTCGTAACGACGCTGAACCACTAATTAGATTTATAAAACTGATAATCTACGTTACTGGGTTTATATATCTCATTACGTTAGTGTGTTCAGATGCCTAGGTACCTCCAGCTACTTGAGATAGAGGTGGAGCTATTGGAAGTACCATTCTTGGGCCACTTCCAGGTACTGAAGACTGTCAACATTCTCTTCTTCTATCCCACGAAGCATGTGATCATCCGTGGGACCTAGAAGGGATGTCTGATGGGTAGGTTGCAGAGGAGCTGACTTTTTGGCTGTGACTTATGAGTCACACTTCTTTTGGACTATGGCCTACGTGCCAGACTAACTATTTAGGCCTGCGTGCCACTAACTACTGAACTTGTGTATGTATATATGGATGTATGTGGTAGACTTAGATCATATATCTGCTAGCATGGAGGTTAGAACCTCATATTATCTGATTAAAATATCTGCATATATGATAAAAAATGATTTTGAAAGAGCGTGAGAGTAACAAACACGTAACTTCTAGTTTCTTATGTTTAAATAACCAAACGAGAGTAAACGATCCTTGAGTTAGAACTTAACTTTTAGTACTCCTAAAGGAAAAGAAAAGAAAAAATTTGACCATGAACTTAAGAGTTAAGTCAAATAATCTAATTCCGCAACAAAAATGAATAAAGAAACTACGACATTACACTAAACCCTAAACCCCAATAGATAAACCCTAAACCCTAAACACTAAATCCCAAACCCCAAACCCTTAACCCAAACCCCAAACCTCAACTCCAAACCCTACACCCTAAACCCCAAAACCAGAACCCTAAACCCTAAACCTTAAGCCCCAAACAACAAACCACTAACCCTTAACCCCAAATCCCAAACCTAAAGCCTAAACCCCAAACCCTAAACCCTAAACCCTAAAAGTTAAACCCAAAACCCAAATCCCAAACCCTTAACTCCAAACTATAAAGCTTAAACCCTTAACCCTCAACCCCGAACCATAAACCCTAAACACTAAACCCCAAACCCCAAACCCAAACCCGAAACGACTAAACCCCAAACCCTAAACTCTAAACCCGAAACCCCAAACACCAAACTCGAAACCCTGAACCAAAGACCCCAAACCCTAATCCCTAAACCATAAACCTTAAACCCTAAACCCAAACCCTAAACCTTAAACCCCAAATGCCAAACCCTAAACCCCAAACCCTAAATCCCAAACCCCGAACTGTAAAGCGTAAACCATAATCCCTAAACACTATACCTCAAACCCTAAACCCTAAATCCGAAACTCGAAACCCTAAACCCTAATTCATAAACTCCAAACTCCAAACCCATAACCCCAAACCGTAAACCCCAAACCTTAAACCCTAAACTAAAAACCTTAAACCCTAAACCCCAAACACCAAAACCTTAACTGCAAACTGTAAACCCCAAGCCGTAAACCCTAAGCCATAAACCCCAAATCCTAAACTCCGAAATATAAACCCCAAACCCTAACCCTAAGCCGCAAAACATTATACCCAAAACCACAAAGACTAAACCCTAAACCCCAAACGCCAATCCCTAAACCTTAAACCCCAAACATTAAACACTAAACCCTAACCCTAAACCTTAAACCTCAAACGTTAAACCTTAAACCCTAAACCCTAAACCCTTGACCCAAAACCCCTACCCCAAACCCCAAACCCTAAACACAAAATCCCAAACCCTGAACCCTAAACCGCAAACCCGAAACCATAAACACTAAACCCGAAACCAAACTCTAAACAGTAACCCCAAACCCCAAACCCTACACCCAAAACCCCATATCATAAACCCTAATCACTAAACACCAAACCTTCAACCCTAAACCCCAAGCCCTAAACCCTAAACCCCTAAACCTTAACCCCAACCCTAAACCCTAAACCTTATTAACAAAACCCGAAACATTAAAACCTTAGCCCTAACCCCTAAACTTCAAATTGTAAACCCCAAACCCCAAACCCCAAACCCTAAACCCTAAATACTAATACCTAAACCCTAAACCCTAACCTAAAACCACAAATTTTAAACCCCAATACGTAAACCCCAAACCCTAAAATCTAAACCCTAAACGATTAACCCCAAGCCCTTAACCCTAAACCCTAAACCCCAAACCATAAACCTAAACCCTACACCCTAGACCTTAAACCTCGAACCCCAAACCATGAACCCTAAACCCCAAACCCTAAACCCTAAATCCTAAAACTGAAAACATAAACCCTAATCCCAAAACCCCAAACCCTAAACCATAAATGCCAAACCCTAAACCCGAAAACCCAAACCCTAAACCCTAAACCCTAGAACCCAAACCCCAAACAGCAAACCATTTATCCTATTCTGAAAACCCTAAACCCCAAACCCTTATCCTTAAACCCTTAACCCTTAACCCTTAACCCCAAACCCTAAAGCCTAAAGCCTAAAGCCTAAAACCCAAACCCTAACCCTAAATAATAAGCCCTAAACCCTAAACCCCAAACCCAAACCCCAAACTCTAAACCCTAAACCCTAAAGCACAATCCCTAAACCATAAACACTAAACCTAAGCCTTAAACCCCAAACCCAAAACCCTAAAGCCTAAAGCCAAGATCACAAACTCCAAACCCTAAACCCTAAATGACAAATTTAAACCCGAAATCGCAAACCCTAAACCCTGAACCAAAACCCTAAACACTAAAACCCAAACTCTAAACCTTAAACCCTAAACACTAAACCCAAAACCCTAAACACTAAACCCGAAATCCTCAGTCCTAAACCCGAAACCTAAACCCTAAATTCCAAACCCCAAACCCTTAACCCCAAACTCCAAACCCCAAACTATAAACCCTAAACCCTAAACTCTAAAGCCAAAACACTAAACCCTAAAGGCGAAACGCTAAACCCTAAACTCGAAACCCTAAACCATAAACCCTAAACCGTAAACCCTAAACAAAAAACCCTAAACTCCAAACCATAAACCGCAAACCCTAACCCTAGACGCCAAAATTTAAATCCCAAACCTCAAACCCTAAACCAGAAACCCTAAACCTTAAACCATAAACCTAAACCCGAAACCCTAAACCCAAATCGTCAAACACCAAACCCTAAACCCTAAATCCTAAACCCTAAACCCCAAACCCTAAATGCTGAACCCTGAACACCAAACTCTAAACCCTAAACCCCAACCCCTATTCCCTAAACCCTAAACCCTAAACCCTAGACCCTAAACCACAAACTGTAAACTGTAAACCCCAAACCTTAAACCATAAACCCTAAACCTTAAACCCAAAACCCTAAATTGTAAACCTTAATCCTTAAACCCTAAATGCCAAACCCCAACCCTAAACCCCAAACTCTAAACTCTAAACCCTAAACTCGATACCCTAAACCCTAAACCCCAAACTATAAACACCAAACCCCAAACCCTAAACTCTAAACCCTAAACCTCAAACCCTAAACCCTAATTCCCAAACCATAACCCTAAACGCCAAACTTTAATCCCAAACCTCAAACCCTAAGCCAAAACCCTAAACCTTAAACCATAAACCCAAACCTTAAATGCTAAATGCAAAACCCTAACCCTAAACTTCAAACTCCAAACCCTAAACCCTAAACCCAAATCCCCAAACACCAAACCCTAAACCCTAAACCATAAACCTTGAACCCAAAACCCCAGACCCTAAGCCCTAAGCCCTAAACCTTAATCCCTAAACACGAAACCCTTAACCCTAAACCCTAAACCCTAAACCCTAAATTGTAAACCGTAAACTCCAAGCCCTAAACCCTAAACTCCAAACCCTAAACCCTAAACCGTGAATGCTAAACCCTAAACTCTAAGCCCGAGACTATAAATCCTAAACCCCAGACGCTAAACCACAAACCCCAAACCCTAACCCTAAACCCCAAATTTAAATCCCAAAACTCAAACTCTAAACCAAAAACCTAAACCCTAAACCATAAACCCAAACCCTAAACCCTAACCAAAAACCCAAATCCCCAAACACCAAACCCTAAACCCTAAATCCTAAAACCCAAACCCTAAACCAGAAACGCTGAACCCTAGACCTTAAACCACAAATCGTAAACCCTAAACCTAAAACCATAAACCCTAAACCTTAAACCCAAAACCCTAAATACTAAAACCTTAACCCGAAACCGTAAACTTCAATGCGTAACTCTAAACCCTAAACCCAATATGCCAAACCCTAACCCTAAACTCCAAACTTTAATCCCCAAACCTCAAACCCTAAACCTCAAACCCAACACACTAAACCCCAATCTGTAAACCCTAATCCCCAAACCCAACCCTAAAGCTTAAACCCTAACCCTTAAACCCCAAACCCTAAACCCTAAACTCCAAACCCCATACCCTAAACCATAAACTCTGAACTCGAAACACTAATCCCGAAACCTTAAACCCTAAACCATAAACCCTAAACACTGAACCTCAAACCCTCAACCCTAAATACCAAACCCTAAACCCTAAAACCCAAACCCCTAACCCTTAACCCTAAACCCTATACCCTAAACCCCAAAGATTAAACCATAAACCGTAATGCCTAAACCCCAAACACTAAAACCTTAACTCCAACCCCTAACACCAAAACCGTAAACCACATACCCCAAACCCTAAATCCTGAATCGTAAACCCAAAACCCAAACCCCAAATCCTAAACTGAAACCCTAAATACTGAACCACAAACCATTAACGTTAAATCCAAAACCCTAAACTCTAAACCCTAAACCCCAAACACTAAACCCCAAACGCTAATCCCTAAACCCGAAAACGTAAACCCTAAACCCCAAATAATAAAACCCTAACTTTAAACCCTAAACCCTAAACCCTGAACCTTAAACCTTCAACCCCAAATCCTAAAACCTAAACCCTAAACCCTAAATGCTAGACCGCAAACCCTAAACGATGATCCCTAAACCCCAAACCCTAAACCCTAAGGCCCAAATCCCAAATTCTAAACCCTAAAGCCAAAGCCCTAAACCCCAAACCCTGATCCCTAAACCCCAAACCCTAATCCTTAAACCCTAAACCCTAAACCTTAAATCGTAAACCCTAATCCCTAAATCGCAAACCTTAAACCTAAACTTAAAAACCTAACACACCAAACCCTAAAGCCCAAACACTAAATCTCAACCCTACATCGTAAACGTTAAACCCTAAATCCCAAACCCTGAACCCTAAACCCTAAACCCCAAACCCTAAAACCTAAACCATAAACCCTAAGCCCTAAACCCTAAACCCTAAACCTTAAACACTAAACACCTAACCCCAAATCTTAAATCCTAAGCCCAAAACCCTGAACCCAGTCCCAAACCTTAAGCCATAAATCCTGAACCCTAAACCCTAGACTCCAAACCCTAAACCATAATCACTAACCCCTAAACCCTTAACCCCAAACCCTAAACGATAAACCCTAAACCCTAAACCCTAAACCCAAAACCCAAAACCCAAAACCCTAGACCCTAAAGCCATAACCCTTAACCCCAAACCCAAAACCCTAAACCCTAAACCCCAAACCCTAAAACCCCAAACCTCAAACCCTAAATCTTAAACCACAAACACTAAATACTAAACCCAAACCCTAAACCTAAACCCTAAACCCTAAACGACAAACCCGAAACCCTTAACCCAAAACCCCAAACCCCAAACCCTAAACTGTAATCCCCAAACCGTAAACCCTAAACCCTAAACCTTAAATGCCAAACCCCAAACCCTAAATTGGAAAACCTAAATCCGAAACCCTGAACCCAAACCCCAAACCATGAACCCTAAACCCCCAACCCTAAGCCCTAAACCCTAATCCCTAAACCCCAAGCCCTAAACCCTAAACCCAAATCCCAAAACCCTAAACACTAAACCCCATATCCTAAACCCCAAACCCTAAATTCCAAAACCTAAACCCTAAACTCTAAATCGATAACCAAAATGCTTAACCCTAAACCCAGAAAACTTCATCCCTAATCCCCAAACCCTAAACCGTAAACCCTAATCCCTAAACCCAAAACCCTAAACCCTAAACCATAAACCTTAATCCCTAAACCCCAAACTCTAAATCCTAAACCCTAAACCCTAAGCTCTAAACCCTAATCCCTAACCCCTATACCCTAATTCCTAGTACCTAAACCCCAAACCTCAAACCCTAAACCCTATAGTGTAAACCATAAACCCTAAATCGAAGACCCTAAACCCTAAACCGTAAAGCTCAAACCCGAAACCCTAAACCCTTAATCCTGAACCCTAAACCCCAAATCCTAAGCCCTTGACCCCAAACTCCAACCCAAACCCTAAACCCTAATCACTAAACCACAACCGTAAACCTTAAACCCCAAACTGTAAACCATAAACCCAAAACTTGAAATCCTAAACCCTAAACCATAAACCTCAAACCCAATCCCTATACACTTAACCCCAAACCCCAAACCCTAAACCCTAAACACTAAACTCCAAACTTTAAAAACTAACCCAAAAAGCCTAAACCCTAAACCCCAAACCTCAAAACTTTAACCCCAAACTCCAAACCTTTAACCCCAATCCCTAAACCCTAAGCCTTAATACCTAAACCACAAACACTAAAACCTTATCCCCAAACCCTAAACCCCAAATCCTCAACCCTAAAACCTAAACCCCAAATCCAAAACTCCAAACCCTAAACCCCAAATACTATATACTAAACCCCAAACCCTAAACCCTACAACCAAATCCCCAAATCCTTAATGCCAAACCCTATACCCTAAACCCCAAACCATAAACACTAAACACTAAACCTTAAACTCCAAACCCTAAACCTTAACCCCAAACCCTAAACAATAAACCCTAAATCTTATACCCCAAACTCGAAGCCTTAAACCCAAAAACATAAAACACGAAACCTAAACCCTAAACAGCAAACCCTAAACCCTAAACCTTAAACACCAAACCCCCAGATCCTAAACCCTAAACCCTAATCCATATGCCCTAAACCCTAAACCCCAAACACTAAAACCTTAACCACAAACCCTAAAGCCTACACTGCAAACCCGAAACCCTAAACCCTAAATCTTAAATCCCAAAGCCTAAACCCTAAACCCTAAACCCCAAACCCCAAACCCTAAACCCTAAACCCTAAACCCCAAACTCTAAACCCGAAACGCTAAACCCTAAACACAACACAAAACCCCAATCCGAAACTAGAAACCCAAAACCTTAACGCCTAAACGCTAAACCCTTGTCCCCAAACTGTAAACCATAGAACCTAAACCCTAAACCCTAAACCCTAAACCCCAAACCCTAAACCCTAAACCTAAAACTGTAAACCATAAATCCTAAACCCGAAACCCTAAACCCTAAACCATAAACACTAAAACGCTAACCTTAGACCCTAGACCCTAATCACTAAAGCCGAAAATCTAAACCCTAAACCCGAAACCCTAAACCTAAAACTCTAAACCTTAAACCCCTAACCCTAAACACTAAACCCCAACTCCTAAACCTTAAACCCAAAACCTTAAACCCTAAACCCTAAACCCTAAACCCTTAACCCCAAACCCAAACCCCAAACCCTAAACCCTAAACATTAAACCCCAAACCCTGAATCTTAAACCCGAAACCCTAAACCATAAACTCGAAACTCTAAACCCTAAACCCTATACCCTAACACCCAAATCGCAAACCCTAAACCCTAAACCCTAAATTTTAAACACTAAACCCAAACTCTAAACCATAAACCCTAAAAATAAAACCTTAAACCCTTCACCCAAAACCCTAAACCCAAACTTTAAAGAGTAAACCATAAACTGCAAACCCGACAACCTAAACCCCAAACCCTAAAGCCCAAATATTAAACCCGAAACCCTAAACCTAAACCTAAACCCCAAACTTGATACCCTAAACCCTAATACCCAAACCCTAAACCCTAAACCACAAACACTAAAAACCATAATCCCAAAACCTAAACCCTAAACCCTAAAACCTAAACCGTAATCTCGAAACCCCAAAACCTGAATCCTAAATCCCAAACCCCAAACCCCAAAACACAAACCATAAACCCCAAATGCTAAACCCTAAACCCCGAACCCTAAACCCCAAACCCTAAACCCTAATCACTAAACACTAAACTCCGACCCGAAACCGTGAACCCTTAACCCAAAACCCTTGACCCTAAACCCCAACCTCAAACCCAAAACCCTAAACCCCAAATCGTAAACCATAGACCCTAAACCCTAAACACGAAACACTAAACCCCAAACCCCAAACCCTAAGCCCTAAACCTCAAATTGTAAACCAGAAATCCTAATCCCGAAACTCGAAGCGTTATACCCTAAATCCTAAACACTAAACCGTAAGCCCTAAACCATAAACCCTAAACACTAAACCCCAAACTCTATACCCTAAACCCGAAACCCTAAACGTTAAACCCTACACCGCAAACCCTAAACCCTAAACAATAAACCCTAACTCCTAGACCCTAAACCCTTATCCCTAAACCCAAACCCCAAACCCTAAACCCTAAACACTAAACCTCAAACCCCATACCCCAAACCCTAAACCCCATACCCTAAACACTAAACCCTAAACCTGAAACCCTAAACCCTAAATTTGAAACCCCAAACCTTTAACCCCAACCCCTAAACCCCAAACTCCAAACTTTAAACCCTAAACCCTAAATCCTTAACCCCAAACACTAAACCCTTAACCCTAAACTGAAAGCTTAAACCGTAAACCATAAACCCGAAACCCTTAACCGTAAACCCTAAACCCTAAACCCCAAACCCTAAACACCAAACCAAAATCTAATAGCCCAAACCCTAACCCTAAACCCCAAACTTTAAACCCGAAACCCCAAACAATAAACTCGAAACCTGAAAACGTAAACCTAAACCCCAAACATTAAACCCCAAACCCCTAACCCTAAACCCTATACCTTAAACCCCAAACACTAAAACCTTAACCCTAAATGCTAAAGCCTATGCGGCAAACCCTTAACCCTCAACCCTATATCCTAAATCCCAAACCCTAAACCCCAAACCCTAAACTCCAAACCCTAAACACTAAACAATAAACAAAAAACCCAAATCGAAAACCTAAACCCAAAATCATAAAGCCTAAACGTTAAACCCTTGACCCCAAACCCTAAACTGTATACCATAGAACCTAAACCCTAAACGCCAAACCCTAAACCCTAAACCCTAAACCTAAAATTGTAAACCATAAATCCTAAACTCGAAACCCTAAACCCTAAACTCTAAACCCTAAACACTAAACACAAAAACACAAACCCTAAACCCTAGACCCTAAACACTAAAGCCCAAACTCTAAACCCTAAACCCGAAACCTTAAATGCTAAACCCTAAACCCTAAACCCCAAACCCTAAACCCTA
This sequence comes from Senna tora, assembly GCA_014851425.1. Lineage (NCBI taxonomy): Eukaryota > Viridiplantae > Streptophyta > Magnoliopsida > Fabales > Fabaceae > Senna > Senna tora. The sequence continues at coordinate 24,308,396 of CM026261.1, read as the reverse complement.
AACCCTAAACCCCTAACCCTAAACACTATACCCCAACTGCTAAACCTTAAACCCTAAACCTGAAACTCTAAACCCTTAACCCTAAACCCAAACTGCAAACCCTAAACCCTAAACACAAAACCCCAAACCATAAATCTTAAACCCCAGACCCTAAACCATAAACCCTAAACTCCAAACCCTAAACCCTAAATTGCACACCCTAACCCTAAATTTTAAACACAAAACCCTAAACCCTAAACACAAAACCCTAAACCCTAAACACAAAACCCTAAACGCTAAACCCTAAACACAAACCATAAACCATAAACCGCAAACCTGAAAATTTAAACCCTTAACCCTGAACCCCAAACCATAAATCTAAAACCCCAAAACCCTAACCCGAAATCCCAAATTTTAAACCCGAAGCCCTAAACCCCAAACTACAAAACCATAAACCCGAAACCCAAAACCCAAAACCTAAACCCCAAACTTTATACCCCAAACCTTAAAAACCAAACCCTAAACCCTAAACCCTAAACCCCAAACATTAAAACCTTAACCCTAAATCCTAAACCCCAAACCCTAAAGCCTAAACTGCAATCCTGAATACCTAAAACCTATATCCTAAATTCCAAACCCCAAGACCTAAACCCCAAACCGTAAACCCTAAACCGTAAACCCCGAACCATAATCCCTAATCCCTAAAGACTAAAGACTAAACCCCAACCCGAAACCCTAAACCCAAAACCCTTGACCACAAACGCCAACCCCAGACCCAAAACTCTAAACACTAAGCCCCAAACCGAAAACCCCAAACCCCAAACTGTAAATCATAGACCCTAAACCCTAAAACCGAAACACTAAACCCCAAACCCTACACCCTAAACCTCAATTGTAAACTAGAAATCCTAATCCCGAAACCCGAAACCCTATACCCCATATCCTAAACACTAAACTGCAAACCCTAAACACTAAACCCAAAACTCTATACCGTAAACCCGAATCCCTGAACGTTAAACCATAAACTGCAAACCCTAAACCCTAAACAATAAACCCCAACTCTTAAACCTTAAACACTACACCACAAACCTTACACCCTAAACACTAAACCCCGAAACTTAAACCTTAATCCCAAAACTCTAAACCATAAACCCTAAACCCCAAACCCCAAACCCTTAAACCCAAACCCTAAACCTTCAACACTAAATCCCAAACTCTAAACCCTAAACCTTAAACACTAAACATAAAACCCTAAACAATGAACCCCAAACCCTAAACCCTAAACCCTAAACCTAAACATTAAACTGTAAACCATAAACCTCAAACTTGAAACCCCAAACCCTAAATCCCAAACCCGAATTCCTAAACTCTGAATCCTAAACCCCAAACCCTAAACCCTAAAACCTAAATCCCGAATCGAAAACCCCAAACCATAAATCTAAAACCCCAAACCCTAACACTAAACCCTAAACATTAAACTCGAAACCCCAAACCCTAAACCAAAATTAAACCCCAAACCTGAAACCCTAAACCCTGAACTTTAAACCCCAAACCTGAAACTGTAAACCCCAAACTTTAAACCCCAAACTGTAAAACTCAAACCCAAAACCTTAAACCCTAAAGCCCAAACACTAAAACCATAACCCCAAACCCTAAACCCTAAGCCCTAAACTACAAACCCGAAACCCTAAACCCTAAATCCTAAATCCTAAACCCCAACCCCTAAACCTTAAACCCTAAACCCGAAATGCTAAACCTTAAATCCTAAACCCCAAACCCTAAACGTTAAACCCGAAACACTAAACACTAAACCCTAACCCAAAACCCTAAACCCTAAACCTTAAAACCGAAACCCTTGACCCAAAACCGTAACCCAGAACCCTAAACACTAAACCCTAAACCCTAAATCTGAAACCCCAAACTGTAAACCACAATCCCTAAACCCTAGACCCCAAACCGCAAACCCTAAACCCTAAACCTCAAACTGTAAACCATAAATCCTAAACCCGAAAACCTAACCCTAAACCCTACACACTAAACCCTAAACCCTAAATAGTAAACCCTAATCTCTAAACCCTAAACCCGAAACCCTAAATGCTAAACCTTAAATCGTAAACCCTAAATCCTTAACTCCAAACCCAAAACCCGAAACCCTAAACCTTAAATCCTAAGCCCTAAACCCCTAACCCGAAACACTAAACCCCAACTCCTAAACCCTAAAGCCTAAACCTTAAACCCTAAACCATTAACCCCAAACCCAAACCCCAAACTATAAACCTTAAACATTAAACCCCAAACAATAAAGATTAAACCCAAAACCCTAAACCATAAGCCCTAAACACGAAACTCGAAACCCTAAACCCAAAACCCCAAACCCAAAACCCTAAACCCTTGACCATAAACCCTAAACCCCAAACCTGAAAACCTAAATCGCAAACCCTAGACCCCAAATCGTAATCTCAAAGTCCTAAATCCTAAATCCTAAATCCCGAACCCCAAACCCTAAACCCTAAATCCTAAACCTCAAACCCTAAACCCCAAACCCCAAACCCTAAACCCTAGACGCTAAACCCCAAACCTCAAAACCGCAACCCTAAACACTAAACACTAAACCCTAACCGAAAACCCTAAACCCTAAATCTTAAACCCTAAACCCTAAACCCTTGACCCCAAACCCCAACCCTAATCCCGAAACCCTAAACACTAAATGTAACATCCTGAAAATTTGAACCCAACTTTGACAAAAAATCTTTCTGTTGACTTTTCTGTGACATGTTTGACTTTTTGAAATTGTGAGTGCCTATTTGTTCCTGCTTTTAAATAGGTTTAGAATCCTTTGTTAGAGGTCAACGAACCCAAAAATCAGAAGAAAAAGTACCAGAGGAACCCTAACTCTAACCCTAGGGACTAAACTGAAAGAAAAAAAAAAGTTTTAGTCTCTTTTCTTTTATTTAGTTTAAAAGTGTAGGAAAGACCTATTTGACCCTAGAAAAGTAACGCATAACACTCTAGGAATACCCTAAAACTTGGCTAAGGGACCCCAACCTCAAGAGAAGTCCTAAAAGGACACATTTTCTCCAGCAGAAATTCAGGACTAAAAGGATAGAATTGAAAAATTGCAATTATGGCACCTTAGCTTATTTAAAGCCCAATAAAGTCAAATTTAACCACCCAGAGACACCTTAAACCACCCTACCAGGTGCCAGCCACGAAACGTGATGAAGACTTAAGACAATTACGCAAGTTACATATTTTTAAAAGGGAGATAAATAGGAAATTAATGTCAATTGAATCCCTTTAATGCTGTCCATGGACTTGTAACCGAATTTACCACTTTTAGAGCAAATGAAATACCCAATTATGTCATTAACAACAGCAAGCAACTTAAGGAAACTGTTTACAAAGAGAAAGTAGCAAGAATTTAGAGTTAGACATCAAAATTTATCACTTTATGACTCAATTAAGTGACCTCTAAAGCCTTACTCACTAATACACCTAAGCAAGCTTTACCCGAAGCCTAAGCAGCCACTAACCCACCCAAACAGACCCTAAGCCTCGCTAGCACACCCCAATTAGGTGTCCTAATACCATTTAATAAGCGCCAGCAGCTGGACACCTCACCTCTTTCATCATTTAGCTTCACATGCTTGGAGTCTATATAAGAGAGTGAAACCGAGAGGGAGAGGCACACCAGCTGAAAAACCGAGAGAGAGAACTGAGAGCAAGTGAGAGTGAACTTCAGGAAGGAGTCTGAGGCAGTAAGGAAGCTGGAGTCTCGTGAACTAGCTGCTGGAAGCAAAGGTATAAGCTGGAAACTTAAACACACATATACACTCAAGAGTTTCTATTTTCACCAAGCTTACCCACTCAATTCGGAAGCTGAAACCTGTGTTCTTCCTCTGAAAACTCAAGGTAACGTAGGGTTACCCTTCCTTCTTCATTTCTGAGTCAAGAGCATTCATCAATGGTGGTGGTATGAGCCTCTATGACCCTTCTTCTTGCTGTTGCCACATAAAGCTCTGTTTTGGGCAGTAGTGCTTCCAAAGAGCATAACTCTCTCATTTCTTAACCAATTTAAGTGTCTAAGTAGTAAAAAGAAAGCTAAGAAGATGAACTATAAAAGCCCCCAAATGCATCTACCATCAAAGGTTGCGGTATAGGTGTTCAATGCCTTGAAAACTTACTGAAATTTCTAAAATTCTGTTTCTGGTGTGAAGGATTCCAGTTTAATTAAGCAACTTACACTTTCAAAAACATGGATCTTTTCATGAATTTTCTGCTGAGTATGCTTGCTGAGATGTGGCTTGGGTTCTGTGCTGATGTTGGTGTTATGTGTGTGAATTTATTTAACCCCTATCACTTAAAATATACTGGAATTTTCCTTTTGGGCTTGTCTAAATACCCTATGTAGTGGAATGGGTAAAAGAATGAACCTGTGATGTTCTGTGGGATCTTTTCTTGCTGTCAAACATGGTGAAACTTTATTTTCTGTCTCATTACTGTCTTTAGAGGTCCTAACCCATGTAGACACAAGAGGGAACTAGAAGAGTGCTACCTAAATTCAAGTAAGAAGGCCAGAGGGTGAAATATGGGTAGTTACTTAGGAACTTTTTGCACCTTAGTTGTAGCTTGAAACAATCCAGAACATAATTTGGGTCTTGATAGGGACCATTTTCAAGAAAAACTTTAGAGAATCTGAAAATTCCTATTTTTACCCAATTTCTGGTTGGATTCAGTTAGAATCTTTCTGGATGTGTGTAGTAGGTTCTAATTGACTATTTTTTTGTGCCTGGATGAGGTTAAAAGGTTTGAAATTACCTTGATTTCCTTTAATTTAGAGAAAGGACCCTTTTGAAAAAGAATCGTGAAATTGAGGGTCAAAATGCCATTTTCTTTCTTCGAAAAAGCTAGCTGAAACTGTTAAACATATGTTATTGATGCTTTGGGTGAAATTTCATGACTTTTGGATGTCTGTATGCAAAGTTATGCATGTTACTTGGTGTGTAAGTCATATTTGACGTTGTGGTTGACTTTGTTTGACTTTTGAGTTGACCAAATCCTAAGTTCACTATTTTTTTATCAAGCTATTTAAGTGTGTGGCATCCAAACCCTGAAATGAAGTTTTAGCATGTATATGTGAACTATTATGCCTTGGAGGGCAGGTATTTTAGAATGCATATGTGTTTGAATATACCCTTGGAGGGGTAAAACTGTAAATATGCCCTAGAGAGGCAAGTGAATGACAACTGAGTAAACATTACTTGTGGAAGAAAATCTTTGTTATATTATCTTATCGGTATGAAAAGGACACACTAGATTTGTTAGGGATACATCCGGGATGTAGGTGCCTAGAACTAGTGAGGAGATAATCCAGTTTGGGACTGGTAATCCTAAGGTTCTAACTTTGTGCGTACACTGGGGGACGCCCTGGAATGTTGGGTAATTCCTGTAGCCTTATATGGGCGGACTTTACTATATTGGTAAATGGTAAGTCAGTTATGTCCTGTTTCATTGGATTGCTTTAATTGATGGTAATGGCTTAACCGGTTGTACAGGTCCTGGAGAGACTTGATGTTTGGCATGGCTGATAAGTGCATATTGTGGTAAACATGCATTCTTTTGAAAGAAAATAGTCATTTCATTTGTTTAAAGCCTTTCAGCATGATCATATATTCTGAACTTTGTAAGTGGAAATATCTTGTGATTGATGTTTATTGATTGATAAATGCTTTAAAGTAAGAAGGATGTTTTCCCTGTATTCTTAGTAATGCAGCTGAACCACTAATTAGTTATTTATAAAACTGGTAATCTACGTTACTGGGATTTTATATCTCACTACGTTAGTGTGTTTAGATGCCCAGGTACATCCTACTGTTAGAGATTGAGGTGGAGCTACTGGAAGCCCCCATCTGGGTTACTTTGAAATCCCGAAGGCAGTCAACATCCTTTTCTTTTTCCCTTCGGTAGAGCATGCCCAGGGGACTTAGAAAGGGTGCGATGGGCAGGTAGTAGGGAGCTGACTCTTATTTTGGCCGTGACTTAGATGTCACTCTATTTTGGGATTATGTTACTAAGTATTTAGGCCTGCGTGCCGCTGACTATAATACTTATGCATGTGTATATATATATGTCTTGATGTATGTAGTAGACTCAGCTTATGTGCTGATTAGGGTATGTATGGAGGTTTAATAACGCGTTTTCACCTTATCTATATTTGTATGTATCAAAAATGAATTTTGGGAGTGCGCGAGAGTAACAAACATGTAACTTCTAGTTTCTTAGGTTAAATAACCAAACCGAGAGAAAGAGATCCTTGGGGTAACACTTGACTTTTATTACTCCCACATAAAAAGAAAAAGAAAAAAAATTGGACCGAGATTTTAAAAATTAAGTTAAATAACCTAATTCTGCAAATAATATCAATAAAGAAACTAGGACATTACACTAAACCCAAAACCCTAAACCCTAAACCCGAAACCGTAAACCATAGAACTTGAACCTAAACCCTAAACCCTAAACCTAATACTGTAAACCATAAATCCTAAACCCGAAACCCTAAACTATAAACCCTAAACACTAAACTGCAAACCCTAAACCCAAGACCCTAAACACTAAACCCTAAACTCTAACGCCCTAAACTGGAAAACCTAAACGCTAAACCCTAAACCTTAAACCCTTAACCCTATACCCTAAACCCAAAACCCCAACTCCTAAACCTTAAACCCTAAACCTTAAACCCTAAACCCTAAACCCTTGACCTAAACCCCAAACCCCAAACCCAAAACATTAAATCCCAAACCCTAAACCTTAAACCTTAAACCTTAAACCCTAAACTATAAACTCGAAACCCTAAACCCTAAACCCCAACTCCTAAACCCTAAACCCTACACCCTAAACTTAAACACTAAACCCTCAACTCTAAGCCCTAAACCGTAAACCCTAAATCCTTAACCCCAAACTGATAATGCTAAACCCTAAACCCAAACCTTAAACCCTAAACCCGAACCCCAAACCCTAAACCCTGAACCCTAAACCCTAAACCCCAAACCCTAAACCTAAACCACCGAAGCCTAAACCCCAAACAATAAATCTAAAACTCCAAACCCTAACCCTAAACCCCAAAATTTGAACCTGAAACCCCAAACGCTAAACCCTAAACCTAACCCCTAAACTTTAAACCCCAAACCCTGAACCCTAAATCCCAAACCCTAAACACTAAACACTAAACCCCAAACCCAAAACCCTAAACTCCAAATCCTAATCCTTTAACCCCAAACTGAAGACCCTAAATCGTAAACAATAAACGCCAAACCGTAAACCCTGAACCCCAAACCCTAAACCCTAAAACCTAGAGCCTAAACCCTACTCTCGAAACCCTAAATGCTGAACCCTAAACCCCAAAGCCTTAACCCCAAACTTGAAACCCTAAATTCTAAACCCTAAACCCTAAACCCTAAACCCTAAACCCAAAACCCCAAACCCCAAACCCAAACCCTAAACCCTTACCCTAAACATTAAACCCTAACTCCTAAACCCTAAACCCTAAACCCTTATCCCGAAACCCAAACCCCAAACCCTACACACTAAACACCAAACCCTAAATCCTAAACGCCAGACCCTAAACCATTAACCCTAAACTTTAACACTAAACCCTAAACACTAAAAACTAAACCCAAAACCCTAAACCCTAAACCTCAGACCCTAAAGACTTAACCCCAAACCCTAAACCCAAACCATAAACCGTAAACCATAAACCCCAAACCCTTATCCCTAAACCCTAAACCTAAGTCCTGAACCCTAAACCTCAAACCCTAAACCCTGAACCCTAAACACCAAACAATAAATCTAACACCCTAAACCCTAACCCTAAACTCCAAACATTAAACCCGAACCCTCAAACAATAAACTCTAAACCCTAAACCTAAACCCGAAACTTAAAACCCCGAACCCCAAATCTTAAAACCCAAACCCTAAACCCCAAACACTAAAACATTAATTTGAAACCCCAAACCCCAAACCCTAAAGCTTACACCGCAAACTCGAAACCCTAAACCCTAAATCCTAAATCCCAAACCCCAAACCCTAAATCCTAAACCCCAAAACCCTAAACCCAAAACACTAAAAACTAAACCCCAACCCGAAACCCTAAACCTTAAACCTTAAACGCTAAACCCTTGACCCTAAACCCCAAACCCCAAACTACAAACCATAGAACCTAAACCATAAATCCTAAACCCCAAAACCTTAAACCCTAAACCTGAAACTATAAACCATTATCCTAAACCCGAAACCCGAAACCCTAAACCCTAAACACTAAAACAAAAACCATAAATGCTAGACCCTAAACACTTAACCCCAAACCCTAAACTTGAAACCCTAAATGCTAAACCCGAATCCCCAAACCCGGAACCCTAAATGCTAAACCCTAAACCCTAAACTCGAAACCCTAAATGCTAAACCAAAAACCCCAAACCCCAAACCCCAAACCCTAAACCCTAAACCCCTAACCCTAGACACTAAACCCCAACACTTAAGACCTAAATCCTAAATCCTTTACCCCATACCCCAAACCCTAAATCCTAAAAACTAAACCCCAAACCCTAAATCCTAAACCATAAACCCTAAACTCAAAACCCTAAACCCTAATCCCTAAACCATAAACCCCAAACTAGAAACCCTAAACCTTAAACACTAAACCCTAAACTCTAAACCCTAAACGCTAAAGCCTAAACCCAAACCTTAAATCGTAAACCATAAACCGCAATCTCGAAAACCAAAACCCTTAACTCCAAACCCTAAACCCTGAACCCTAAACCCCAAACCCTAAATCCCGAACCCGAAACCTCAAACCATAAATGTAATACCCCAAACCCTAACCCTAAACCCCAAATTTTAAACCCAAAATGCAAACTACACAACCATAAACCCGAAACCCTAAACCTAAACCCCAAACCCCAAACCTTAAAACCCAAACCCTAAACCATAAACCTTAAACCCCTGTGAAGACTGGAGCCTTCGACGGGAGTCGCCACTAAATTTTCAATCAAAAATTGGAAAAAAGAAAAATTAGTCGAAAGGTGTGGTAAAATGAATTTTCACAAAATGTTGGGTTCGGGAGTCTGATTGAGAAAACTAATGGAATATAATCGAAATATTTTCTACCTCTTACTTTTTCTTAGTAGTCTTTCGGTCCTATCTTCCTCTCTTCCATTTTTTTCCTCCCATGACAAGTGATGAGACTCACTATTTAAAGTGAGTTTCATGGGTCATATAAAATGAAGATCGAATCTGGGTATTAATGGGCATCAATGGGCCTTAATGGGCAACAATGGGTATTAATGGGCATCAATGAGAATTAATGGGCATCAATGGGTATCAATGGGTATTAATGGGCATTAACGGGTTGGGGGTCGTGATGGGTAGGTTTCCCCGTCGCGACGGGTACACGATCTCGAATCTTATTAAATCTGCCATAAATGCTAAGGCGATTACGACGTATGGGCCTATACGTCGCAACGGGTCCCTTAAAGGAGGAGGGGGTTGGGACGGGTAGGCTTCCCCTCGCGACGGGTACCTGATTTCGAATCTTGTTAGATCTGCCATAAATGCTAAGGGGGTCGAGAAGTATGGGCCTATACGTCGCAACAGGTCCCTTAAAGGAGTAGGGAGTTGCGACCCCTTAGCTTATTTTTGTTCTATATTATTTTTGGTGCATTTTGGGGTGGACAAAAGTCGGTGTCCACATAAGCTATCTAAAGGCAATGTTTGTCCTTATTTATTAATTTTAAAAGTCAAGACAAAATGGGGTGTCTACAGAATCCCCTCTTTACTTGCCTTTCTCTCGAAAGCTCTACTGAGAGAGAGTACAAGTAAAGACAAAAATAGACCCCTATTTTGTTCGGGGGTAAAATCAATCAACAATCAAAGCCTAGAATAGTGCAAGCATAGAGAAAAGTCTTAAGCTACCAGTGATATGACTAGTCATTGCCCCCATCTTCGGTATCCGACATGTCCACCTGAGGTGGATAGTCCTCTAGTTGCACAGTGAGCCCCATCAACGAGTTGGAGCACTATTCGCTAAAGGGATAACTAATTGATGCTAAAAACTCTTAAGTAAATCTACCGGATCATGTACCCCAATATAATGAGAAATGGTATTCCCAGGTCTGCTACTCGGAAAAAGAGACAAGAGATTTACATCAGCTTTTTAGACTTTCTAATGTAGATTTTAATCTTGAATGTTGTAGACAATCTTGCGGTGGGGCTCGTGAGTCCCCAAAGTTTGTGGGAGCCAGCTTTCCAAACACTCAATGGCGAAAACTGATCACTACAGAGATCATGACGGGAAAGAAACTCTTAAAAGTTGTTGATGCCATATCCTGAAACACTCATTGGCGAAATCTGACTCTTATGGAAGTAGAATTATGGGTATCAAATCCCGAAATATTCATTGGCGGAATCTGGTCCCTATGGAAAATGGTGGGCATCAGATCCCAAAACACTCATCGGTGAGACCTTGATTCCCGTACCTAATCCCAAATCACTCATTGGCGGGATAAGATACTGAATCCTGAAACACGCATTGGTAGGATTCGATTGGCGCCTGATCTCGTAACACTTAACGGTGAGATCTGCTCAAATTTAAAAGGTGGGTATCACTATCCTTAAACACTCATTGGTTGGATGTTGATTCCCGTATCTGACCCAAAACACTTACTGGCGGGATAGGATACTGAACCCTAAAACACTCATTGGTAGGATTCAATGGTGCCAGATCTCGTAACACTTATGGGTGAGATTTGGTCCAATTAAAAGGTGGGTATCACTATCCTTAAACACTCATTGGTAGGATGCTGATTCCCGTATCCGACCCAAAAACACTTACTCGCGGGATAGGATACTGAACACTAAAACACTCATTAGTAGGATTCAATGGTGCTAAGTCTCGTTACACTTACTGGTGAGATTTGGTCCAATTAAAAGTTGGGTATCACTATCCTTAAACACTCATTGGTAGGATGTTGATTCCTATATCCGACCCAAAAACACAACTGGCGGGATAGGATACTGAACCCTAAAACTCTCATTGGTAGGATTCAATGGTGCCAGATGTTGTAACACTTAATGGTGAGATCTGGTCAAATTTAAAAGATGGGAATCAAAATTTCACCAAAGTTTTCGAAACACTCACTGGCGAAAATTTGATGACCAGGTGAAAATGTTATGAACGTCAAGTTCTCGAAACACTCATTGGCGATAGCTTGACGACCAAGGGAATCGCGGCAGGCACGAGCACCAAAAATTATGGGTACCAGATTTTCGATGGCTTTCTATGAGTATCAAAAACTGGTCACCACAAGAAATAAAGTTTAAGTGACTAAAAAGATTTTCCTTACGTCCAAGCTTGCCTGGACTTCACAGGTGTAAAAGGATTTATGCAAAACATGCATTTCCTGGTGTTCCAACTTACTTGGGTTTAGCAAGTCCCAAAGATTTCACAATAATATGTTTTTCCTGCTCTTCCCAACTTGCTCGGGTTTAGCAGGTGATAAAAAGATTTATGCATGTGTCGATCATGCAAGTGCTCATGCGAATACCATGTCAAATGGAAGCTTGAATGTAAAAATCATTTGATGACTTATGGAAGTATGGTGCAAATGTTATGCAAATGGATGAACGTGCAAATGCAGCAACGATGCTAATAAATTGATCGACTCAAATAAGAATATACATGCATATGCAAAAATAGACACATGCATACAAACATGGTCCAAAACATCACTTTTATTTATTATTATTTGATTTTCTCTTTAAAAAGGGAAAATGGAAACAACATTTAGGGATACTCATGCCCCAACATTTTGAGGGGAAGTGATTCCCCCAGCCTTCTTAGGGAAAGAATGTTGTGGGCGCATTAGGATCCCGACAACCAAAAAGATGACTCCCCAGTCTACCGACAGGAGAATGGAGGAAAATTCAGGGTATTAGAGACCCTATACAGCCAGAAACCTGGTTTGGGACACAGGGATCCCAACCCTAGATGCAGAGGAAATGATTCTCCAGTCTGCAAACAAATAAGTTAAAAGAGAACTTGAGACATTGAAATCCCAAGACAAGCAGAGAGGGGTGTGTTTTTGGGATACTTCGATCCCAATAATAAGGGCAAGATGATTCCCCAGTCAATGTGCGGGAATTAAGTCTGTATTCAGGAGAAGGGATCTCCCCAATTTATAGACCGAGGCAGGATAATGAGGAGGTAAAATTACTCTCCTATCAACGGGAAAAATGAAGATAAGTGAAAGCAAACACTATTTAATCACATCATAGTCTTTGAAAACCAAGTAAGGAAGGTAAAAAATGCTTCAGCTTTGACTAAGCTATCAAAAGCCAATTAAGGAAATCATTGACTTTATTTTGAAGTTCATCTTGATTTCGAGTATTGAACACTAATCAAGCACTTCTTCTTTCTAAAATGTTAACTTGGTCTTAACCATTGAAAACCAAGTAAAGAAATAAATCAATACATTGATTTCAATCATCGAAAAACAAGTAGAAAAATAGCATGGTAGAGGTGACTTGATTACAATCCTCAAAACCAAGCATTGTCTGCCCTCATACTTCTATTTTCAAGGATTTACATGTAAATGTCATGTATAACCTTACTCTCATTAGAGTAGAATTTATCAAAGAAGTAAGAGAGAACTTGGGACATCTAAATCCCACGATAAGCACGGAAAGAGACACATTGTGGGACCTTTGTGACCCTGTCTCTAAAAATAAGAGGACTCCCAAGTCAATGGACGAGGGGTTAAGACCACACTTAGAGAGAAAGTAATTCCCCAGCCAAGAGATTGAGACAGGGTAACAGACTATTGAACTAGGGGATAAGGTAAACTCGCTCTCCTAACAGCTGGAGGAGTAAAAACAAGTGAAGGAAAACACCATTTGACCATACCTTAATCATTGAAAATCAAACAAAGAGGGTAAAAGATGCTTTAGTTTTGAACCAATTGTCAAAAGCCAAGTGAGAAAATTCTGATCCCATTTTGAAGTCAAGAATTTCTTTTCTTGGAAGTTGATTATCTTGGTCTCAACAATTGAATACCTAATAAAGAAATTAATCAATATATTGGTTTCAGTCATTGAGAACCTAATGGAAAAATCTCATAGAAAAAGTTAATTGTTTTTAAATGCTCAAAATCAAGCATTGTTTCTCCCTCATGCCTTGATATTCAATGATTTCCAAATGTGAAGCACAAGCTCCCTCACGTTAGAATTAGATCACCAAAAGTTTAGAATGCGTTGGCTAAAATGATAATCCAGTAAAGAAACACTTAACAATTTTATCTTGCGACTAATGTAAAATGTCTATGTGATACACATGTGGAAAAGGAGAAATCGACCAGAAGAGTGAGCTTCTAAAAAAATGAGTCGTCCTTAGTGATAACATTGATCACCTGACTGACAATAACATGATACCCTAAATATGCACATAGAATCTTCAAAGAATAACCACAATGGGATGAAAGTGAGGCTTTTTTGGGTTATGGAAAAAGGGATTTTCCAATTTTTTGAAAAAGAGGGTAAGAAACCCGAGGGACAAAGAATTTCCCTAGCTTCATTTCAAGATAAAATTTGGATAGGAATCAAGGGATCCAAGATCTCGGCTTGATATTTCCCGGGGGGAAGTTTATTCTTTAAGTGTTAAGATTGAAGTCTCTCTCTCATTTTATTAGCCCTACACAAAACATTTGAATTTGCTATACCTCAATGAGGACATTATGGGTGCAAAATGTAGGCTTATGAAAGGGAAAAAGGGACCCAAAAATTATTGAGGGAACATAATGACAACTCTTTGAAATGAAATTCCTCTAACCCAGGAGCTTTGCATAAGGTCTTTAAACAAATTGAGCATCCAACTAGCAAATGCAAACAACCAAAGAACAAGTAATTCTCTCACTCGCCATTGTTGGAATATTTTCACTCAAATCTGTTCTACTAGCCGGTTGCCATAGGCTTGTAATTAATTTATATCTCCCATACATATGTGTTAGTGTAATAGATCAAGAGGTTAGCAATTATCAAGCATGAAATAATAGTGTTTAAGAAAAGGTGTGGAAAAAGTGTTGAAGAAATGAAGTTAGCAATTATCAAGCATGAAATAATAGTTTCTTGAATGAGCTTGAGAATTTTAACCTAAAGAAAAGGAAGATGCTGACCAACCGATCATTCTCAATCCACAGAAAGAGTTTACCTTATATCTTCTCTCTTTTATGCTTGTGCACTTTTATTTCTTTTCTTATCTTTTTTCATTAACAATCATATTCTTTCTTTACTTTTCCTTTTTTTTCTCAGGCCCTTTCTTGGCTTACTTGAATCGCTAGGCATATCTTAAACCATAAACCCAAAAACCTTAACGCCAAACCCCAAATCCTAAACCCTAAACCCTAAACCCCAAACCCTAAACCATAAACCCTAAACCGTAAATCCTAAACCCTAAACTCCAAACCCTAAACCCTAAACCCTAAACTCGAAACCGAAATCCAAAACCCCAAACCCCAAACCCCTAACCCTAAAACCTAAACCCTAAACTCTAAAACTTAAACAACAAACCTTGAACCCTGAACCCTAAATCCCACACCCTAAACCCTAAACTCAAATCCATATGCCCCAAATCCTAAAACCTAAACCCTAAACCCTAAACCCCAAAACCTATACCCTAAACCCCAGACCCTAAACCCTAATCCCCAAACCGAAGCCACTAAACCCTAAACCCTAAACCCTAAACCCCTACCTCCAAATCCTAAACCCTAAACAATAAATCCCAAACCATAAACCCTAAAAACAAAACCCCAACCCCCAACCCTAAACACTAAACCCTAAAGCCTAAACCTCAACCCCAAACCCAAAACCTAAGCCCTAAACCCGAAACCCTAAACCCTAAACCATAAACCCCAAACCCTAATCCCCAAACCCTTAACCTCAGACCCTAAACTCTAAACCTTAAACCCTAAACCCTAAACACAAAACCCCAAACTCTAAACCCTAAACTCGATACCCTAAACCCTAAACCTTAAACCCCAAACCCTAAAGCCTTAACTCGAAACCCTAAACGCTAAACCCAAAACCCAAACCTTAAAGCCTAAACCCTAAATGTCCAACCCTAAACCCTAAACCCTAAACCCGAAATCCTAAACCTAAAACCCAAAACTCAAATTCCTAAACCCTAAACCCTAAACCTTAAATTCTAAACCCTAAATCCTAAACTCCAAACCCTGAACCTTAAACCCTTAACCATAAACCCCAAACCCTAAACCATAAATCCCAAACCCAAACCCTAAACCCTAAACCCCAAAGACTAAACACTAAACCCCAAACTCTAAACCCTAAACTGAAAATCCCAAACCCCAAACCCTAAACCTTAAACCCAAACCCGAAACCCTAAACCCAGAACCCTGAACCCTAAACACTAAACACTAAACACTAAACCCCATCCCTAAACCTTAAATCCCTAAACCCTAAAGCCCAAACCCAAAACCCAAAAGCCTAAACCTCAAAATGTAAACCATAAACCCTAAACACGGAATCCTAAACCCTAAACACAAAACATCAAACCCTAAACCCCAAACACAAAACCCTAAACCCCAAACCCTTAACCCCAAACCATAAACCCTAAACACTAAACCCCAAACCTTAAACCCTAAACCCTAAACCTAAATACCTAGAACCCAAACACTAAAACCTTAACCCAAAACCCTAACCTTAAACTATAAAATTTAAACCCCAAATCCTAAGCCCGAAATCCCAAACCCCAAACCCTAAACCTTAAACCCTAAACCCTAAACCTTAATCCATAAACCCTAAACCATAAATCCTAAACCCTTAACGGCAAACCCAAAACTCGAAACCCTAAACCCTAAACCATAAACCCTAAAACCCAAACCCTAAACCATAAACGCTAAATTCTAAACCCTAAACTCCAAACCCTAAATCCTAAACTCGAAACCTAAACCCTAAACCCTAAACCTTAAACCCTACACCCTGAACCCTAAACCTCAGACCCTAAACCCAAATACATATGCCCCAAATCCTAAAACCTAAACCATAAACCCAAACCCTAAAACCCAAACCATAAACCCTAAACCCCAAACCTCAAACCAAAAACCCGAAACCTTAAAACATATAGCCTAAATCCTAAACCCTAAACCCTAAATCCTAAACTCGAAACGTCAACCCTAATCCCCAAACCCTTAACCCTTAACCCTAAACCCCAAACCCTAAACCCTAAACCTTAAACCCCAAACCCTAAACCCTGAACCCTAAACACCAGACCCAAAATCTTATACCCAAAACCCTAATCCATTTGGCCTAAATCCTAAAAGCTAGACGCTAAACCCCAAACCCTAAACCCTAAACCCCAAACCCCAAACTCGAAACCCTAACCCTAAACACCAAATTTTAAACCCTAAACCCTAAACACTAAATCCCAAGCCACAAACCATAAACCCTAAACCCTATACGCCAAACCCTAAACCATAAATGCCAAACCCTAAACCCTACACCTTAATTCTTAAATGCTAAACCATAAACCCAAAACCCTTAACCCCAAACCCCAAACCCTAAACCCTCATCCACAAATCATAAAGCCTAAACCCTAAACCCCAAACCATAAAGCATAAACCCTAAACCACAAACTGTAAATCCTAAACCCTAAACCCTAAACTCGAAAACTAAACCTTAAACCCCAAACCCGAACCCTTAACCTCAATCTGAAAACCCTAAACACCAAACCCTAAACTCTAAACCCTAAACCCTAAACACTAAACCCCAAACTCTAAACCCTTAAACTGATACCCTAAACCCCAAACCCAAACATTAAACCATAAACCCTAAACCCCAAATATCAAACCCTAAACCCTAAACACTAAAACCAAAACCCTAAACCCGAAATCCTAAACCTAAAACCCTAATCTCAAAATCCAAAACTCTAAACACTAAATTCTAAACCCTAAAACCTAAACTTCAAACCCTAAACTGTAAACCCTAAACCATAATCCCCAAACCATAAACCCTGAATCCCAAACCCCAAACCCATACCCAAAACCCAAATGCTAAACATTAAACCTCAAACCCCAAACCCTAAGCTTTAATCCCTAAACCATAAACCATGAACCCTAAACCCTTAACGGCAAACCCCAAACCCAAAACCCCAATACATAAACCCCAAACCCTAAACCCTAAATCCTAAACCCCAAACCCTATGCCTTAAACCCAAATCATAAACTCTAAACCCTAAACCCTAAACCCTAAACTCCAAATCCTAAACCCTAAATCCTAAACTCGAAACCTAAACCCTGAACCCCAAACCCCAAACCCTTAACCCTAAACCCTAAACCCTAAACCCTAAACCCCAAACCTTAAACCATAAACCCAAACCCTAAACCCTAAACCCTAAATCCTAAACCCTAAACCCCAAATCCTAAACTCGAAACCTAAACCCTAAAGTCCACACCCCTAATCCTTAACCCCAAACCCCAAACCCTAAACCTTAAACCCCAAACCCTAAATCCTAGACCCAAAACTTCAAACATTAAATCGTAAATCCTAAACCCCAAACCCCATACCCTAAACCCTTAACCCTAAAACCTAAACCCCAAACCCTAAATCCTAAAACCCAAACCCTGAACCCTAAACCCTAAACCCTAATTTTTAAACTCCAAACCCCAATCCATAAACCTCATACTCTAAACCCTAACCCAAAACCCCAAACTTTAAACCCTAAATGCCAAACCCTAAACCCTAAACCTTAAACCCCAAACCCCAAACCATAAACCCTAAACCCCTAACCCTAAAACCTAAACACTAAACCATTAACCCTAAACACTAAAAACTAAACCCCAACCCTAAACCCTAAATCTGAAACCCTAAATCCTAAACCCTAAACCCTAACCCCAAAACGTAAATCATAAATCCTGAACCCGAAACCCTAAACCCTAAACACAAAACTACAAACCATAAACCCAAACCCCAAACCTCAAACCCCAAACCCTAAAGTCCAAACCCTTAACCCCAAACCTTAAACCCTAAGCCCTAAACCCCATACACTAAACACTAAATCTTAATCCACAAACCCTAAACCGTTAACGCCAAACCCCAAACCCTAAACCCTAAACCTTAAAGCTAAACCCTAAACCCCAAACCCTAAACCCAAAACCCTAAACCATAAACCCTAAACACTTAACCCCAAACCCCAAACCCTAAACCCTAGACCCAAAATCCTAAACCTTAAACTCCAAACCCTAAACCTTAAATTCTAAACTCAAAACCTAAACCCTAAACACCAAACCCCTAACCCATAATCCCAAACCACAAACCCTAAACCTCATACTGTAAACCCTAAACCCTAAACCATATACCCCAAATCCTAAAACATAAATCCTAAACCTCAAACCCTAAACCTAAAACCCCAAACCCTAAATGCTAAACTCGAAACCCTAAACCATATACCCCAAATCCTAAACCCTAAATTCTGAACCCTAAAGCCTAAATCCAAAACTCGAAAACTAAACCCTAATCCCCAAAACCAAAACCCTAAACCCTAAACCTTAATCCACAAACCTTGAACCCCGAACCCTAAACCCTAAACCTTAATCCATATGCCACAAATCCTGAAAGCTAAACCCTAAACCCCAAACCCTATACCCTAAACCCCACACCCTAAACCCTAAACCCCACACCGTAGACCATAAACCCATAACCCTAAACCCTAAACCCTGAAACCCAAACCTCAAACCCTAACCCTAAACCCCAAACCCTAAAACCTAAATCCCAAACCACAAAGCCTAAACCGTAAATCGTTAACCCCAAACCATAAAAACTAAACCCTAAACCCAAAACCTCAAACCTCAAACCCTAAACCAAAAACCCTAACTCATAAACTCCAAATCCTAAACCCTAAATCCTTAACTCAAAACCTAAACCCTAAACCCCAAACCCCTAATCCCAACCCCAAATCATAAACCCTAAACCTTAAACCCCAAACCCTGAACCCTAAATCCCAGACCCTAAACCCTAAACCCTAAAACCTAATCCATATACCCTTAATCCTAAAACCTAAACCTAAACCCCAAACCCTATACCCCAAAACCCCAAACCATAAAGCCTAAACCTCAAACTGAATACCCTAAAACCATAACTCCAAATCCTAAACCCTAATCCCTAAACCCTAAACCCCAAACCAAAAACCCAAAACCATAAACCCAAAACCCAAAACCCAAAACCCCAAACCATAAATGCTAAACCCCAAACCCTAAACCATATACGTAAAATCCTAAATCCTAAACTCCAAACCGTAAACCCTAAATCCTAAACTCAAAACCGAAACCTTATTCCCCAAACCCCTAACTCTTAACCCTAAACCCTAAACCCTAAACCCTAAACCCTAAAGTTTAAATCCCAAACCTTGAACCCTGAACCCTAAACCCCAAATGCTAAATCCTAAACCTTAATGCATATGCCCCAAATCCTAAAAGCTAAACCCCAAACCCTATACCCTAAACCCTATAGCCTACATCGAAGACCCTAAACCCATAACCCTAATCTCTAAACCCCAAACCCTAAACCCCAAATTTTAAACCCCAGTCCCTTAACCCTAATCCCAAACCACAAACCCTAAACTGTAAATTGTAAACCCCAAACCATAAACCCTAAACCCTAAACCGAAACCGTAAACCCTAAACCAAAATCTCTAAACCCTAAACCGTAAATCCTAAAACATAAACTCCAAATCCTAAACCGTAAATCCTAAACTCGAAACCTAAACCCTATACCCCAAACCCAAACCCTTAACCCCAAAGCCAAAATCATAAAACCCAAACCCTGACCCCTGAATTGTAAATCCCAGACCCTAAACCCTATACCCTAAACCCTAATCCATATACCCTAAATTCTAAAGCCTAAACCCTATACCCTAAGCCCTCCACCCCAAATCGAAGAGCCTAAACCCACAACCTTAAACCCTTAACTCCAAATCCTAAACCCTAAACCCTAAACCCAAAACCACAAACCCTAAACCCAAAACCCTAAACCCTAAATGCTAAACCCCAAACTCTAAATAATATAGCCTAAATCCTAAATCCTAAACTCCAAATCCAAAAACCTAAATCCTAAACTCAAAATCGAAACCCTAATCCCCAAACCCTTAACCCCAAACTGCAAATCCTAAACCCTAAACCTTAAACCCCAAACCCTTAACCCCGAACCCTAAACCCTAGACCCTATACCCTAATCCTTATTCCCTAAATCCTAAAACCTAAACCCTAAACCCCAAACCCTAAACGCTAAACCCTAAACCCCACACCGAGCACCCTAAACCCATAACCCTAAACATCAAAACCCAAACCCCAAACCCTAACCCTAAACGCCAAATTTGAAACCCCAAACCCTAAATCCCAAGCTGTAAACCCCCCCAACCCCTAAACACAAAACCTTAATCCATAAACCCCAAACCATAAACCCCAAACCCTTAACGCCAAACACTAAACCCCAAACCCTAAACCCTAAACCCCAAACCATAAACCCTAAACCCTAAACCTTAAACCCTAAACCACAAACCCTAAACCATAAACCGTAAATCCTAAACCATAAACCCTAAACCCCAAACCCTTAACCCCAAACCCCAAATCATAAACCCTAAACCTTAAACCCCAATCCCTGAACCCTGAACCCTAAATCCTAGACCCTAAACCCTAAACCCTAATCCATATGTCCCAAATCCTAAAATCTAAACCCTAAACCCCAAACCCTATACCTTAAACCCCAAACCATAACCCTAAACCCCAAATCGAAGACCCTAAACCCATAACCCTAAACTCTAAACCCATAACTCCAAATCCTAAACCCTAAACCTCAAACTCTAAACCCTAAACCCTAAACCCAAAACCCCAAACCCTAAATGCTAAACGCGAACCCCAAAATCTAAACAATAAACCCCAAACCCTAAGCCCTAAATCCTAACCCTAAAACTCATAGACTAAACCCTAAACCTTAAACACTAAACCCAAAACTCTAAACCCTAAACCCACTACCCTAAACCTTAAAACCCAAACCCTAAACCCTTAACCCGAAACCCTAAAGCCCAAACCCTTAACCCAAACCCCAAATCATAAACCCTAAACCATAAACCCCAAACCCTGAACCCTGATCCCTAAATCCCAGATTATAAACCCTAATCCATAAGCCCCAAATCCTAAAACCTAAACCATAACCCCCAAACTCTATACCCTAAACCCCAAACCCCAAACTGAAGATCCTAATCCCATAACCCTAAACCCTAGACCCTTAACTCTAAATCCTAAAGCCTAAAGTCCAATGTGTAAACCCTAAGCCCCAAACCCTAAACCCTAAACCCCAACCCAAACCCTAAATACTAAACCCTAAACCTTAATTGTCAAACCCTAAACCTTAAACCCAAAATCGTAAACCTAAAACCCTAAATCCGAAATCCTAAACTCAAAATCCTAGACTGTAAACCCTAAACCCTAAATCGTAAATTCTAAACCCTAAATCCTAAACTCCAAACCCTAAACTATAAACCCCAAATCCTAAACCCTAAAACCCAAACCCCAAACCCTAAACTCGAAAACCCAAACACTAAACACTAAACCCCAAACCCTAAACTATAATCCAAAAACACTCAAAACTCTAAACCCTAAACCCCAAACCATAAACACTAAACCCTAAACCCTAAACCCTAAACCCCAATTGTCAAACCCTAAACCCTAAACCCAAAATCGTAAACCCAAAACCCTAAATCCGAAATCCTAAATTCAAAATCATAAACCCTAAACACTAAACCCCAACCCCAAAACCTGAACCCTAAACCCTAAACCCTAAACCCCAATTGTCAAACCCTAATCCCTAAACCCGAAATCGTTAACCCGAAACCCTAAATCCAAAATGCTAAACTCAAAATCCTAAACCATAAACCCTAAACCCTAAATTCTAAACCCTAAATCCTAAACTCTAAACCCTAAACCCTAAACCATAAACCCTAAAACCCATACCCTAAACCCTAAACCCCAAACACTAAACACTAAACCCCAAACCCTAAACCTTAATCCATAAACACACAAAACCAAACACTTCATGCCAAACCCTAAACCCTAATCCCCAAACCTCAAATCGTAAAACCTAAACCCTAAACTCCACGCCCTAAGCCCTAAATCCTAAACTCGAAACCTGAACCCTAAACCCCAAACCCCAAATCAGAAACCCTAAACCTTAAACCCCAAACTCTGAACCATGAACGCTAAATCGCAGACCCTAAACCCTAATCCATATGCCTCAAATCCTAAAACCTAAACCCTAAACCCCACACACCAAATCGAAGACCCTAACCCCTTAACTCTAAATGCTAGACCCTAAACTCCAAACCATAAACCCACTAGCCCAAACCCTGAACACTAAACCCCAACCCCAAACCCTAAACACAAACCCCAAACCCTAAACCCTAAACACTAAAACCCAACCCCAAAATCCAAAGCCTAAATCCTAAACCCCAAACCCTAAACCCGAAACCTTAAACCCCAATCCCAAAACCCTTAACCCCAAACCCTAAAATGTAAACCCTAAACCCTAAACACTAAACCCTAAACTCTAAACCCCTAAACCTTTAACCCCAAACACTAAATCCCTAACTTGATATCCTAAAAAATAAACCTGAAACCCAAACCTCAAAACCATAAACCCTAAATCCTAAACCCCAATTGTTAAACACTAAAACCTAAACTCGAAATCATAAACCCGAAATCCTAAATCCGAAATCCTAAACTAAAAATCCTACACCCTAAACCCTAAATTCTAAACCCTAAATCTGAAACTCCCAAATCGAAACCCTAAACCCTAAACCATAAACCCCAAACCCCAAACCATAAACCCTAAACCCTAAACCACAAACCCTAAACCCCAAACCATAAAACATAAACCAAAAACCCTAAATCCTAAACCCCAAACTCCAAATCCTAAACCGTAGATCCTAAACTCGAAACCTAAACCCTAAACCCCACACCTTGAACCCTGAACCCTATTCCATAAGCCCCAAATCCTAAAACATAAACCCTAAACCCCAACCCTAACCCCTAAACCCTAAACCCCTAACCCCAAAGCCTAAACCCTAAGCCCCAAACCCTTAACCATATACCCTAAATCCTAAACCCTAAACCCTAAATCCAAAACTCGAAACTTGAACCTTAAACCCTTAACCCCTAACCCTTAACCCTAAACCCCAGACCCTAAACCCTAAACCTTAAATCCCAAACCCTGAACCCTAAACACTAAACTCTAGACCCTAAACCCTAATCCCTAAACCCTAATCCATATGCCCCAAATCCTAAAACATAAACCCGAAACCCTATACCCTAAACCCCAAATCCTAAACCCAAAACCCTAAACCCCACAATGAAGAAGCAAAACCCATAACCCTAAACCCGAAACCTCAAACCCCAAACCTTAACCCTAAACCCCAAATTTTAAAACCCACACGCTAAACCCTAAATCCAAACCCTCAAACCCTAAACATTAAACCCTAAACCCCAAACACTAAACACTAAACCACAAACCCTAAACCCTCAACCTTAAACCATAAATCCTAAACCATAAACACAAAACCCTTAATGCCAAACCCCAAACCCTAAACCCTAAACCCTAAACCCTAAACACCAAAACATAAAACCTAAACCCTAAACACCAAACACCAAACCCTAAACCACAAACTGTAAACCATAAACCGTAAGTCCTAAACCCTAAACTCTAAACCTTGAACACTAAATCTTGAACTCGAAATGGAGACCCTAAACCCCAAATCGCAAACCCTTAACCCCAAACCCCAATCCATAAACCCTAAACCCTAAACCCCAAACCCAGAACCCTGAACCCTAAATCCCAGTCCCTAAAACCTAAACCCTAAACCCTATACGCTAAATTCCAAACTCAAAACCCTAAACCCCAAACCGAAGACCCTAAACCCAAAACCCTTAACTCCAAAACCTAAACCTAAACCTAAACCCCAAACCATACACCCTAAACCCCAAACCTTAAACACTAAATCCCAACGGCAAACCCCAACCCCAAACCCTAAACACTAAACTCCAAACCCTAAATGCTAAACCCTAAACCCCAACCCCAAACCCTAAACCCTAAACCCTAAACCTAAAACCCTAAACCCTAAACCCTAATACTCAAACCCTAAACCCTTAACCAAAACCCTAAACTCTAAACCCTAAACACTAAACCATAAACTTTAAACCCTATATCTGATACCCTAAACCCTAAACCCAAACCTTCCAGCTTAATCCCTAAACCCTAAACCTTAAAAGTTAAATGCTAAACCTTAAACCCTAAACCCCAAACCCAAAACCCTAAACTCAAATGCCTAAACCCTAAACCTTTAATTCTAAACCCTAAAACTTAAACTCCAAACCCTAAACCATAAACCCTAAACCCCAAATGCCAAAATCCTAAACCGAAAACCCTAAACACTAAACCCCAACCGTAAACCGTAAACCCTAAATCCTAAACTCGAAACCTAAACCCTAAACCCCAAACTCCAAATCCTAAAACTTTAAACCCTAAACCCCAAACCTAAAACCCCAAATCCTGATCACTGAACCCTATACTCCAGACCCTAAACCTTAATGCATATGCCACAAATCCTAAAACCTAAGCCCTAAACCTTAAACCCTTAATCGAAGAGCCTAAACTGTAACCATGAACCCCAAACCCTAAACCCGAAACTGCAAATGTGAAGCCTTATACCCCAAACACTAAACCCTAAACTCGAAACCCTAAAGCCCAAACCCAAAACCCTAACCTTAAAACCTAAACCCTAAATTCTAAACCATAAACTCCAAATCCTAAACTCTAAATCCTAAACCATATACCCCAAACCCTTAACCCCAAACCCTAAATTGTAAACCATAAATCCTAAACCCCAAATGGCCAACCTCAAATCGTAAACACTAAACCCCAAACCCTAATTCTAAACCCTAAACCATGAACTCCAAACCCTAAACCCTAAATCCAAACTCAAAACCTAAACCCTAAACCCGAAACCCTTAACCCTCAACCACTAACCCATAACCCCAAACCCTAAACCCTAAACCTTAAACCCTAAACCCTGAACCCTGAACCCTAAACCCTAGATCCTTAATCCCTAAACCCTAATCCATATGCCCTAAATCCTAAAACATAAACCCTAAACCCCACATCGAAGATCTCAAAACCCCAAACCCCAAACCCTAACCCCAGACCCTAAATTTTAAACCCCAAACGCTAAATCCCAAACCTCAAACCCTAAATACTAAACCCTAAACCCCAAACACTAAACACTAAACCCAAAACCTTAAACCCTTAACCTTAATCCATAAACCCTAAACCCTAAACCCTTAATTCCAAACGTTAGGTGCTAAATCCTAAACCCTAAACCCTAAAGACTAAACCATAAGCCCTAAACCCTAAACTCGAAACACCAAACCCTAGACCTTAAACTCCAAACCCTAAACCATAAACCATAAACAGTAAATCCTAAACCCTAAACTCCAAACCCCAAACCCTAAAATCTGAAATCAAAACCTAAACCCAAAACCCAAAACCGCAAACCCTTAATCCCAAACCCTAAACCCTAAACCTTAAACCCCAAACCCTGAACTCTGAACCCTAAATCCCAGACCCTATACCCCAAAGGCTATAGCCTAAACTCCTAACTCTAACCCCTAAACCCGAAACCATAAACCCTAGTCCCCAAAACTTAAACACTAAATCCCAATGCCAAACCCCAACACCAAACCCTAAACACTAAATCCCAAACCCTAAATCCTAAACCCTAAACCCCAAACCCCAGACCATAACCCTAAACCACAAATTTAAAACACCAAGCCCTAAACCCTAAATCCCAAAGCTCAAACCCTAAACACTAAACACTAAACCCCAAAACACTAAACCCTCAACCTTAATCCATAAACCTAAAACCATATGCCCAAAACCATTAACGCCAAACCCCAAACCCTAAACCTTAAATCGTAAACCCCAAACCCAGAACACCAAACCCTAAAGCCGAAACCTTAAACCCGAAATCCGAAACCTTAAACCCCAAACCCTAAACCTTAAACCATAAACTGTAAATCCAAATCCTTAAACTCCGAACTCCAAACCCTAAATCCTAAACAGGAAACTTAATCCCTAAACCCCAAATCGCAAACCCTTAACGCCATACCCCAAACCCCAAACCCTAAACCACAAACCCTGAATCCTAAATCCCAGACCCTAAACCCTAAGCCCTAATCCATATGCCATAAATCCTAAAGCCTAAACTCTAAACCCCAAATGCTATACCCTACACAGCAAAATCTAAACCTTAAACCCAAAACCGAAGACCCTAAACACCAACGCCAAACCCCAACCGTAACCCCAAACCCTAAACCTTAAACACCAAACCATACACCCTAAACCCCAACCCCAAAACCTGAACCCCAAACCCTGAATCCAAAACCCTAAACCCTAAGCCCTAAACCCCAAACCCTTAACCCTAAACCCTTTACAACAAACCCTAAACTCTAAACCCTAAACCGTAAACATTAAACCATAAACTCTAAACCCTAAACCTGATACCCTAAACCCTAAACCCCAAACTAGAAACCCTAAACCCCAAAACCAAACCATATACCTTAATCCCTAAACCCTTAATCCTAAATCACAAACCCTAAACCCTAATCTCAAATCCCTAAACCCTAAACCCTAAATTCTAAACAATAAACGCTTAACTCCAAACCCTAAACCCTAAATCCTAAACTAGAAACCTAAACCCTAAGCCCCAAACCCCAACCCGAAACCCCTAACCCTTAACCCCAAACCCCAAACCCTAAACCCTAAACCTTAAACCCCAAATCCTGAACCCTAAACCCTAAACCCTATACCCTAGACCCTATATCCTAATACTTAAACCCTAATCCATATGCCCTAAATCCTAAAACATAAACCCTAAACCCCAAACCCTATACCCCAAACCCTAAACCCGCCATTGAAGACCCTAAACCCATAACCCTAAAACCTAAACCCCAAACCCTAACCCTAAACACAAATATTTTAATGGAAAACCCTAAACCCTAAATCCAAAACCTCAAACCATTAAAACTAAACCCTAAACCCCAAACACTAAACACTAAACCCCAAACCCTAAACCCTTATCCTAAATCCATAAACCCTAAACCATAAACCCAAAACCTTTAACGCCAAATCCCAAACCTTAAACCCTAAACCCTAATCCCTAAACCCTAGACCCTAGATCCTAAATCCTAAACCCTAAACCCTAAACACCAAACCTTAAAACCTAGACCCTAAACCACAAACGCCAAACCAAAAACCCTAAACCATAAACCGTAAATCCTAAACCCTAAACTCTAAACCCAAAACCCTAAAACCTGAACTCGAAACCTAAACCCTAAACCCTAAACTGCAAACCCTTAGCCCCAAACCCCAAATGCTAAACCCAAAACCTTAAACCCCAAACCCTGAACTTTGAACCCTAAATCCAAGACCCTAAACTCTAAACCCTAATCCATATGCCTTAAATCCTAAAACCTAAACCCTAAACCCCAAACGCTATACCCTAAACTCTAAACAATAAACCCTAACTCCAAATCCTAAACCTAAACCTTAAACCTTAAACCCTAAACACCAAACCTTAAACACTAAATCCCAATGCCAAAACCCAACCCCAAACCCTAAACACTAAATCACGAACCCTAAATCCTAACCCCCAAACCCTAACCCCAAACCCTAAACCCTAAACCCCAAACCCCAAATCCTAAACCCTTAACCCCAAACCCTAAACTCTAAACCCTAAACCCTAAACACTAAACTATAAACTCTAAACCCTAAACCCCAAACCATAAACCCTAAACCCCAAATACTACTCCCTTAACCGGACACCCAAAACCCAAAACCCTAAACCCAAACCTTAAACCTTAATCCCTAAATCCTAAACCCCCAATGTCAAACCCTAAACCCTAAACCCTAAATTCTAAACCCTAAACTCAAATCCTTAAACCCTAAAGCCTAAATTCTAAACCCTAAATCCTAAAATCCAAATCCTAAACCCTAAACCCTAAGCCCCAAACCCTAAACCATAAACACAAAACCCCAAATGTCAAAAGCCTAAAACCTAAACCCCAAACCCTAAACCCTAAACCCCAAACCCAAAACTCAAAACCTAAACCTTAAACCCTAAACCCAAAATCCTCAACTCCAAATCCTAAAACTTTAAACCCTAAACCCTAAGCCCCTAAACCCAAGCCCTAAACCCTAAGCCCCTAAACCCTAAACCATAAACCCTAAACCCTGAACACTGAACCCTATACCGCAGACCCTAAACCTAAAACCCTAAACCGTAGTCCATATGCCCCAAATCCTAAAACCTAAACCCTGAACCCTAAACCTGATATCCAAGACCCTAAACTCCAAAACCTAAACCCTAAACTCAAACACCTAAACCCTAAACCCTAAACCCTAGATTCTAAACCCCAAACCCTTAACTGCAAACACTAAATTCTAAACCCAAAACTTCAAATCCTACACTCTAAATCCTAAACCATAAACCCCAAAACCTTAACCCCATACCCTAAACCCTAAACCCTAAACCCTAAATCCTAAACTCGAAACCTAAACCCTAAACCCAAACCCCAAACCCTTAACCCCTAACCCTTAACCCTAAACCCCAAACCCTAAACCTTAAACCTTAAACCACAAACCCTGAACTCTGAACCATAAACCCTAATCCCTAAACCCTAATCCATATGCCCCAAATCCTTAAACATAAACCCTAAACCCCAAACCCTATAAGCTAAACCCTAAACCTTAAACCCTAAACCCTATACCCCACATTGATGACCCTAAACCCATAACCCTAAACCCCCAATTTTAAACCCCAAACCCCAAACCCTAAATCCCACACCTCAAACCCTAAACACTAAACCCCAAACACTAAACACTCAAACCCAAACTCTAAACCCTCAACCATAATCCATAATCCATAAACCATAAACCCAAAACCCTTAACGACAAACCCTAAACCTGAATCCCGAAACACCAAACCCTAAACCCTAAACCCCAAACACCAAACCCTAAACCCTAAACCCTAAACCCTAAACCATAATCCCTAAACCATAAACCGTAACTCCTAAAACATAAACTCTAAACCCTAAACCCAAAATCCTAAACACGAAACCTAAACCCTTAACCCCATACCCCAAACCCTAAACCCTAAACCATAAACCCTGAACCTTGAACCCTAAACCCTAAATCCTAATCCATATGCCATAAATCCTAAAACCTAAACCCTAAACCCCAAACGCTATACTATAACCTTCAAGCTCTAAACCTTAAATCCCAAACCGAAGACCCTAAACCCCAAACCTTAAACACTAAATCCCAACGCGAAACGCCAACCCTAAACCCTGAACCCTAAACCTAAAACCCTAAACCCCAAACCCCAAACACCAAACCTCAAATCGTAAACCCTTAACCACAAACCCTAAACTCTAAGCCCTAAACCTGATGCCCTAAACCTTATACCCTAAACCTTAAACCCTAAACCCTTAATCGGAAATCCTAAACCCTAAACCCTTAACCGGAAACCCTAAACCCCAAACCCAAACCTTAAACCTTAATCCCTAAACCTTAAACCCTAAACCCCAAACCCCAAACCCTAAACCCTAAACACTAAACTCAAATCCCTAAACCCTAAATGCCAAAACCCTAAACCATAAACCCTAAACCCTATACCCTAAACCCAAACCCTAAAACCTAAACCCTAAACTCGAAACCCAAACCTTAAACCCTAAACCCCAAACCCCAAACTCTAAATTGTAAAACTTTAAACCCTAAACCCTAAACCCGTAAACCTAAACCCTAAACCCTAAACCTTAAACCCCAAACCCTAAACACTAATCCCCATACCCCACTAAACCTAAAACCCTAAACCCTAAACAATATGCCCTAAATCCTAAACCCTAAACCCCAAATTAGAAACCAGAAACCCTAAACCCTAAATCGTAACCCTTAACCCTAAACCCTAAACCCTAAACCCTAAATCTGAAACCCTATACCCCAAACCTTAAACCCTAAACTCGAAACCTAAACCTCAAACCGTAAACCCTAAACCTAAACCCTAAACCCAAAACTATGAACCCTAAACCCTTAATCGCAAACCTTAAACCCTAAACCCTATACCCTAAACCCCAAATGCCAAACCCTAAACCGTAAACCTTAAACCCCAAACCCTAATTCTAAACCCTAAACCCTTAACCCTAAATCGCAAAAGGTAAACCGTAAACCCTAAACCACAAACCCTAAACCCTAAGCCCTCAATCCTGAATTTGAAACCCTAAACCCTAAACCCTAAACCCAAAACACTAAGCACTAAACCCTAAACCCTAAATCTGAATTACTAAATCCTAAACCAAAAACCCCAAACATTTAATGCCAATCCCTAAACCCCAAACCCTAAACCCGACACCATAAACCCTAAACCCTAAACCCCAAACCCTAAACCCTAAACCTTGAACCCCAAATCCTAAACCATAAACCCAAAATCCTAAACCCTAAACTCAAAGCCCTAAACCGTAAAACGTAAACTCGAAACCTAAACCCTAAACCCCAAACCCTAAACCGTTAACCTCAAACCCTAAACCCTAAACCTTAAACCCCAGACCCTAAACCCTAAACCCTAAACCCTAAACCCTATTCCCTAAGCCCCAAATCCTAAATCCTAAACCCCAAACCCCAAACCCTAAACCCTAAACCCCAAATCCTAAATCCTAAACCCCAAACCCCAAACCCTAAACCTCAAACCGAAAACCTGAAGCCTAAACCCTAAACTCCAAACCCAAAACCCTAGACCCTAAGCCTTAAACTCTAAACCCAAAATCCAAAACCCGAAACCCTAAACCCTAAACCCAAAATCCTAAACCCTAAACCCGAAATGTGAAACCCTTAACCCTAAACCCTAAACCCTTAACCCTAACCGTAAACATTAAACCCTAAACTCTAAAACCTAAACCCGAAACTCGAAACCCTAAACTCGAAACCCTTAACCCGAAACTCGAAACCCAAAACCCTGAATCCTAAACCCTAAACCTGAAACCAGAAACCCTGACCCTAAATCCCAAATTTTAAACCCTAAACCCCAGAGACTAAACACCAAACCCTAAACCCTAAACCCTAAAGCTTAATACATAAACCCTAAACCATAAACCCAAAACCCTTAACGCCAAACCCCAAACACTAAACCTTAAACCTTAAACCCTAAATGCCAAACCATAAACCCTAAACCCTAAACCCTGATACCCCAATCCTAAATCCTAAACCTAAACCCGAACCCGAAATCCTAAACCCGAAACATGAAACCCTTAACCCAAAACCCTAAACCCTAAACACTAAACACTAAACACTAAACTCTAAACTCTAAAACGTAAACCCGAAACCCGAAACCCTTAACTCGAAACCTACAACCCCAAACCCTAAACCCAAACCTTAAACCATAAAACATAAACCCTAACCTCCAAATGCCAAACCCTGAACCTTAAACTCAAAACTAGAAACTCAAAAACCAAAACCCCGAACCCTATACCCTAAACCATAAACCCTAAATCCTAAACCCTAAACCCTAAACCCTAAACCCGAAATCATAAACCCTAAACCCTTAACCCCAAACCCTAAACCCCAAAACCCAAACCCTAAACCCTAAACCCCAAATGACAAGCCCTACATCCCAAACCTTAAACCTAAACTCCCAACCCACAAACCCAAACCTAAACCCTAACCTCGGAATCTAAACCTTAAACCCAAAACCCCAAATTGCAAATCCTAAAACCTTAAACCCTCAACCCTAAATCCATCAACCCAAACCCTAAACCTTAACCCCCAAACCCTGAACACTGAACCCTATACCCCAGACCCTAAACCCTAATCCATATGCCCCAAATCCTAAAACCTAAACCCTAAACCCTAAACCAAAGACCCTAAACCCATAAACTTAAACCCTAATCCCTTAAACCCAACCGTTAATCCCTAAACCCCCAACCATAAACCCAAAACCCTAATCCCCAAACCATAAACCCTAAACCCCAAACCCTAAATCCTAAATCCTAAACCCTAAACCCCAACCTGAAACCCTAAATCCTATTGCTTAATTCCTAAATCCGAAACCATAAACCCAAAACCCTAAACGCCAATCCCCAAACCCTAAACCCTAAACCCAAACCCTAAACCATAAACACTAACCCATAAACTCTAAACCCTAAACCCTAAACTCCAAGCCCTAAACCCTAAACCCAAAACTCGAAACCTAAACCCTTAACCCCAAACCCCAAACCCTGAATCCTAAACCCCAGACCCGAAACACTAAACTCTAATCCATATGCCCCAAACCCCAAACCCAAAATCCTAAATCCGAATCTGAAACCCTAAACCCTAAACCCCAAACTGTAAACTGTAAAGCCTAAACCCTAAATTCCAAACTCTAAACCCTAAACCGTATACCCTAAAACCAAAACCCTAAACCCAAAATCCCAAATCCTAAACCCTAAACCCTACACACCATACTCTAAACCCTAAACCCTAAACCCCAAAGCCTGAATCCTAAACCCTAAATCCCAAACCCCAAACCCCAAACCCCAAACCTTTAAACATAAACCCTAAACCACAAACCCAAAACCCTTCACGTCAAACCCCAAACCGTAAACCCTAAACGCTAAACCATAAACACTAAACCTTAAACCCCGACCTTAAATCCTAAATCCTAAACCCTAAACCCCAACCCCAAACCCTAAACACTAAACCCTAAAGCCTAAACCCTAAACCCCAAACCCAAAACCCAAAACCCAAAACCTTTAACCCGAAACCCTACACCCTAAACCCTAAACACTAATCCCCAAACTCTAATACCTAAATCCGAAACCCTAAACCCTAAACTCAAAATGCTAAACCCGAAACCCTAAACCCTAAACCCAAACATTAAACCTGAAAACCTGAACCGTAAACTCGAAATGTCAAACCCTGAACCGTAAACTCTAAACCCTAACCCCACACGCTAAACTCTAAACCCTACACCCAAAACCCTAAATCATGAACCCTAAATCATAAACCTAAACCCTAAATTCTAAACCCTAAACCCTAAACTCTAAACCCTAAATGCAAAACCCCAAATCATAAACCCTATGATGCGGAACCGTAGCCTATGATCGAGACTAAAACGCCAACACACGCTTTGAATCAAGCAAAACCTTAGAATAAACACCCGCCCTACTGAACCCCTAAGAAACCCGTTCTTAGAAACACACATAATAGAGCTAAAAGGAAGAGAAAGAATAAACGCCACAAAGATAAAACTAACCTTTGATAAGTAGATTCAATCTCCTAAAGCAACAAGCAAAGAAATCCTTCCTCACTTGCACAGACACTTGTTTTCAAGAAGAAAACACAATAATACTTTGATTCAAAATTCATTAGTTGCCTCCATACATGTTATGAGGAGTTTATATACCTCTAACAAAAAAGGAAACCCTAAAGAGTCAATAAAACATTAAACCAAACTAAATAAAACCAATTGGACTTCAACACTAAGTCCAAACTAATTAAAACATTAAAATACTAATGGACTTTAAATAACTTAGCCCATAATTATTAAAATTCGCAAGAAATTAAAACCCAAATTGCAAACAGCAAATTAAGCCTAAAATGTGTCGATTTAGGCCCATGTGAGCTTCCATATGTGTAGTACTTGGTTCAAGCTCCTTAAATTGAAGACTCCAAGCATATAATATGATTATTAGCCTCACTTTCAGCCCATGCTAATAAAGTGACGTTTTCAAGCTTATTTGATGTACTCTTTACTCCCTTAGCCAATCTTCTTGCATCTCACTCACAAAAGACTTAGCCAAATTTTGGAATCCAACTCTAAGTTTTTTTGCTCTCAATCTTGTGATTGGTCCCACTGGCATAATGAGATCTCTGTGTTGCCCTCCAGTGACTCCAATTCTAGAAGTGCCATCTATTCCCACATGAGTTCTTCCCTCCTCAAAAAGATTCGTCCTCGAATCTGAATCAATGTCAAAAGGAGAAAGAACAGAAACATTAAAAGTGGCAGACACCTTATACTCACCTGGAAGATTCATCTTGTAGGCATTGTCATTAATCTTCTCAAGGACTTGAAATGCACCATCTCCTCTAGCATTAAGCTTAGACTTCCTTTGTTGTGGAAAACATTCCTTTCTCAAGTGTACCCAAACCCAATCACCAGGTTCAAACACCACTTGTTTGCGCCCCTTGTTTACTTTTTGAGCCGTCATGCGATTCTTCTTCTCTATCATCTCACGTGCTTGGATGTGTATTGCTTTAACCGTTTCAGCTTTCTTTTCACCATCTAAACTAGAAATGTTACTCAAAGGCAATGATATTAAATCCAAAACAGTTAAAGGATTAAAACCATACACAATCTCAAAAGGAGAAAAACCGGTAGAAGAATGTATAGTTCTATTATATGCAAACTCAAGAAAAGGCAAACAATCTTCCCATGTCTTCAAATTCTTACCCACAACAGCACGCAATAAGGTCCCTAGTGTTCTATTGACCACTTCGGTTTGTCCATCTGTCTGAGGATGACAAGCAGTAGAGTACAACAATTTAGTACCTAACTTGCCCCACAACACCTTCCAAAAATGACTCAAGAACTTAGCATCCCTGTCAGAGACAATGGATCTAGGGATCCCATGCATTCGCACAACATCCTTAAAGAACAAATCAGCAATATTGGTGGCATCATCAGTTTTATGACAAGCAATAAAGTGTGCCATCTTGCTAAATCGATCAACAACAACAAATATACTATCTCTTCCCTTTCGAGTTCTTGGCAAACCTAACACAAAATCCATAGAAATATCAGTCCAAGGGTGAGTAGGAACAGGTAAGGATGTATATAAACCATGTGGCATAGACTTTGATTTAGCATGTCTGCAAGCAATACATTTAGAACAAATTTTTTCAACATCCTTTCGTATGTGCGGCCAAAAAAAATGCTCAAATAATGTATCCAAAGTCTTGTGAACACCAAAGTGCCCCATCAAACCCCACTATGTGATTCCCTAACAAGTAACTCACGAACAGAGCAAATAGGTACACAAATCCTATTTCCACGAAACAGAAAACCTTCATGTCTATAGAATTTATTAAATGCACCTTTTTCACAAGCAGCATATATGTCAAAAAAGTCAGCATCGATTGCATACATATCCTTAAATTGCTCAAATCCTAACAACTTAGAAGTAAGTGTAGTAATCAAAGCATATCGCCTAGACAATGCATCAACAACAATATTTTCTTTACCTTGCTTGTAACAAATCACATATGGAAATGCCTCAATGAACTCAACCCATGTAGCATGCCTTTTATTCAATTTACCTTGCCCCTTTAAATGCTTTAAAGACTCATGATCAGTATGTATCACAAACTCCTTAAGAAGCAAATAACATTGCCACACATCCAATGCACGAACTAAAGCATACAATTCTTTGTCATAAGTAGAATATCTAAGTTGAGCACCATTTAATTTCTCACTAAAATATGCTATGGGACGTTTTTCTTGCACCAAAACAGCACCAATACCAATTCCCGAAGCATCACACTCAATCTCAAAAGTTTTATTAAAATCGGGTAAAACAAGAATAGGAGAAGAACACAATTTATCCTTTAATGTTTTAAAAGCAAGTTCTTGTTTTGTTCCCCATTTAAAACCAACATCCTTTTTCACAACTGCAGTCAAAGGAGCAGCAATAGTAGAGAAGTTTTTAACAAATCGTCTATAAAAACTAGCCAAACCATGAAAACTTCTCACTTCACTAACACAGGTAGGAGTTTGCCATCCTTGAATAGCCTTCACCTTCTCCTCATCAACCTCAATCCCATGTGCACTCACAATGAAACCATGAAAAACTAGTCTATCAATGCAAAATGTACACTTCTTAAGGTTGGCATACAAACTCTCTTTTCTAAGCATAGTCAAAACAGCTCTAACATGCATAATATGATCATCCAAGCATTTGCTATAAATCAAAATATCATCAAAGTAAACAACAACAAATTTACCTAGAAAATCTCGCAACACATAATTCATCAAACGCATGAAAGTGCTAGGTGCATTAGTTAAACCAAAAGGCATAACCAACCACTCATACAACCCATATTTTGTTTTAAAAGCAGTCCTCCATTCATCCCCAGGTTTCATTCTAATTTGGTGGTATCCACTCTTGAGATCAATTTTAGTAAAAATGCAAGAACCATGCAATTCTTCAAGCATATGATCTAACCTAGGAATAGGGTGTCGATATTTTACCGTAATCTTGTTGACTGCCCTACAATCCACACACATTCGCCATGTACCATCTTTTTTTGAAACCAACAAAACAGGCACAGCACATGGACTCATGCTCTCCCTCACATGACCTTTTGCCAAAAGATCATCCACTTCCCTTTGAAGTTCCTTTGTTTCCTCAGGATTACTTCTATAGGCTGGTCGATTAGGGATGCTAGCCCTAGGCACAAAATTAATTTGATGCTCAATCCCTCGTAAGGGAGGTAAGCCTGTTGGCACCTCGTCAGGGAAGACATCGTCAGATTCCTGCAACAAAGACATAAAACCACTAGGAATATCGGGGTTAAGGTCAGATAAAGTAAGATAAACTTCCTTAAAACGGACCAAAATCATCACTCTCTTTCCTAGATATGCACTCTTCAAGTCCCTCTCTTTTGCAAAGAAACAATGTTTTTTCTCACACTTTTCTTTCTTTTCACACACCAATGGGCCTTTAATTTGATTCTTTTCTCTTATGGCCTCTTTTCGCTCGTTATTTTTCTTTCCCTCACTTCCTGAACCCCCACTTGAATTTTGTAGTTTCATTTGATCAAGATACACCTCTTTGGGAGATAAAGGTGCAAGAGTGAACTTGTGTCCATTAAGCTCAAAAGAGTAACGATTCTTGTACCCATCATGAAGGACATGCCTATCAAATTGCCATGGCCTTCCCAATAATAAATGGCTAGCTTGCATGGGTACAACATCA
This sequence comes from Senna tora, assembly GCA_014851425.1. NCBI lineage: Eukaryota > Viridiplantae > Streptophyta > Magnoliopsida > Fabales > Fabaceae > Senna > Senna tora. The sequence goes on along the minus strand of CM026261.1, from coordinate 24,271,251 downwards.
CAAATTACCTCATCTTCATTTTTACCAATGGAAAATGCAATCACCACCTGTTTAGTTACCTTCACCTCGCCACTGTCATTCAACCACTGTAGCCTATATGGTGCAAGGTGTTTCTCACATTTGAGCCACAATTTATCAATTAAAGTGGTGCTAGCAACATTTGCACAACTACCCCCATCAATAATCATGCTACACCATTTTACCCATGATCAAACAACGAGTATGAAATATATTTTCTCTTTGTTTTAAGCTTTCTTCCTTAACATTAGAATTTAATACACGCATAACAACAATAGATTCACCTTTAACGGGATATTCAACATCTTCATCATCACTAGAAGCATCCTCCAAGGATGGCGTACTACTATGAATGTATAATCATCAGATTCAGACACAATTTCTTTACCGCTCAAAACCATAGTTCTTTTGTTTGGACATTCAGAAGCAATATGACCCAAACCTTGACATTTAAAACATTTCAAATCTCTATGTCTTGGATTGGAAGTAAAAGATGAAGAATCAGTAGTACCTTTATGAATGAAGGTCCCCTTATCCTTATTTTTGGGAGTTTCAAGCACCTTGTCGTTCCTTTGTTCATCAAATTTAGACCATGTGGCACCCCACTTAGCTTTGGACTTCGAATAGGTCTTCACTGCACCCTTATTATACAATTGTCTTTCAACTTTCATAGCCATGTTAACCAAGTCCTCGACCTCCACATAATGATGTAATTCCACAATATCAGCTATCTCCTTATGCAATCCTCCAATAATTCTCGCCATTGTCACTTCCCTGTCCTCCTCTATTCCTGCCTTGATCTTGAGCATCTCCATCTCCTTATGATAGTCCTCTACAGTCCAAGACCCTTGGACGAGCTTATGAAGTTGTTGATGTATGTCCCTGTAGTAATAAGATGGGACAAATCTCTTCCTCATCACTCTTTTCATATCATCCCATGTTGCAATAGGGTCATCACCACTTCGCCTCCTAGTCCTTCCTAATTCATCCCACCAAATTAAGGCATAGTCAGAAAATTCCGCAGCAGCTAATCTCACTTTTTTCTCTTCAGAGTAGTTATGACATGCAAAGATCATCTCAACCTTCCTCTCCCACTCAAAATAACATTCAGCGTCATTCCTTCCTTTGAAAGAAGGGATTTTCATTTTAATGGCATTCAAACTATTGTCTTTCTTTCCTTGCCTATCATCCCTCATCTTACGTGAACCACCCTCTTCAAAATCTTCCTCGTCAATAAACTCAATATGGCGACGATTTCTATTTTCAGCTCTTCTAAAGTTTGTTAAACTATCATTCTCCAATCTCTGCATCCTATCAGTCATATCTGTAAACACTAATTCAAGCCGGGCAAATCTCTCCATCATTTCTTTTAAAGTAAAATCAGTAACTGTTGGTTGTTGAAAGTCATCATCCCGTTTGTCGTTATTACTCATCTTAAGAAGCTGCAAGAAAACTGTTAGCAAATAAAATAGTCTCACCAATTCACTCTCTCACGTGTTTACACTCGAACAAAGTGTGACACTCGTGTTTGCACTCAACTATGGCTTTTTCCCTCTTCTAGTCTCACCTTTATATGCCTTTTACCACTCAAGATTACCTTTGCAAGTTGGACTTCAGAACCAAATCCACTCAATTAAAGGAAAATGCACCCAAGTAGCAATTTATAAGAATACAATGATAAGCCTAAACAAGAATGGAAAACAATGCAATTCTAGAGGCAAATTAAAGTGATCAACAAAGAAACAGAAATAACACACGAAAAAGGATGTATGTTATGTGAGGAATTGAAGCTAAGTAACAGAATGCAAATGCTACTTACGAATGTAATTAGAGGCAAATTGGGCTAAGAAAAAAATTTGAAAACTCAGATTGCAAAAAAATTGACAAGGTTAGAAAAAAAAAGAATTGGTCCAACCGAAAGGGTAAGCCCAAAGTTGATTAAAAAAAAATTTAAACCCAAATCAAAAATATTTTTAAATGCCCAAGAGAACAAAAACAAAGCTTCAAAATCAAGGAAACAATGAAACGTGAGAATCAAGCAAGAACAATTTTTTTTAATAAAATAGGAAACAACCAAACTTAGAGATCAAATATTTGATAAAATAGAAAGAACAATCAAACTTGTAGGTCAACTTTTTGTTTTTTTTGCACAACTTTCTTTTCTTTTCTTTTTTTAATTTTTTTTGTGCAATACTTTCTTCTCACTCTTTTTTTGTGCGTTTCTCTTTTTTTAAAACGCTAGAACAAATGAACAATATTAAAGATAAATAGTTAAAGATAAATAGGAATTTATCTAATGTAAAGCTCTGATGCCAAATGATGCGGAACCTCAGCCTATGATCGAGACTAAAACGCCAACACACGCTTTGAATCAAGCAAAACCTTAGAATAAACACCCGCCCTACTAAACCCCTAAGAAACCCGTTCTTAGAAACGCAGATAATAGAGCTAAAAGGAAGAGAATGAATAAACGCCACAAAGATAAAACTAACCTTTGATAAGTAGATTCAATCTCCTAATGCAACAAGCAAAGAAATCCTTCCTCACTTGCACACACACTTGTTTTCAAGAAGAAAACACAATAATACTTTGATTCAAAATTCATTAGTTGCCTCCATACATGTTATAAGGAGTTTATATACCTCTAACAAAAAAGGAAACCCTAAAGACTCAATAAAACATTAAACCAAACTAAATAAAACCTATTGGACTTCAACACTAAGTCCAAACTAATTAAATCATTAAAATACTAATGGACTTTAAATAACTTTGCCCATAATTATTGAAATTCGCAGGAAATTAAAACCCAAATTGCAAACATCAAATTAAGCCTAAAATATGTCGACTTAGGACCATGTGAGCTTCCATATGTGTAGTACTTGGTTCAAGCTCCTTAAATTGAAGACTCTAAGCCTATAATATGATTATTAGCCTCACTTTCAGCCCATGCAAATAAAGTGACGTTTTCAAGCTTATTTGATGTAGTCTTTACTCCCTTAGCCAATCCTTCTTGCATCTCACTCACAAAAGACTTAGCCAAATTTTGGAATCCAACTCTAAGTTTTTTTGCTCTCAATCTTGTGATTGGTCCCACACGCATAATGAGATCTCTGTGTTGCCCTCAAGTGGCTCCAATGCTAGAAGTGCCATCTATTCCCACATCACCATCAACCCTTAACCCCAAACCCCAAACCCTAATGCCTAAACCCTATACCATAAACCCTAAACCCTAAATCCCTAATCCTACACCCTAAACCCTAAACCCCTCACCCCAAACCCTAAACCCTAAACCCCAAACCAAAGACCCTAAACCCTAAACCCTTAACCCCATCCCTTAAACCCTAAACCCTAATCCCGAAATTTCAAACCTTATAACCTAAACCCTAATCTCTAAACTCGAAACCCTAACCCTAAACCTTACACCCTAAATTCTAAATCCTAAACCCTAAACTCCAAATCATAAACCCTAAACCCTGAACCATAAACCCTAAACCGTTAACACTAAACCCCAAACCCTAATCCTTAACCCCAAATGCTAAACCCTAAACCCTAAACCCCAAACCCTAAACCCCAAACCCTAAACCCTAAACCCTAAATACCAAAACCCAAACCCTAAACCCTAAACTCGAATCACTAAATACTAAACCCCAAACCCTAAACCTGAATCCCTAAACCTAAACCTTGAACCCCAAACCTTTAACGCCAAACTCCAAACCCAAAACCCCAAACCCTAAACCCTAAACACTAAACCGCAAACACCAAACCCTAAACCTTAAACCCCAAACCATAAACCATAAACCCTAAACTCCAAGCCCAAAACCCTAAACCCTAAACTCCAAGCCCTAAACCCTAAACACCAAACCTCAAACCCCAAACACTTAACCCCAAACCCTAAACACTAAACCTTAAACCCCAAACCCCAAACCCCAAACCCTAAAGCCTAAACCCCAGACCCTAAAGTTTAAACCTTAATCCATATGCCTCAAATCCTAAACGCTAAACCCCAAACCCCAAGCCCCAAACCGAAGACCCTAAACCCTAAACCGTCAATCCCAAACCCTAAACCCTAAACTTCAAACCTAAACCCTAAAGCCTCAACCCTAAAGTCTAAACTACAAACAGTATATACTAAATCGTAGACCCTAAACACTAAACCCAAAACCCTATACCCGAAATCCCAAACCCTAAACACTAAACCTGAATTCCTAAACCCTAAACCATAAATCCAATACCTTAAACCCCAGATCCTAAACCCCAAATGCCAAACCCTGACCTTAAACCCAAAACACTAAACACTAAACCCCAAACCCTAAACCCTAAACCATAAACTTTAATCCCTAAACCATAAACCCTAAACCATAAACCCCAAACCCTTAACGCCACACCCCAAACCCTAAACCCTAAACCATAAACCCTAAACCCTAAACTGCAAACCCCAAACCCTAAACACTCAACCCTAAACCCCAAACCCTAAATCATAAACCCTAAATCCTAAACCCTAAACTCTAATCCCTAAACCCTAAACCCTAAACTCCAAGACCTAAACTCGAAACCCCAAACCCCAAACCCTAAACACTAAACCTTAAACCCCAAACCCTAAACCCTAATCCACAGACCATAAAATTTTAACCCTAATCCACATGCCCCAAATCCTAAGCGTTAAACGTTAAACCCTAAACCCTAAACCCTAAACCAAAGACCCTAAACCCTAAACCGTAAATCCCAAACCCTAAACCCTAAACCCCAAACCTAAACCCTAAACCCCAAAACCTAATCCCTAAAGCCTCAACCTTACACTCTAAACCCTCAACCCTAAACCCCAAACCCTAAATCCTATATCTTAAACTGCAAATGCCAAACCCTGACCCTAAACCCCAAACCCTGATTCCTAAACCCTAAAACCCAACCCATAAACCCTGAACCCAGAACCATAAACCCAGACCCTAAACCATAAACCCTAATCCATATGCCCCCAATCGTAAAACCTAAACCCTAGACCCCAACCCCAAAACCCTAAACCCCATACCCCATACCCGAAGCCCTAAACCCTAAACCATAAACCCTAAACCCCAAATCGAAGACCATAAACGGATTACCCCAAACTCCAAACCCCAAACCATAAAACCTAAACCCTAAGCCCCAAATGTCAAACCCAAAAGCCTAAACCTAAACCCCAAACCCTAAACCACAAACCCCAAACCCCAAACCCTAAAACTTAAACCCTAAATTCAATGCCCTAAACCCTAAATGCCAAATCCTAAACCTTAAACCCTAAACACTAAGCCCCAAACTCTAAACCCCAAACCCTTGACCCTAAACCTAGCCCCAAACCCCAAACCCTAAACCCTAAATCATACACCCTAAACTCGAAACCCTAAACCTTAAACACTAAACCAAAAACCCTAAACTGCAAACCCTAAACCACAAACCTAAGCCCTAAGCCCCAAAATGAAGACCCTAAACCCTACACCTTAAATCCCAAAGACTAAACCCTAAGCCCTAAACCCCAAACCCTAAATAGTAAAGCCTAAACCCTAAACCATGAACTCAAAACTCTGAACCCTAAACCCTAAACTGTAAACCCTAAACCCATAAGCCTAAACCCGATATCATAAATCCTAAACTCGAAATCCTAAACCCTAAACCCTACACTCCAAACTCCAAACCCTAAACCCTAAACCCTAATTCCTTAACCCTAAACCGCAAACCCTGAATCCCAAACCCTAAATCCCAAACCCAAAACCCAAACCCTAAATCCTAAACACCAAACACCAAACCCTAAATCCCAAACCCTAAACCCTAAACCACAAAGACTAAACATCAAACTCCAAACCCTAAACCCTAAACACAAAACCCTTAAAGCCAAACCCCAAACTCTAAATCCTAAACCCTAAACCGCAAACAATAAACCCTCAACCCTAAACCCATAACCCCAAATCCTAAATCCTAAACCGTAAACCCAAACTCCAAATCATAAACCGTAGACCCTGAACCCCAAAACCTAAACCCTTAACCCCAAACCCCAAACCCTTAACCCTAAATCCTAAACCCTAAAGCCTAAATTCCAAACCACAAACCCTCAACTCCAAACCCTTAACCCCAAACCCTAAACCATAAACCTTAAACCCGTAACCCTAAACCTTAACCCTAAACCCTGAACTCCAAATCCTAAAACCTTAAACCCAAAACCCTAAACCTTAAACTCGAAACCTTGAACATTAGACCCTAAACCCCAGACCCTAAACCCTAAACCCAAATCCATATGCCGCAAATCCTAAAACCTAAACCTTAAACCCCAACCCCTAAACACGAAAGCCTAAAGCCCAAACCCTAAAACCTAAACACTAAACCATAAACCACAAACCCTAAACCCTAAACCCTAAACCATAAACCATAAACCCTAAACCCTAAACACCAAATGCCAAACCCTAAACCCTAAACCCCAACCCGTAACCACTAAACCCAAACCCTAAACCATAAAACCTAAACACTAAACCCTTAACCCCAAACCCTAAAACCGAAACCCTAAACCCAAATCCGTAAACCTCAAATTATACCCCAAACATTAAACCCTAAACCTTAATCCCTAAAACCTAAACCCTAACCCCCCAAACCCTAAATCCTAAACCCTAAACCCTTAACCAAAGACCCTAAACTGATAATCCAAACCCTAAACCCGAAACTGAAAACCCTAAACCCTAATCCATATACTGCAAATCCTAAACCCTAAATTCTAAACCCCAAACCGAAGAACCTAAACCCTAAAACCTAAACTCTAACCCCTAAACCCTAAACTCTAAACCTTAAAGACTAAACCCTAACCCCTAAACTTCGAACTCCAAACCCTAAATGCTAAATTGTAAACCCTAAACCCTAAACCCAAAATCCTAAACCCTAAACCCTACACTCCAAACCCTAAACCTTAAACCCAAATCCCTTAACACTAAACCCCAAACCCTAAATCCTAAACTCTAAACCCCAAACCCTAAACATTAAACCCAAAATCCCAAACCCTAAACCCTAAACCCAAGACCTTATAGCCTAAAACCTAAACCCTAAACTTTGAACTCCAAAACCCAAAACCCTAAACTGTAAATTGCAAACCCTAAACCCGACATCCTAAACCCTAAACCCTACACTCCAAGCCCTAAACCCTAAACACTAAACCCTAAATCCTAAACCATAAACCCCAAACCCTAAACCTTAAACCCCAAACCCCAAACCCTAAACCCCAAACCTTAAACACTAAACCCTAACCCATAAACCCGAAACCCTAAACCCTGAACCGCAAACCCTAAACCCTTAAACCCAAACCCAAACCCCAAGCCATAAACACTAAACCCCAAACCCTAAACCATAAACTGTAAATACCAAATCCTAAACGCCAAACCACAAACCCTTAACCCCAAACCTTCCACACACACAAAAAAACATATAAGAACACAAAACAAAACAATGATATATATATATATATATATATATATATATATAGAAAGAGAGTGTGTAGTAATAATAAATGGTAGGAATTACTTGTTAATCCAAGTTGGTATGTTCTCAGATGACATTATCACCACTGGAACCTCCTTCATGATTGATGATTCCTATTTTATCATTCAAAGAATAAATATTTTAAAAAAAATTGTGAATTTTGATGGTTACATTGTCTCAGTTGACTAACTATAATAGTAATACCTTAATTTTCTTGAGTAGCTCATATCCTGTCATCCCAAGCATATAATAGTCTGTGATAATCATATTCACTTTGGACCCCTATATATATAAAAAAGCAGTAGTTTTTCATATCAGTCTCATTGATTAATCAGCAAAAGATAGAATGAACATAGAAGTCAAATGAAACTGGTGTCAGCTTCATAACTACTTGTTTGTTTATATGTAATTAATTCTAAAAGCGGAAGCATTACTGGCAAGCTAAGGAAAATGATTGTAATTTGCTTTAACTTTATTTTTCATAATTCCACAAATAACTAAACTATACAGCTGTGGGGAGTGCAATTCCAATTCTCAGTGATTACTAATCTATTGTAGTTGCACCCAAGTATTGATTATTGGGGGAATGTTGAGACTTGAGATGAAGTATGTAAACTCCTTGAGAGATGAGTGTCACAAGCAAAACATGGTGTTATTTTGGAAAGCTTAAGTAAATCCAGTCCATTTAAATCAACATTTGGATCTCTTGAAATCTTTTACATATTAAAATTGCAGAGAATAAAAATAGCTATCTTTAAAATCTATTTTTCTTTTCTGAGTTTTACCAAAAGTTTTAAGGTCTTTGGGAGATTGTAATCCATAGAAGAAATTCATAATTCACGCTGTTGAAACTTGAAAGAAGAAATTCTGGAATAAACAAATAGCGAAAATGAATTAACTTATTATCTACTCAATGCTTTTCTGATGTAGGTAATCAGTACAGGTAATACTTATGATGCTGACACCAGTTTCATTTGATCTTCCTTAAAACTAAAATCTCATACAAACTGCTAAATTATAATTACTTGATGGCAGATCTATTATTTTTACCAATGCAACTAAAGAATCAAGAGTGGCTAGCGTCAGCAAAGAAAACGAACAGACCAGGTCAAGAAGCAGTATTGTGACCACCCAAATTCAACAACTCACAGAATTCTATCCTGCAAAGCCTGAGCATCAGGTTTGTTATTCAAATTAATGTAATTGAAATGTTTATCTAGAAAAGCATTTGTTCCTTCAACTCTTTACTTTTCAGAATGTTATTGATTAAGGTATGTTCTAGTAGCATTTCAAACATTCTTTGGGTCCATCATCCTATATACAGAGACAGACACTAAAATAATGTTTATTTCTATAGCAAGTAGAAAGAAAAATGAATAGGCATTTGTTTTTTATTCCCTTGTAAATTGTAATCAATGGCTGACATTCCCTATTTTACCTTTGCAGAAATTTGAACTGAAGCAAAACCCCTTCCTTCTTCAGCTAAATTGTAATCAATGGCTGACATTCCCTATTTTTTATTCCCTTGTAAATTGTAATCTTCTTCTTCTGCCAATTATTAGGAAAATGAAAAGGAATTCGCAGAGAAGACACGCACCAACTTTCAACTTAATTATTAAACAATCTCAATAGTTGAGTCTCGTGATTCTTGCTTAATTTACTTAACTACCATATACATACAAAACATACATATATATTATAGCCTAACTTATCTTTAAGTAATGAATTATTTAGTTGTTTGACTTTGGAGCCCAATGGCTCACATAAAGGCCATGGTTCACTCTCTTCTTTCGTCTTCTTGCTCTCTCTTGTGATGGTATGTGAATGTGAAAAGAGAAGAGCAATTTCCAATTGTTTGTGTGTGTGCATATGCATATGTATATATTGGGTTGTTATCTGGGCTTATGCATACTTGTACTTTACAGGAAGCTGAAGCAATTATAGAGGATCTTAGCCCTTCTCCTTTGCAAATTTTTGGTTTTGGTGTGGTAAGTGTCAATTCTAGACTATGATTTACTATTTTGTAAGAAATACAATCTTTGTGGAAGAAAATAATTCATTGATAGTCTCCTGGAAGTTATGCAAATTTATGCTTGTTATATTCTATTTAACTAATTAGGCATAGATTAGGCCAGCAAGTCCGATATATAAGAGATACGTTGAAGATGTAGCATGAAGGCGTCAGCAAGGACAGAACGTAGTGGGCAAGTTGGTGTTTACATGTGCAATAGATAGACATAGACACTTTTTTGAGATATGAATCAAAACTACGATCTAGTTCCATCTCACTTTTTCTATAGCCTAATTTAGCAAGAGAAATTGACACAAAATTAAATTATAAATAAATGTCTATATCGTTCCTCTGATGTGACATATTATTTTATTGAGGATCTGATCCATGATTTAGGCACTTGTTTGGGTTCACATGGGCAAGTACAATTTTGCTGACTGCTAAATTGGTTTAATATGGCATACCATTTGTATGCACATGATTGATTTAAGGTGAAGGGAGGTGTACGTTGAGTATTTATTAATTAATTAAAAATATAATGATGGACAATGTAATGAGCATTCTACAACACATGCTTCAAATCCGGTATTTTACTTTCATATGCTTTTACTTGACATTTATATTGTCCAATGAAAATGTGAGTTTCTTTAATTATATAATATTTTTTTTTAAAAAAAAAAGATGTTTCATTCTTATTACATTTTAATTTTCTAATAATGTGTTGTCTTTTTTATGTAGGGACAACTTGGTGAACAAGATGCAAGTTTTTATGAAGCTCATTGATGAATTGATGTCCTTTACTATATATTTTGGATACTTGTTAATCTTGTGAACTTTTATTAAACTTTTCTATGATATTACTTTTTGTTGGGTATGTATCATACTTGAATCTTGGGAGCATTTTGTTGAAACTTTATGTGAAAATATTGTATTGTTATATTAGTTTTCTATGATGACACATCTTGATCAAAATATATATTTTATTGAATGTAAAATGAGTTTAATGTTGGTGTATGATATTAGGAAATTATTATATAATTCATTTGTATATATTTGTTTAAAAATTGTTTCTAAAAATAATAGAAAAAAAAATTGTTGCTTATTCTTTTAGAGAACGGTTTTAAATGTTGTTCCATATAACATTTACAGAATCTACAAAACCGTTGCCTAATGTTGAAACATTAGGCAACAGTTTTATGCTGTGGCCATATTCAATAAGCAACGACTAATCTTTGTTGCTTAAAGAAGCAACGGTTAACAAATGTTGCTAATTCGAAATTTGAAAACCGTTCCCTATTGATAAAATATAGGGAACGGTTTTTTATATTTGTTGCCATAGAAACAAAAAACCGTTGCCTTATACAATAGGTAATGGCCGAATATAGTACGGCAAAAAACCGTTGCCTATTCTAATAGGCAACGGTTTTGGTATTATAGAGAACGGTTTTTGTGCGTTGTAAAAAGGCAAAAATGTTGTAGTGATTAAAGGTGTTTGGAGGAAGGAGCTCAGATGTTCATCCAAAAGCCTCTCAAACAATCTGATGTAAATAAACTGACATGTAAGCTAATGAACTGTAGAGGCTAAAAACCTCTTCTTGGTTTTGGTCTTCTTGGGGAAAAGTTTAGAGAAGAAGTGGGCACAAACTGTGCTGCTGGATGGTTGGGATTCAAGAGTCAAATGAAGAACAAATTTGGGTAAGTAGTATTCAGAAGGTAACAACTGAAATCAAATAACAACTTAAACAAGAACCAATCGAAACAAGAACGGAAAAACCAAAAAGGAACCGAAACAAAACAATCAAAGAAAAATCGAAGAAAAACCACAACACGAACCAAACGGGAAAGTCAAAAATCGATTAGGGAAGAATCCATAATGAGAAAGAATAAATCGATTAGGGCAGAAATCGTACCAGATTTCTCTCACGGCGCTATCTTCTCTCCAGTGCGTTCTCCCCTTCACGGTGCGGCGTTAATGGTTCCTCTCTCGGCACCGACGTTACTCCTCTCTCTCACGGCGTCGAGTTCTCTCGAGTCTCCAGTGCGTTACTGCTTCTCTCTCGAACCGAAGTGGTGGACTGAAGCGTCAAAGAGAAGCTGGGTATACTAAAGCGTGCGTATGAGATATGAGATACAAGTAAATGGGTTTTTTTTTCTTTATTTGTTTAAGGGTTGATTTTGATGGAAGATAAGAGAATGAGGGAAGAATAAAACATTAGGAGGAAAGTTTTGGTTTTTTTAATTTTTTAGTAGGATAAGTTTTGACAGTGGATAAAATATTGAAAAAGAATTAATAAAATTGAGAGGGAAAATTATATTGAGAACGGTTTTATTTTGTATCCAAAAAAATATTTCATAGGCCACACATAAAAATGTGGTCTAAAAGAAAAATCATAGACAACGTTTTAAATTTGTTCCTTGTTTAATCAATGGGAACGATTTTTTATTGTAGCTCACTAAATGTTGCCTAAAGAACACATTATTGGCTACACGTCAAAGAATGTTGCCTATTCCATGTTTAGGGAACACTTTTATGGCCGTTGCCAAGAAAAGTGTTGCCAGAACCCAAAAATGTTGAAGTGATGTTTTGGGAATTAGGGTTTAGGGTTTGGGGATTAGGATTTAGGGTTTAGGAATTAGGATTTAAGGTTTAGGGTTTTGCGTTTAGGGTTTATGATTTCGGATTTAAGGTTTAGGAATTAGTATTTAATATTTAGGGTCTTGGGTTTATTGTTTTGGGTTTTGGATTTATGATTTTGGGTCAAGGCTTTGTGATTTAGGGTTTAGGTTTTTTAATTTGGTGTTTAAGGTTTAGGGTTTAGGGTTTAGGATTTAGTGGTTAGGGTTTGGGATTTAAGAGTTAGCGTATAGGGTTTAGGGTTTTGGGTTTAGGGTTTAAGAGTTAGGATTTAGGGTTTAGGGTTTAGGGTTTAGGGTTTAGATTTTAGGGTTTATGGTTTAGAAATTAGGGTTTTGGGTTTTGGGTTTAGGTTCTTGGGTTTAGTGTTTTTGATTAGGGTTAAGTGTTGAGGGATTGGGATTTAGCGTTTAGGGTTTACGCTTTAGTGTTTAGGGTTTGTGAATTTGCGTTTATGGTTTCCTCTTTAGGGTTTAGGGTTTGAGGTTTAGGATTTAGGGTGTAGGGTTTACAGTTTATGATTTTGGGTTTAATGTTTAGGGTTTAGGTTTTTGGGTGTGAGGTTTAAGGTTTGGGGTTTAGAGTTTGATGTTTAGGATTTAGGGTTTAGTGTGTCGGGCTTGGGGTAAGGGCCTAGGGTTTTGGCTGGGGTTTAGGGTTTAGGGTTTTGGATTTAGGGGTTAGTGTTTTGGGTTTATGGTTTGAGGTTCAGGGTTTTGGGTTGAGGATTTAGGATTTATGGTTTAGGGTTTGGGGTTTAGAGTTTATGGGATAGGATATAGGGTTTATGCTTTATGGTTTAGTATTTGGGATTTGGGGTTTATGTTTTGGGGTTTACAATTTACGGTTTACAGTTTCGGGTTTTTGATTTAGGGTTTAGAGCATAAGGTTCAAGGTTTAGGGTTTAGGGTTTTCGGTTTTGGGTTTATGGTTTAGGGTTTAGGGTTTAATGTTTAGGGTTTGATAATTAGGGTTTAGGGTTTGGGGTTTAGGATTTAGAGTTCAGGGTTTTGGGTTTACGTTTTTGGGTATAGCTTTTAGGGTTTGGGGTTTACGGTTTAGGGTTTATGGTTTAGCGATTGGGGTTTCGAGTTTCAGGTTTAAGGTTTGGGGTTTAGGGTTTTCAATTTACAATTTCGGGTTTATGGTTTACGGTTTATTGTTTACAATTTGGGATTTAGTGATTAGCAATTTCTATTTATGGATTAGGCTTTAGGGTTTAGGGTTTGGAATTTAGGGTGAGGGTTTAGGGTTTATGGTTTAGGGTTTAGGGTTTTGTGTATAGGGTTTTAAATTTATGGTTTTGGGTTTTGGGTTTAGGATTTAGGGTTTAGGGTTTTGGTTTTATGGTTTATGGTTTATGGTATAGGGTTCGGGGTTTAAGTTTAGGGTTATGGTTTATGGTTTAGGGATTAGGGTTTAGGGTTTAGGTTTAGGCTTAGGATTTAGGGTTTTGGGTTTTGGGTTTAGGGTTTAGTGTTTAGGGTTTACGGTTTAGGGTTTGGTGTTTAGGGTTTTCGAGTTTTGGGTTTTGGGTTTAGGGTTTAGGGTTAGGGTTTCGTATTTAGGGTTTCGGGTTTCGGGTTTTAGGTTTTGGATTTATGGTTTAAAATTTAGGGTTCAGGGTTTTGCATTGACAATTTAGGGTCTAGGGTTTTGCAGTTGGGGTTTGTGGTTTAGGGTTTGTGATTTAATGTTTAGGGTTTAGGGTTTAGGCTTTGGGCTTTGGGTTTACGGTTTAACGTTAAGGGTTTACGGTTTTAGTGTTTGGGGTTTAGGATTTTGGGGTTTGATGTTAAGGGTTTAGGGTCTGGGTGTTAGAGTTCAGGGTTTACGGTTTGAGTTTAGGGTATAGAGTAGGGTTTGGGGTTTAGGGTTTAGGGTTTTGAGTTTAGGATTTAGGGTTTGGGGTTTAAGGTCTATTATTTAGGGTTTGGCATTTGGGGTTTAGGGTGTATTGTTTAGGGTTTGGGTTTTTGATATAGGGTTTAGGGTTTTGGCTTTATGGTTTAGGGTTTGAGGTTTAGGCTTTAGGGTTTAGGGTTTTTGGTTTCGAGTTTAGGGTTTTTGGTTTGGGGTTTAGGGTTTGGGATTTAGGGGTTTAGATTTTGGGTTAATGGTTTAGGGATTAGGGTTTTGCATTTAGGGTTTAGGATTTAGGATTTAGGATTTAGGATTTAGGGTTTACAGTTTACAGTTTAGGGTTTAGTGTTTAGGGTTAGGGTTTAGGGTTTAGGGCTTAGGATTTAGGGTTTAGAGCTTAGGATTTAGGGTTTCGAGTTTTGGGTTTGGGATTTAGGGTTTAAGGTTTAGGGTTTATGTTTTGGGGTAACAGTTTTAGGCTCTAGGGTTTAGGGTTTGGGATTATGGTTTACAATTTGGGGTTTAGGGTTTAGGGTTTTGGGGTTTAGGGTCTAGGGTTTGGGGATTGGAGTTCATGGTTTAGGGTTTAGAGTTTGGTGTTTAGGGTTTAGGGTTTTAGTTTTCGAGTTTAGGGTTTATGGTTTTGTCATTAGGGTTTGGTGTTTAGGGATTAGGGTTTAGGTTTTAGTGTTTGGGGTTTAGAATTTAGGGTTTAAAGTTGAGGGTTTAGGGTTTGGGATATAAGGATTAGGGTTATGAGTTTATGGTTTTGGGTTTTGGGTTTTGGGTTTTAGGTTTATGATTTAGTTTTTAGCGTTTAGGGTTTGTGATTTAGGGTTTTGCGTGTTGGGTTTGGGGTTTAAGGTTTAGTGTTTAGGGTTTGAGACTTAGGATTTAGGGTTTTGGGTTTAGGATTTTGGATTTAAGATCTAAACTTTAGGATACAGGGTTTATGGATTAGTATTTAGGCTTTAGGATTTAGGATTTAGTGTTTAGGGTTTATAGGGTTTTGGATTTGGGATTAAGGTTTATGGATTTAGGTTTAGGGTTTAGGGTTTAGTGTTTAGAGTTTGGGATTTAGCGTTTAGCGTTTAGGGTTTAAGGTTTCTGGTTTAGGGTTTAGGGTTATAGGTTTAGGGTTTTGGGTTTAGGGTTTTGGGTTTTGGTTTAGGGTTTAGGATTTAGGGTTTTAGGTTTAGGGTTTAGGGTTTTGAGTTTGTGTTTGTGGTTTAGGGTTTCAGGTTTTGGGTTTACAATTTATAATTTTGGGTTTCGGGTTTAGGGTTTAGGCTTTGGGGTTTAGGGATTACAATTTGGGGTTTAGGGTTTAGGATCAAGGTAGGGGTTTAAGGGTTGGAGTTAAGGGTTTATTGTTTAGGTTTCAGGGTTTAGGGTTTAGGGTTTAGGGTTCAGGGTTTCGGGTTTAGTGTTTGGGGTTTGCAGTTTATGGTATATGGTTTTGGGTTTGGGCGTTATAGTGTACAGTTTTTGGTTTAGGGTTTAGGGTTTAGGATGTAGGCTTTGGGGTTTATGGTTTGGGACTAAGGTAAGGGCTTAGGGTTTAGAGTTCAGGGTATCAGGTTTAGGGTTTAAGGTTTACTATTTAGGGTTTAGAGTTTGGGCCTAGGGTAAGGGCGTAGGGTTTGGAGTTCATGGTTTAGGGTTGAGGGTTTATGATTTTTTTGTTTACGGTTTATAGTTTAAGATTTAGGGTTTGGGGTTTAGGATTTAGGGTTTGGGTTTTACAGTTTACGATTTGTAGTTTCGGGTTTTTAATTTAAGGTTTTGGGTTTATTGTTTAGGGCTTAGGCATTAGAGTTTAGGGTTTAGTGTTCAAGGTTCTAGATTTAGGGTTTAGTGTTTATGGTTTAGGGTTTAGAGTTTAGGGTTTAGGGTTTAGAGTTTAGGGTTTAGGGTTTTGGGTTTAGGGTTTAGTGCTTATGGTTTAGGGTTTAGGGTTTGGGGTTTAGGATTTAGAACATAGGGTTTTGGGTCTAGGGATGAGGGTTTAGGGTTTTCATTTAGGCTTTGGGGTTTACAATTTAGGGTTTAGGGTTTAGCGATTGGGGTTTGGGGTTTGGGGTTTGGGGTTTAAGGTTAAAGGTTTGTGGTTTATGGTTTAGGGTTGGAGGATTATGGTTTAGGTTTTGGGGTTTGGGATTTGAGGTTTCGGGTTTAGGGCTTAGTGTGTAGAGTTTGGGATTGGGGGTTTAGGGTTTAGGGTTTACAATTTATACTTTTAGGTTTAGGGTTTGCAATTTACAGTTTCAGGTTTAGGGTTCAGGTTTTTGGGGTTTGGGGTGTAGGGTTTAGGGTTGAGTATTTGGGGTTTACGATTTACAATTTATGGTTTGGGGTTTCAGATTTAGGGTTTCGAGTTTAGGATTTAGGGTTTAGGATTTTGAATTTAGGGTTTTGGGTATATATGGTTTAGGGTTTTCGGTTTAGGGTTGAGGGTTTGGGGTTGAGGGTTTTCAATTTACTATTTTGGGTTTAGGGATTACAGTTTTGAGGTTTGGGGTCTACGGTTTAGGGTTTACGATTTACGGTTTTGAGATTTGTAGTTCAGGGTTTAGGTTTTATTAGTGTTTCGGATTTAGGGTTTAGTGTTTAGGGTTTGGAATATAGGGTTTTGGGTATAGGGTACAGGGTTTGGGATTTAGGATTTAGTGTTTAGGGCTCTCGGTTTAGGATTTAGGATTTATGGATTAGGGTTTAGGGTTTACTGATTAGGGTTTAGGTTTTAGCATTTGGGGTTTGGGATTTAAGGTTTAGGGAATTAGGTAATACAGTTTACAATTTCAATGTTTATGGATTAGGGTTTTGGGTTTAGTTTTTAGGGTTTGGGATTTAGGGTTTAGGGTTTTCAATTTATAGTTTAGGGTTTAGGGTTTATGGTTTAGGGTTTAAGGTTTCGGATTTAGGGTTTAGGATTTAGGGTTTAAGGTTTAGGCTTTAAGGTTTAGGGTTTTGTGTATATGTTTTAGGGTTTTGGGTTTAGGATTTTGGGTTCAGTGTTTAGGGTTTAGGGTTTGGGGTATGGGGTTTAAGGTTTTCAATTTATAGTTTCGAGTTTTGGGTTTTGGGTTTCTGGGTTTAGGGATTGGAGTTCAAAGGTAAAGGGCTTATTTAGGTTCCGAATTTAAGGTTTAGGGTTTGGATTTTAGGGTTTTCGATATTGGTTATAGGGTTCAGAGTTTGGGATTTAGGATTTTGTGTTTTGGGTTTTGGGTATCAGGTTTAGGGTTTGCGTTTGGGGTTTTGGGTTGAGGGTTTTGAGGTTTAGGGTTTAGGGTTGAGGGTTTAGAGATTTGAGTTCAGGGTTTAGGGTTTATTAGGTTTACGGATTTAGGGTTTAGGATTTGGTGTTTAGGTTTTAGGGCTTAGGGTTCGGTGTTTGGTATTCAGGGTTTAGGGTTTAGGGTTTAGGGTTCAGTGTTTGGGATTTAGGGTTTCGGGTTTGGGTTAGGGGTTTCGGATTTAGGGTTTTCAGTTTAGAGTTTTGGGTTTAGGGTATTGGTTTTAACGTTTATGGTTTTGGGATTAGTGTTTAGGGTTTAGGTTTTAGGGTTTGGAGTTTATGGTTTAGGGTTAAGAGTTTGGTGTTTGGAGTTTAGGGTTTTGGGCTTAGGATTTAAACTTCAGGGTTTGGTGTTAAGGGTTTAGGGGTTCAGGGTTTAGGGTTTACATTTTACAATTCCGGGTTTATGGTTTATGGTTTAGGGTTTTAATTTTAGGGTTTTGGTTTTGGTTTTTTGGGTTTAGGATTTAGGGTTTGGGGTTTAGGATTTTTGGTTTTGGGTTTTGGGTATAGGATTTAAAGTTTAGGGTTTACGGTTTTGGGTTTTGGGTTTGCGGTTAAGTGTTTAGTTTTTATGGTTTGTGATTTAAGGTTTAGGGTTTTCGGTTAGGGGTTTAAGGTTTAGGGTTTTGGATTTAGGGTTTAGGGTTTGTGATTTAGGGTTTAGGGCTTTGTGTTAGGCTTTTAAGATTTAGGGTTTGGGTTTCAAGGTTTTAGGATTAGGGTATATGATTTAAGGTTCAGGGTTCAGGGTTTAGCGTTTAGTGTTTCGAGTTTGGGATTTAGGGTTTAGGGTTTTTGGTTTAGGGCTTAGGATTTAAGACTTAGGGATGAGGGTTTAGGGTTTAGGATTTAGGGTTTTGGGTTTGGGGTTTTGGGTTTGGGGTTTGGGATATAGGGTGGGTTTAGGGTTCAGTGTTTCAGATTTAGGACTCAGGGTTTGTGGTTTAGGATTTATGGTATAGGGTTTTAGGTTTAGTGTTTAGGGTTTAGGTTTAGGATTTAGGTTTTTGGGTTTAGGGTTTAGGATTTAGGGATTGCTTAAGGTTTAGGTTTTACAGTGTACTATTTCGAGTTTAGGGTTTAAGGTTTAGACTTTGGGGTTTATGGTTTTTGGTTTATGGTTTACGTTTCGTGGTTTCAGGTTTGGGATTTCGTTTTGGGGTAAGGGTTTAGGGTTTTGAGTTCAGGGTTTAGGGTTTAGAGTATAGGGTTTAGGATTAAGAGTTTAGGGTTGAGGGTTTATGTTTGGGGTTTTGGGTTTAGGGTTTAGTCTTTAAGGGTTAGGATTTAGGGTTTAGGGATTGGGGATTAGGGTTTAGGGTGTTGATAGCACCCAAAATCAACCTAATTTTAGGGTATTAAATAGCAAAAATAATGATGAAATATATATAATTGTACCCTAAAAGGGTTGAATATCTTGATATAAGGAATAAAATTATAAATGTAATATAATGTCCATAAAATGCTCTATTTACTATATTAGATAGGTGCATTTGATGTTTGTTGAGTGCTACAGACTTAACAGGGATCAATGGGAAGATGTATTCCAAGTACAAGGACCGGAACGAAAGTAATAGGGACCAAATTGAAGAAGAAAGGAAGCAGGGACTAAACAGAAAAGTGAATAAAGAAAACTTGTGTCCAAAACATAATTTTCCCCAGGGGCCAAAATGCAATTCTACCTTGGCATAAAATGGAATTATTCCGTGAGAAGGTGCCTGACGCAAGGTTGAGTTCATATTACAAATGTTCAAATGGAGATGACCCGGGAAATTCAATTGGGATTTGGATTGGACTATTCAGGCTTCATATTTCAAATCAATTAGGAAATAATATTATCCTATAAAAAATAATATTATCTTTAGAAAAATAATATTTTCTATTTGAATTTAAGTAGGAAAATATATTATTCTATCTAGACGTATATTATTATATAATAAGGAGTGGAGATACTTTCTAATTAGTTTGAATTTAAATATTAAATTCTATACTAATTAATAGTTATCTCTATCCTATTCCTAATTGAATTGGAGGTCTTGGAGCAATATAAATAGGCATCTCATAAGGTTGGAGAAGGCATCGAGATAGAGAAGAAAGTAATTCATATTTTAGAGATAATTCATTCAGAGTTATTTTTCACATTCTAGGGTTAAGAGAAGGCTGGGGTTTGAGAAGAAACACAATTTGTGTGGCTATTCGGTGGATCGGTGCAAAGGAAGAGCGAATTCAAGCTCCAGATTTGGATTCTTCTTCATCTTCTTCTTCTTCTTCTTCTTCTCTTTTCTCTGATTTTTCTTATGTCTTTTCATGAATTTGTGTTTTTATCAATGATTACGCTAGGCTAGACTCTTTCTATCCTAGGGTTATGGTTCCCTAGTAAGAATTCTATGTTTGTGGGATAATTTTTATAGTTGAATTAATGCAATCAATATTTATTTAGTTTTGTGCTTAAACACTAATAGCTTGATCACCTCTTAGGGTAATTTAGAGAATTTAGGTGACCTTGAAAGAAGCACTTAGGTTTAGTCCGAGAACTAAATACCGTTAGATTTAGGTTAATTACTCGTATAGTTACTAGATTTGCTCTAAGGATAGACATTTACCTGAGAGCCTAACGGAGTTAGAAATTAGTTTGCTTGAATGAATGCTGCTCCTGATTTTGATTTTCCGCATAGACATATGGGAAGATGGGTATTGAGTTAGGGCTTGTATAGGATCGACAGACCATACAACGAATATAGGACTAAGACTAATATCGATGTATTGAATCAATTGTTAAAAGGAACCCAACAACATAGATGAAGTATTAGGATAGACCATAACCGTAGGAGCTCTATAATATTGAATACACTCTTAATTACTTGTTTTATTTTATTTATTTATTTGAATTAATCACTCAAAAACCCCCCTTTTGGTTACTTTACACCCTTTTCCAATAAAGTCCTGATTGATTGGAAAGTACTAAAAATCACCCAATCCCTGTGGGTTCGACCCTACTTGCTATATATACAAATTTGTGTTGGTTGAAAGTAGGAAATAAATTATTAATATTAATTTGATTGCGCTCGGCACACAACAAATTTTGGCACCGTTGCCGGGGATTGGTTTAAATTGATTTTTATTCTTCTTTGTATGACCACGACTACTCGTGGAAAGGAGTTCTTCTTTGATTCTGAGATTGAAAAGACAGCAAAGAGATTAAGGAAGGAAGCTAAAGCTACGAAGCAATAAAATTCCTCTACTCTTACTGAGGAATTAGACAATCTGTTTAATCTCACAAAACTCTTTGCTGAAGAAGGGCCATCTCTTATTGATATGGCCGAAGAGAAAACTTTGAAGGAGCTTGATGCTCCACCGGTACAACAAACCCCACTGTGTATTACTGCTACCACTCTTCAAGCTCCTCTTGAACTGAAGTCGGGCTTGATCCATTTGCTTCCTAAATTCAGAGGGTTGGCAAATGAAGATCCTTACAATCACTTGAAGGAATTCCAAGTGGTCTGTTCTAGCATGAAACCTGATAAAATAACTGAAGATTAGATCAAACTAAGGGCATTCCCCTTCTCTTTGGAAGACGTTGCAAAGAAGTGGTTATTCTATCTACCCGCAGGTTCTATCACAAGTTGGGAACAAATTATGAAAACTTTCCTTGAGAGGTACTATCCCGCTTCCCGGGTGAATAATGTAAGACGAAAATTGTTCGGAATCAAGCAACGCACACATGAAACTCTTTTTGACTACTGGGAACGTTTCAAGGAGCTTTGTGCTAGTTGCCCTCAGCACGGTATACCGGAACAAGCTCTCATTAATTTCTTCTATGAAAGTTTGCAACCTAATGCGAGGAGCCCCATAAATGGTGCTGCTGGTGGTTCACTTGCCAAAAAGACCCCTACTGAAGCTAGACGGTTGATTGAAATCGTGGCATCCACCTCACGACAATTTGGGGAAAGAAAAGAAGGAGTGAATGAGTTAACCGCTACTGCGTCTCTTGAAGCTAAACTCAATCAACTCATTGAGGTTGTTTCTAAACTAGTTATCGGAGCAACTCAACAATTTCAAACCCAGCCAGCTAGAGTGTGTGGGATATGTGCAACTCCTGGGCACCCCACAGATATGTGTCCTTCTCTTCAAGAGGACAAGCCTTATCAATTTAATACTGTAGGAGAATTCCAAAGAGGATATGACCCCTATTCAAACACTTATAACCCAGGCTGGAGAAACCATCCTAACTTTGGGTGGAAAAATAACCAGGCTACAGGACAATTTGCACCACGACCTATTATCCCACCAGGGTTTCATTCTGAAAAGAAACCCAATTTGGAAGATCTATTCATGCAATATATGTCTAAGACTAACTCACTCATTCAGAGTCAAGCTGCTGCCTTGAGAAATTTGGAGACACAGGTAGGCTAACTGGCCAATGAACTTAGTAATAGACCTCAAGGCACCCTTCCAAAGGATACCATGCCAAATCCCCAAAGTGAAGGTAGAGAGACTGTTAATGCTATATATGAAGATACTAAAACTGAAACTAAAGGGGCCTTGAAAATTGCTGAAAAAGTTAAGGCTATAAAACAAGAGGTGGTTGAGGAACCAATAAAGAAAGCTCCTGCTAAGACTCCTGAAAAGGTGACTGAACAACCCAAGCAACCACTTCCCTTCCCTCAAAGATTCCAACAGCTAGATCAGCAGGATAAGAAGGTGTTGAAAATATTAAGGCAACTTCACATCAACATTCCGTTGGTGGAGGCTTTGGAGAAGATGCCCAATTACGCCAAAGCAATGAAAGATCTACTCAAACAAAAGCGTAGAATTCAAGAATTTGAAAATGTTACACTTACTTAAGAGTGTAGCGCCATAGTGCAAAAGAAGCTGCCACAAAAGCTAAAGGATCCTGGCAGTTTCACTATACCTTGCTCAATTGGGAACTACCCATGCAATAAAGCACTATGTGACCTAGGGGCAAGTGTCAATTTAATGCCCAAATCTATTTTCAATAAATTAGGAGTAGGTGAAGCCCGTCTAACCACCATGACTTTGCAGTTAGCTGATGGTTCCATTGTTTACCCTGACGGAAAAATTGAAGATATATTGGTAAAAGTGGACAAATTTATATTCCCTGCAAACTTCATTGTGTTGGACTATAAGGTTCAGCGTGACGCGCCTATCATTTTGGGTAGGCCTATTTTAGCCACCAGTAATACCTTAATAGATGTAGGGAAAGGTGAGTTGACTATGAGGATACAAGATGCACAGGTGACATTTAAAATGCTAAACCAAATAAAGTCACCCAAGGAGAATGAAAAAAGCCTTAAGATTGCAGCGGCAAAAGAATGGGAGAGTAAGGCAGCTATAGATGGTGATCTAAACAACCATCAAATTGACCCAAGAGAGAAATCACAGAAATATTTAACTGAGATTGATGCTGCTGACCAGTTTGGGTGTCCTACAATGTTAAAGGCACCACCTTGGTGCAATAAATCTAAATCCCCACACCATATAAACCAGGAATTGCCCTTTACACTTGGAGTGCAGAAGAACATAACTGACAAGGATACTAGAAATTGGAATTCTTGCAAAGCTACATCAACCCCCTGTGCTTTAATTGATCCTGGCTGAGCTTAGAAAAACTGGAAGTCCGGCCGAAGACTATAAATTTAGCGCTTGTTGGGAGGCAACCCAATGGTATTTAAAGAATGATGCTTCCTTCAAATTCCAGGTAAGTATTCTATTCTTTGAAACTTAAATAATTTTGTTTAAAAGTTCTGCACCTCGATAATTTTATTTTCTTTTTTTTTTCTAAATTTTCCATTTAGTAATTTTATTTCTCTTTTTGAAAATTTTAAATTTATGAATTACCAAACCCTATGATGCAATATCTTTCTTTATTTAATCAATATTTTATGGTTCTTCTACTTTTGATTGCTAAATGCCCTTCCGTCTTAAAATTTCTTGTCCTTAAAGCATTGAGGACAATGCTTATTTTAAGTGTGGGGGGAAATCACTACGTGTGAAAATTCTAAGACTTCAAGGTCCTGTTAATTATTCTGTTCTGAAAAATTGGGTGAATTCATATTTTTTTCTCAAATTTTTCTTTCAAAATATTTTTTTAAAAAAATTATTATTGAATCCTACTTAGAATTTTAAGCAAATGGACTTAGGGAATCTAGAAATAGAGAATTCTTGGTCCAGCCTGATTTTTAGGGTGCTAACCTAATTAAGAAATTTTTATACACTATGCAAGATATTCTTGTTTGCTTGAGCGAGTTAACACTTGCTTGAGAGAGTCGAAAAGTTCATTGAAAGACCAATCTGTGTGACCTAACCCTGTTGGAAGGATTGAGCCCAAACACTGATTTTCATGTTCATAATTGTTGAGTGTATTGACTGCTTAACCAGTTTTCTTCTAGAACTTGCAGTTGGTCTTAATCAAGGTTGTATTAGTACACAAAGACCTAGGATGATAGATGCATTTCTTTCTGTAAGTAGAGAATTTAATAAGTCCAAAAGGACTTATGAAGAAAAAAAAAAGGAGAAAATCAATTAAAGCATCAAGCAAAAAGATTCTCAAATTAGTGAAGGAAAATGTGAAGGTTGGAATTATTCCTCATCTGAGGCAATGCCTAGGGATTTCTAAATTGCCTATTGGACTTGCAATGTCTTTCTTTATGTGAAATAGGATAAAAATAATTGGCCTCCATCAGTAATGTTACAAGCCTAAAAGACCTCCTGACTAGGGACTTGTGTGCACCAAACAGTGGAGATATAGACCTTTCGCAAGCATATAGTAAGAAGCAAGTAAGTATGTTATGAGTGAAATTTTACCCCAATATAATTGTAAGGCTATGAGTGTATTGGTCCTAAATAATACTGAAGAAATTCTTATGCATGATTAACTTGCCGAAGTGATCTTAGATCAAAATTTACTTGAGTATTTGCATGGTAGAATTTTTTTATTTCTGATTAGGAGTACTAACCTTAGAAGTTAGCTTGATCTTGAGTGCTCTAGATTTAGATTTTCTTTGTCCAGGAGTACAAAGGTTTAAGTGTGGGGGATTTGATAGCACCCAAAATCAACCTAATTTTCAGGGTATTAAATAGCACAAATAATAATGAAATATATATAATTGTACCCTAAAAGGGTTGAATATCTTGATATAAGGAATAAAATTATAAATGTAATATAATGTCCATAAAATGCTCAATTTACTATATTAGATAGGTGCGTTTGATGTTTGTTGAGTGCTGCAGACTTAACAGGGATCAATGGGAAGATGTATTCCAAGTACAAGGACCGAAACGAAAGTAATAGGGGCCAAATTGAAGAAGAAAGGAAGCAGGGACTAAACTGAAAAGTGAATAAACAAAACTTGAGGCCAAAACATAATTTTCCCCAGGGGCCAAAATGCAATTCTACCTTGGCGTAAAATGGAATTATTCCGTGAGAAGGCGCCTGACGCAAGGTTGAGTTCAAATTACAAATGTTCAAATGGAGATGACCCGGGAAATTCAATTGGGATTTGGATTGGACTATTCAGGCTTCATATTTTAAATCAATTAGGAAATAATATTATCCTATAAAAAATAATATTATCTTTAGATAAATAATATTTCCTATTTGAATTTAAGTAGGAAAATATATTATTCTATCTAGACATATATTATTATATAATAAGGAGTGGAGATACTTTCTAATTAGTTTGAATTTAAATATTAAATTCTATACTAATTAATAGTTATCTCTATCCTATTCCTAATTGAATTAGAGGCCTTGGAGCAATATAAATAGGCATCTCATAAGGCTGGAGAAGGCATCGAGATAGAGCGGAAAGTAATTCATTCATTCAGAGTTATTTTTCACATTCTAGGGTTAAGAGAAGGCTGGGGTTTGAGAAGAAACACAATTTGTGTGGCTATTCGGTGGATCGGAGCAAAGGAAGAGCGGATTCAAGCTCCAGATTTGGATTCTTCTTCTTCTTCTTCTTCTTCTTCTTCTTCTTCTCTTTTCTCTGATTTTTTTTATGTCTTTTCATGAATTTGTGTTTGTATCAATGATTACGCTAGGCTAGACTTTTCTATCCTAGGGTTATAGTTCCCTAGTATGAATTCTATGTTTGTTGGATAATTTTTACAGTTGAATTAATGCAATCAATATTTATTTACTTTTGTGCTTTAACCCTAATAGCTTGATCACCTCTTAGGGTAATTTAGAGAATTTAGGTGACCTTGAAAGAGGCGCTTAGGTTTAGTCCGAGAACTAAATACCGTTAGATTTAGGTTAATTACTCGTATAGTTACTAGATTTGCTCTAAGGATAGACATATACCCGAGAGCCTAACGGAGTTTGGGATCTAGGGTTTAGGGTTTTGCATTTAGGGTTTAGGGTTTAAGGTGTATGGTTTAGGGTTTGGGGTCTACTGTTTACGGTTTACAGTTTCGTGTTTTCAATTTAGGGTTTAGAGTTTAGGGCTCAGGGTTTAGGGTTTAGTGTTTGGGATTAATGATTTAGGTTTTAGGGTTTAGTGTTTAGGGTTTAAGATTTACAGTTTAGGGTTTTTTGTTTACTGGTTAGGGTTTGGTGTTTAGGGTTTTGGGTTAGAGTTTAGGGTATAGGGTTTAGGGTATAGAGTTTAGTGTTTTAGAATTATGGTTTAGTGTTTAAGGTTTATGTTTTGTGATTTAGGGTTTTGGTTTTTGGGTTTATAGTTTAGGGTTTGGTATTTAGTATTTACAGTTTTATGTTTATGGTTTAAGGTTTAGGGTTTAGTGTTTAGTGTGTATAGTTTGTGTTTTTGGCTGGGTTTAGGGTTTAGGGTTTGGATTTAGGATTTCGGGTTTGGGGTTGACGATTTAGGGTATAGGGTTTTAGGTTTAGTTGTTACGTTTAGGTTTAAGGTTTAGGGTTTAGGGCTTAGGGTTTTGCATTTTGCGTTCAGGATTTAGGGTATAGGATTTAGGGCTTAGGGTTCAGGGTTTGGGGTTTAGGGTTTAGGGCATAGGGTTTTAGGTTTGTTGTTTTGGTTTTACAGTGTACAGTTTCGGGTTTAGGGTTTAGGCTTTGTGGTTTAAGATTTTGGGTTTATGGGTTTGGCATTGGGGTAAGGGCGTAGGATTAGGAGATCAAGGTTTAGGGTTTAGGGTTTAGCGTTTAGGTTTTGAGATTTAGGGTTTAGGGTTTCGGGTTTAGGGTTTACTATTTAGTGTTTAGGGTTTAGGATTTAGAGTTTAGGGTTTGGGGTTTAGGGTTCAGGGTGTAGGATTTAGCGTTTATGGTTTTTGGTTTGGAGTTTGCGATTTAGAGTTTAGGGTTCTGTGTTTAGGGTTTTCGGATTTGGGGATTAGGGTTTAAGGATTTACGGATTAGTGTTTTAGATTTTGGGTTTAGGGTTTAGGGTTTGGTGTTTATGGTCTACAGTTTACGGTTTAGGGTTTAGGATTTGGTGTTTATGGTTTAGGATTTTGGGTTTGCGGTTTAGGATTTACGATTTAGGGTTTTGGGTTTACAATTTAAAGTTTAGTGTTTAGGGTTTAGGGTTTAGGGTCTAGGGTCTAGGGTCTAGGGTTTAGGGTTTAGGGTTCAGGGTTCAGGGTTCAGGGTTTAGGGTTTACGGTTTAGGGATTTGGTTTACGGGTTTGGGTTTATGGTTTAGTGTTTAGGGTTTACAATTTATAGTTTTAGGTTTAGGGTCTAGGGTTTAGGCTTTGGGGTTTCAGGTTTAAGGTTTAGAGGTTAAGTTTTGGGGTTTAGGGTTTAGGGATTAGGATTGTGGTAAGGGCTTAGGGTTTGGAGTTCAGGGCTTAGGGTTGGGGTTTAGGGTTTGGGATTTGGGATTCAGGGATTAGGGTTTTGGGTTTATGGTTTAATATTTTGGGTTAAGTATATTGGGTTTGGGATTTAGGGTTTAGGGTTTGGGGTTTAGGGTTTAGGATTAAGGGATTATGGTTTATGGTTATTTTTGGTGTTTCAGATTTAGGGTTTAGGGTTTTACATTTAGGGTTTAGGGTTTAAGGTTTATGGTTTAGGGTTTGGGGATTACGGTTTACAGTTTACGGTTTCGTGTTTTCGATTTAGGGTTTAGGATTTAAGGTTTATAGTTTAAGGTATAGGGTTTGGTGTTTAAGGTTTAGGGTTTTGGATTTTGGCTTTAATGGTTTGGAGTTTAGGGTTTAGGCTTTTGGGTTTACTATTTTGGATATGATAGTTATTGTTTAGGGTTTATGGTTTGTGGTTTAGGATTGAGACTTTAGAGTTTTAGGTTTAGGGATTAGGGATTAGGGTTTAGGGTTTAGGGTTTACATTTAGGGTTTGGGGTTTACGATTTATGGTTTAGGGTTTAAGTTTTGGTTTTTAGGGTTTGGGATTTAGGGTTTAGGGTTTAGTATTTAGTGATTTATATTAAGCAAATAGGGTTTTGGGTTTGGGGGTTAGGATGAAAGGTTTAGTCTTTAAGGTTTACGGTTTATGGTTTTGGTATTTGGTTTTAGGGTTTGCGTTTAGGGTTTACAGTTTACAGTTTCGAATTAAGGGTTTTGGGGTTTTGGGTTTAGGGTTTAAGGTTTGGGGATTAAAGTTCAGGGTTTTGGAATTAGGGTTTACAGTTTACGGTTTGGGGTTTATGATTTAGTGTTCAGGGTTTCTAATTTAGTGCTTAGAGTTTAGGGTCTAGGGTTTGACATTTAGGATTTAGGGTTTAGGGTTTAAAGTTTAGGGTTTATGGTTTAGGGTTTAGTGTTTAGGGTTTATGGATTCGGGTTTAGACTTTACAATTTATAGTTTCGTGTTTAGGGTTTAGGGTATAGGGTTTGGGATTTAAGCTTTAGGGTTTCCAATTTGGGGTTTAGAGTTAAGGTTTTTGGATTAGTTCAAGGTTTAGGGTTTAGACTTTAGGCTTTGGGATTTAGGGTTCAGGGTTTTGGGTTTATGGTTTAGGGTTTTGGTTTAGGGTTTAGGGTTTAGGGTTTAGGGTTTAGCGTTTAGGGTTTAGGGTTTTGGTTTAAGGGTTTAGGAATTAAGATTTAAGGTTTAGGGTTCAAGGTTTACAATTTGTGGTTTAGGGTTTTGATTTTATGGTTTGGGGTTTTGGGTTTATGTTTTAAGGTTTTGCATTTTAGTTTTAGGGCTTAGGGTTTAGGGTTTTGGGTTTATGCTTTAGGGTTTAGGGTTTGTGGTTTTCATTTTAGGTTATAGGGTTTTGGGTTTAGGGTTTGGGGTATTAAGTTTACAGTTTACAGTTTACAGTTTCGGGTTTAGGGTTTAGGCTTTCGAGTTTACGATTTATGGTGTCAGGCTTACGATTTGGGGTTTGGGATTGGAGTAAAGTCTTAGGGCTTAGAGTTTAGGGTTTAGCATTTGGGGTTTAGGGTTCAACGTTTGGGATTTAGGGTTTAGGGTTTCGAGTTTAAGGGTATGGGGTTTGGGGTTTAGGACTTAGGGTTTAGGGTTTGGGGTTTAGGGTTTAAGGTTTAGGATTTGGGGTTTAGGGTTTAGGTTTTCAGGTTTATGGTTTAGGATTTGCTGGCTGATAGTGCAATTGCTGCTCTGAACTGCAGTGGTGTGATTTTGGGTACGCTTCCTATCAGGTTAGATACACATATTTCTGTGACTCGCGATGTCTTCTATTTTCTTTCAATGGGAAAATTTCCAGCATCTCTATTCATATTACTTCAACCATTCTTATGTTTGGTATGCAAGGTAAGTCCTTCAAAGACACCTGTCCGTTCTCGTGCACCACGAACTTCAATGCAGTGAGTCATGCTACCATGTTTCTAGTGTTGAATCCTGCTCAAAGATGTTTACATATATACATAGATAGAAAGCAGATATTATCTATAAGGTACCTATGGCGTTTAGTTGATACTTTTGTCCTTAGAGTCTTGGGACTTGGGGGTATGGTTTGTGTTTCCCCCACGGGATTATGCATTGTTTGTTTAGCTTTGTAGAGTTGGATCTTGGAGGATCTTGATGGCTTAATTTAAGATGCATGAAGAGGCAAAAAAGGCTGCACAGGACAAGCGGGAGAAGGAAGAGATGCGAAGGAAGATACAAAACCTTGAAACAATTGTGCAACAACTCTTGGCAAAAAATGGGATGAGCACTTCATCTAATGATCTACCTACTAGTGGCTCTAATCTACCCGAGTAGAGATAATTAATATATTTTTATGTATGCGACTCATGAGATTGTTTTAGACTTGTTTTTTGTTTGTCATAAGATTATTTTAGACTTGTATTTTGTTTCTCATGAGATTGTTTTGGACTTGTATGTTTGAGACTTCTATTTTGTTCTCATGAGATTATTTGACTTATATGTTTAAGATACAAGTATTTTTAGGTCATACTATGAATATATATATATATATATATATTAGTGGTTTATATCATTTTCAATTATTATTTATTATTAAATTGTTATTTGTGATAAATTAGTGACTAGAGATAGATTTAGTCACAAAATTTGTGACTGAATTGTGACCAAGGGGTTTCATAGTTTGTGACTGAACTTTATGACCGATTTGTGACTGGGAAGGTCCCCAAAATTTTCAACCATTTTTTGACCGCACACCAGTCAGAACTTTGTGACCGATTTATGACTATGTTTTGTGATTGGGAGGGTCGCCAAAATTTCTAACTAATTTTTGACCACACGTTAGTCACATATTTGTGACCGCTTTGTGACAATAATTTTGTGACCGATTTTTGACTACAAGAGGGTTTGATAATTTCTAACTGCTATGTGACCGCCCAGTCAGTCACTAAATTTGTCACCGCCGACTCTGCGGTCACAAATTTCTAGTGACTAACGAAATACCAACCGCCGACATTGGTCACAAATCGGTCACTAAACCTCAATTTAGTGACCGATTTTGCTGTTTTGTGACCGATTCGGCGGTCACTAAACACTATTTTTCTAGTAGTGTTTAGGGTTTTAGGTTTAGGGTTTATCGTTTAGGATTTAGGGTTTTGGGATTTTGGCTTTAGCATTCGGGGATTAGGATTTAGAGTTTAGGGTTTAGGGTTCTAAATTTAGGGTTTGGGGTTTACAGTTTACAATTTACAATTTCGAATTTAGGGTTTAGGGTTTCGAATTTAAGGTTTGGGATTTAGGGTTTAGAGATTTGGGTTTAGGGTTTGGGGTTTAGGGTTTAGTATTTAAGGTTTAGGGTTTAGGGTTTGGGGTTTATGATTTATAGTTTCGAGTTTTAGATTTATAGTTAGGGTTTAGGGTTTAGTGTTTAGGATTTTAAATTTAGGGATTAGGGTGTTGGGTTTTGGATTTAGCGGTTAGGGTTTGGGGTTTAGGATTGAAGGTTCAGGATTTAGGGTCTAGGGTTTAGGGATTAGGGTTTAGAATTTATTGTTTCGGATTTAGGGTTTAGGGTTTGGGGCTTAGAGTTTACAATTTACAATTTCGGGTCTGGGGTTTAGGGTTTCATGTTTTTCGGTTTGGAGTATAGGGTTTAGGGTTTAAGGATGGAAGTTCTAGGTTTAGGGTTTACGGTTTGTACCTTAGGGTTTAGGGTTTGGGGTTTGGCGTTTGGGGTTTAAGATTTAGGTATTTGGGTTCATGGTTTAGTGTTAGGTTTTATGTTTAAGGGTTTGGGGTTTCGAGTTTCGGTGTTTACGACTTAAGGTTTAGTGTATAGGGTTTGGGGTTTGGGGTTTCAGGTTTGGGGTTTATGGTTTATGGTTTTGGGTTTAGGTTTTATGATATTGGGTTTTAGGTTTTAGGTTTTCAGTTTATAGCTTAAGGTTCAGGGGTTAAGGTATAGTGTTTAGGGTTTGGGATTTAGGGTCTAGGGTTTTGGGTTTGGGGTTTATGATAGAGGATATAGGGGTTAGGGGTTTGTCATTTAGGGTTTTGGGTTTGGGTTTTAAGGTTTATGGTTTGGGGTTTGGGATTTAGGGTTTTGGGTTTATAGTTTAAGGCTTAGGGTTTAGGGTTTAGTGTTTAGGGTTTGGGATTTAGCGTTTAGGGTTTAAGGTTTAGGATTTAGGGTTTAAGGTTTTAGGGTTTGGGGTTTTAGGGTATAGTGTTTAGGGTTTCTAGTTTTTGCGTTTGGGATTTAGAGTTTACAATTTACAGTTTTGAGTTTAGGGTTTAGGGTTTGGGGTTTAAGGTTTCGGATTGGGGTAAGGGCTTAGGGTTTAGAGTTCAAGTTTTATGTTTTGGTGTTTAAGGATTAGGGTTTCGAATTTACGGTTTACGGTTCTAGGTTTATGGTTTAGGTTTAGGCTTTAGTGTTTAGGGTTTGGGATTTAGGGTTTAGAGTATGGGGTTTAGGGTTTAGGGTTTATGGTTTTGTGTTTGGGCTTTACAGTTTACAGTTTACAGTTTCGAGCTATTGATTTAGGGTTTAGGGTTCGGCGTTTAGTGTCTAGTGTTTAAGGTTTTACATTTACGGATTAGGGTTTTTACTTTAGGATTTAGGGTGGAGGGTGTCGTGTTCAGGATTTAAGGTTTAGGGTTTAGAGTTTGTGGTTTAGTGTTTGGGGTTTGGGGTGTAGGGTTGAGGGTTTAGGGTTTAGAACTTCCAATCTCGGGTTTAGGGTTTTGGGTTTTCGAGTTTGGGGTTTAGGGTTCAGGGTTTCGGGATTAGAGTTCTGGGCATAGGGCTTAAGGTTTAGGATTTAGGGTTTAGGCTTTAGGTTTTGGAGTTTAGCATTTATGGTTTAGGGTTTGGGGTTTGGAGTTTAAGATTTAGGGTTTAGGGTTTAGGGTTTAGTATTTAGAGTTTAGGATTTCAGGCTTAGGGTTTAGGGTTTGCTGTTCCAAATTTAAGGTTTACGGTTTGAGGTTTAGGGTTTAGTGTTTTGGTTTTAAAGTTTTGGGTTTAGGGTTTATAGTTTACAGTTTCGGGTTTTGGTGTTAGTGTTTGGAGTTTAGAGTATAGGGTTTGGGAATTAGAGTTCAGGATATAGGGCTTAGGATTTAGGGTTTGGTATTCGGCTTTAGAGTTTAGGGTTTTAGATTTTTGGTTTAGAGTTTAGGGTTTTGTGTTTAGGGTTTAGGGTTTAGTATTTAGGGTTTATGGTTTTGGGTTTTCGGTTTCAATTTTAGGGTTTAGAGTTTCAATTTTAGTGTTTAGGGATCTGGGATTATGGTTAAGGGTTTAGAGTTTCGAGTTTTGGGTCTTGGGTTTAGGGTTTAAATTTTGCGGTTTCGGGTTTGAGGTTTGGAGTTTACAGTTTATAGTTTACAGTTTCGGGTTTAGGGTTTAGAGTTTTGGGTTTTCGGGTTTGGGATTTTCAGTTTTGGGATTCGAGTTCAGGGCTTTGGGCTTGGGTTTTAGGATTTAGGGTTCACAGTTTATGGTTTGGAGTTTAGGGTTTAGGGTTTAGGGCTCAGCATTTAGGATTTAGGGTATGTAGTTTAAGGATTAGTGTTTAAGGTTTAGGGTCTAGGATTTAAAGTTTAGGGTTTACGATTTAGGGTTTACAGTTTGGGGTATATGATTTAGGGTTTAGGGTTTAAAATTTATAGTTTAGGATCTTGGGTTAATGGTTTAGGGTTTAGGGTGTTGGGTTTAGCGTTTAGGGTTTAGGGTTTAGCATTTAGGGTTTAGGGTTTTGGGTTTGTGAATTTGGGTTTAGGGTTTTTGATTTCTGGATTTAGGGTTTTGGGTTTGGGATTTAGGGTTTTAGGTTTTCAATTTCTGGTTTAAAGTTTAGGGTTTAGGGTTTACTGTTTAGGATTTCAGATTTAGGGTTTTGGGTTTATGATTTAGGATTTAAGGTTTAGTGTTTAGGGCTTAGTGTTTCGGGTTTCGGGTTTAGGGATTTAAGGTTTAGGCTTTAGGGTTTGGGGTTTGGTATTTGGGGTTTAGGGTTTGGGGTTGAGGTTTACTATTTACAGTTTCGGGTTTTGGGTATGTTTTGGTGTTTAGAGTTTACGTTCTAGGGTTTGGGGATTAGAGTTCAGGGTTTAGGGTTTTAGATTTTGCGTTTACAGTTTAGAGTTTTGTGTTTAGGTTTTTGGGTTTAGTATTTAGGGTTTTGGGTTTCAATTTTATGGTTTAGGGTTTAGGATTTAGGGTTTAGGGTTTTGGGTTTTGGGTTTATGGTTTAGGGTTTAGGGTTTAAGGTCTTGGGTTTATGGTTTTGTGTTCAGGGTTTTGGGTTTTAGGTTTTTTTATTTGGGGTTTAGGGATTTGGGTTTGGGGTTTAAGGTTTAGGGTTTGGGATTTGGGGTTTAGGATTTTGAGGTTGTTGTTTAAGGTTTAGGTTTTAGGACTTAGTGTTTAGGGTTTGGGATTTAGGGTTTATGGTTTGGGGTTTAGGGTTTAGGGATTTGGGTTTAGGGTTTGGGGTTTAGGGTTTGGGATATAGGGTTTAGGGTTTTGGGTTTAAGGTTTGGGGTTTAGGGTGTAGGATTTAGTGTTCAGGGTTTGGGATTGAGCATTTAGGGTTTGGGGTTTGGGGTTTAGGAATTAGGATTTTAGGTTTAAGATTTAGGTTTTAGTGTTTAGGCTATAGGGTTTAGGGATTTGGGTTTGAGGTTTTGGGTTTAGGGTTTTGGTCTCTGGGTTTAGGGTTTGGGGCTTAGTGTTTACATTGTACAGTGTCGGGTTTAGGGTTTTTGGTTATGGAGTTTAAGGTTTTGGGTTTAAGGTTTACGGTTTGGGGCTTAGGGTTTAGGCTTTGGGATTGGAGTAAGGGCTTAGGGTTTGGAGTTCAGGGCTTACGGTTTAAGGTTTTTAATTTATGGGTTTTGCTTTAAAGTTTGGGGGTTAGGGTTTAGTGTTTGGGGTTTGGAATTTAGGGTTTAGGGTTAAGGGTTTGATGTTTATGGCTTAGGGTTTGGGGTTTACAATTTACGGTTTACAGTTTTGGGTTTTTGAATTAGGGTGTAGGGTTCAATGTTTAGGGTTTAGGGTTTAGGGTTTAGGGTTTAGAGTTTTTGATTTTGGGTATAGGGTTTAGGGTTTTGGTGTTTAGTATATTAAGTTTTCGGCCTTGGGTTTAGGGATTAGGGTTTACGGATTATGTTTAGAGTTTGAGGTTTACAATTTCGGGGTCAAGGTTTAGCAGTTGGGGTTTCGAGTTTGGGTTTTAGGGTTTAATGTTTGAGGTGTAAGGTTTACAATTTAAAGTTTTGAGTTTATGGCTTAAGGTTTGGGGTTTAGGGTCTAGGGTTTGGGATTTAGGGCTTAGGCTTTGGGATTTAGGGTTTTGGGTTTTGGGTTTAGGGTCTGGGGTTTGGGATTTAGGGTTTAGGCTTTAAAGTTTTAGGTTTAGGGTTTTGGTTTTAGGGTTTGGGGTTTACAGTTTCGGGTTTTGCATTTTGGTGTTTAGAGTTTAGGGTCTAAGGTTTAGGATTTGGTGTTTAGGGTTTACAGGTTATAGTTTTGGATTTAGGGTATTAGGTTTGGGGATTTGAAATTAAGGGTTTAGGGTTTAGTGATTGGAGTTCAGGTTTTAGAGTTTAGGGTTTGAGATGTAGGGTTTAGGCTTTAGGGTTTGGGTTTGGGGTTTGGGGTTTAGGGTTTACGATTTTGGGTTTAGGTTTTAGAGTTTGGGGTATAGGGTTTAATTTACAGTTTCGGGTTTTGCATTTTGGGTTTAGGGTTTGGGATTTGGTTTTTTGGGTTTGGGGTTTAGGGTTTAAAGTTTAAAGGTTCTGGTTTTGGGTTTTGGGGTTTGTGGTTTACGGTTTACGGTTTGGTGACTGGAGTTTGGGGTTTAAGGTTTGGGTTTAGGGTTTGGGATTTAGGGTTTAGGGTTTAATGTTTAGCGTTTTGGGTTTAGGGTTTAGGGATTAGGGTTTATGGGTTAGGGATAAGGGTTTAGGGTTTGTGATTTAGAATTTAGGGTTTTGGGTTTGAAGTTTAGGGTTTAGGGTTTTAGGTGTTCAGTTATTTGTTTAAGGTTTAGGGATTAAGGTTTAGTGTTCAGGGTTTGGGATTTAGGGTTTAGTGTTAAGGATTTTGGATTTAGGGTTTAGGGTTTTGGGTTTACTGATTTAGGATTTGGGGTTTAGGGTTTACAGATTTGGTTTAGGGTTTTGGGTTTTGGGTTTGGGTTTTGGCGTTTAGGGTTTAGGGTTTACAGATTGGAGTTCAGGGTTTAGGGTTTTCGGTTTGGGGTTTATGGTGTAGGGTTTGGGGATTGGAGTTCAGGGTTTGAGCTTTGGGATTTAGGGTTTAGGCTTTAGGGTTTGGGGTTTTGGGTTTTGGTTTTATGGTTTGGGTTTCAAGGTTTACAATATCGAGTTTTGGGTTTATGTATTTGGAGTTTAGGGTCTAGGGTTTAGGGTTTATAATATCGGGTTTTGGGTTTATGTATTTGGAGTTTAGGGTCTAGGGTTTATGGTTTAGGGTTTACAATGTACAATTTTTGGTTTAGGGTTTTGCGTTTTGCGTTTTGGGGTTTGGGGTTTAGGGTTTAGGGTTTGATGATTGGAGTTCAAGGTTTAGGGTTTAGGGTTTAGGGTTTCTGATTTAGGGTTTAGGATTTAGGGTTTGGGGTTTAGGGTTTGGGGTTTTTGTTTTAGGATTTGGGGTTTAGGGTTTAC
This sequence comes from Senna tora, assembly GCA_014851425.1. Taxonomy (NCBI): domain Eukaryota; kingdom Viridiplantae; phylum Streptophyta; class Magnoliopsida; order Fabales; family Fabaceae; genus Senna; species Senna tora. Next base: position 24,235,421 of record CM026261.1, on the reverse strand, counting down.
AATTTCAGGTTTTGCGTTTTGGGTTTGGGGTTTGGGATTTGGTGTTTAGGGTTTATGATTTAGGGTTTAGGGTTTACAGTTTACACTTTCTAGCTTAGGGTATTTGGTTTTGGCGTTTTGGGTTTAGGGTTTAGGGTTTGGTGATTGGGGTTTTGTGTTTAAGGTTTAGTGTTTAGGGTTTGGGGTTTAGGGTTTAGGGTTTAATGTTTAGGGTTTTGGGTTTAGGGTTTAGGGTTTATGGTTTATGGTTTAGGGTTTTGGGGTTAGGGTTTATGGTTTAGGGATTAGGTATAGAGTTTAGAGTATTGGGTTTATGTTTTAGGGTTTTGGGTTTTGGGTTTGATGTTTTGGGTTTAGGGTTTACTGTTTTGGGTTTTGGGTTTATTGTTTAAGGTTGACAGTTTTGGGTTTAGTTTTCAGGGTTTGGTATTTTGGGTTTACGATTTTGGATTTAGGGTTTAGGGTTAGGGTTTAAGGTTTGGTGTTTAGGGTTTACAATTTTGGGTGTAGTATTTAGGGTTTTGGGTTTGGGGTTTTGGGTCTAGGGTTTGGGGATTGGAGTTCATGGTCTAGGGTTTAGGATTTAGGGATTTCGGTGTGGGGTTTAGGGTCTAGGGTTTGGGGATTGGATTTCAGTATTTAGTATTTAGGGTTTGTAGTTCAGGGTTTAGGGATTGGTGTTTTTGGTTTAGGGTTTAAGGTTTAAGGTTTAGGGTTTGGTGTTTAGGGTTTAGGGATTATGGTTTAGGGTTTGGTGTTTAGGGTATAGGGTTTTAGTGTTAAGGTTTAAGGTTTAGGGTTTACTGTTTAAGGTTTCTGGTTCAGGGTTTGGGGTTTACGATTTACTATTTGCAATTTCAAGTTTTTATTTAGGGTTTAGGGTTCAAGGTTTTGTGTTTAGTGTTTAAGATTTACAATTTAGGGTTTAACATTTAGGGTTTATCATTAATGGTTTACGGTTGTAGGTTTTGGATTTAGGGTTTTGGGTTTAAGGTTTAAAGTTTAGGTTTTAGGGCTTAGGTTTTAGGATTTATGGTTTAGGGTTTAGGGTTTTGGGTTTAGGGTTCGGGGTTTTGGGTTTTGGGTTTAGTGTTTAAGGTTTTCGATTTATGGTTTAGGGTTTTCGATTTATGGTTTAGGGTTTAGGTTTTAGGGTTTAGGGTATAAGGTTTGGTGTTTAGGGATAAGGATTTGGCTTTTGGTGTATAGAACTTATGGTTTGCGATTTCGGTTTAAGGTTTAGTGTTTAGGGTTTGGGATTTAGAGTTTACGATTTAGGGTTTAGGGTTGGACCTTAAAATTTACGATTTAGGGTTGGGTTTAGAGATTAAAGTCTAGGGTTTAGGATTTAGGGTTTTAGGTTTATTGTTCAGGGTTTGGGGTTTAGGTTTTAGTGTTTATGGTTGAAGATTTTGGGTTTAGGGTTTAGTATTTACGGTTTAAGATTTAGGGTTTAGAGTTCAGGGTTTAGAATTTTGGGTTTATTGTTTATGGTTTAGGCTTTAGGGTTTAGTGTTTAGGGTTTATGGTTTGGTGTTTAGGATTTAGAATTTATGGTTTTAGATTTATGGATTAGGTTTAAGTAAAGGTTTTAGGGTTTGAGGTTCAGGGTCTAGGGTTTTGCAATTGTAGTTTCGGGTTTGGGGTTTACAATTTACAGTTTTGAGTTTGTGGTTTTGGGTTTAGTATATAGGGTTTTGGGTTTAGGGTTTAGCAGTTGGAGTTTCGAATTTGGGTTTAGGGTTTACGATTTACACTTTTCAATTTATGGTTTAAGGTTTAGTGTTTTGGGTTTGGCATTTAGGGATTTTGGTTGTGGGTTTAAGGTTTAGGGTTTGGGATTTAGGGTTTAGGGTTTGAGTTTTATGGTTCAGGGTTTATGGTTTAGTGTTTAGTGTTTAGGGCATTAAATTTACTAGTTAGGATTAGGGTTTCGGGTTTCGAATTTAGAATTTAAGGGTTAGGGTTTAGGATTTAGGGTTTGGTGTTTAGGTTTTAGGGTTTGAGGTTTAGGGTTTAAAGGTTATAGTTACGATTTTATGGTTTATGGTTTAGGGTTTTAGGGTTCAGGGTTTAGGGTTTAGGGTTTGGGGTTTCGAGTTCGGGGTTTACGGATTGTGATTTAAGGCTTAGGGTTGAGGGTTTAGTGTTTAGGATTTACGATTTGGAGTTTTGGATTTAGGGTTTATGGTTTAAGGTTTAGGGTTTATTGTTCGAGGTTTGGGATTTCTGGTTCAAGGTTTAGGTTTTTGTGTTTAGGGTTTAGGGTTTAGGCTTTGGGGTTTAAGGTTTCATGGTTAGGGTTTAGGGTTTCGGATTTTGGGTTTAGGGTTTAGGGTTTGGGATTGGGGTAGGGGTTTAGGGTTTGGAGGTTTAGGTTTTGGGGTTTAGGGTTTAGGGTTTATGGTTAGGGTTTAAGGTTTACCATTTAGGGTTTAGTGTCTAGGGTTTTGGATTTATGATTAAGGGTTTTGGGTTTAGGCTTCACAATTTAGGATTTAGGGTTTAGGGTTTAGGGTTTTTGGCTTTAGTGTTTAGCGTTTAAGGTTAAGGGGTTCAACTTTTCGGTTTAAGGTTCAGGGTTTAAGGCTTAGTGTTTAGGGTTTTCGTTTTAGGGTTTAGGGATTAGGTTTTAGTGTTTAGTGTTTAGGTTTTACTGTTCCAGGTATAGGGTTTAGTGTTTAGGGATTAGGTTTTTGGGTTTTGGGTTTGGTTTACGATTTAGTGCTTAGTGTTTGGGATTTAGGGTTTACGATTTAGGGTTTAGGGTTTGGGGTTTTCTATTTTGGGTGTGGGATTTAGGGTTTAGGGTTTAGGGCTTAGGGTTTGGGTTTTTTGTTTAAGGGTTAGGGCATAGGGTTTACAATATACAATTTTTTCGTTTAGGGTATAGGGTTTTGGTTTTGAGTATTAGTATTTAGGGTTAAGGGTTTAGGGTTTGGGGTTAGGGTCTATGGTTTGGGGATTGGAGTTCAGGGTTTAGGGTTCGATGTTCAGGGTTTAGGGTTTCCGGATTGGAGTTTAGGATTTAGGGTTTTAGGTGTAGGGTGTAGGGTGTAAAGTTTAGGGATTAGGGTTTAGGGTTATGGTTTAGGGTTTAGGGTTCAGGGTTTAGAGTTTTTGGTTTATTGTTAAGGGTTTAGGGTTCAGGGTTTAGAGTTTATGGTTTAGGGTTTGTTATTTAGGGTTTTGGGTTTTGGATTTAAGGTTTAGGGTTAAGGGTTTTGGATTTAGGGTTTGGGGTTTGGGGTTTAGGGATTAATGTTTTAGGGTTTACGTTTAGGGTTTAGGGTTTAGCAATTGGAGTTCCAGGTTTGGGGTTTTGGATTTAAGGTTTAGCATTTCGGTTTTAGGGTTTAGGGTTTTGTGTTTTGGGTTTAGGGTTTAGGGTTTACGATTTTGTGTTTATGGTTTAGGGATTAGGGTTGAGGGGTCGGGGTTTTATCATTTAGGGTTTAGGGTTTAGGGTTTAGGGTTTTATGGTTTTGGGTTTAAGGTTTAGGGTTTTGGGTTTCGAGTTTTGGGTGTAGGGTTTAAGGTTTAGAGTTTGATGTTTAGGGTTTAGGGTTTAAGGTTTAGGGTTTAGGGTTTGGGGTTTAGGGTTTAATGTTTCGGGTTGAAGGTTTATTGTTTAGGGATTCGGATTTAGGGTTTAGGTTTTTGGGTTTATGGGTTAGGGTTTTGGATTCAGGCTTTAGGGTTTAGGGTTTGGGGTTTAGGGTTTGGGATTTAGCGTTTAGGGTTTGGGGTTTAGGATTTAGGGTTTAGAGTTTAGGGTTTAGGGTGTAGGGTTTAGGCTTTATGGTTTAGGCTTTGGAGTTTAAGATTTACAGTTTGGGGGTTAGGGTTTAGGGTTTGGGATTGGAGTTGGGGTTTAGAGCTTGGAGTTTAGAGTTCAGGGTTTGGGGTTTAAGGTTTAGGTTTTGGGTTTTAAGGTTTAAGATTTAGGATTTAGGGTTTAGGGTTTAGGGCTTAGGTTTTAGGTTTTAGGATTTAGGGTTTAGAGTTTTTGGTTTAGTGTCTAGGGTTTGGGATTTATGGTTAAGGGTTTTTGGTTTAAGCTTTAGGATTTAGGATTTAGTGTCTAGGGTTTAGGTTTTAGGGTTTAAGGTTTAGGTTTTAGGGTTTGGGATTGGGGTTGGGGTTTAGGGCTTGACGTTTAGAGTTTAGGGTTTGGGGTTTAAGGTTTAGGTTTTGGGTTTTAGTTTTGGATTTAGGATTTAGGGTTTAGGATTTAGGGCATCGTGTTTAGGATTTTGGGTTTAGGGTTTTGGGTTTAGTGTCTAGGGTTTGGATTTATGGTTAAGGGTTTTCGGTTTAGGCTTTAGGGTTTAGGATTTAAGGTCTAGAGTTTAGGGTTTAGGGCTTAAGGTTAAGGATTTATTGTTTAGGGTTTTGGGTTTTGGGTTTAGGCTTTATCGTTTAGGGCTTCGGGTTCGAGGTTTGGGATTTGGGGTTTATGGTTTTGGGTTTAGAATTTACAGTTTAAGGTTTAGGGTTTCCGGTTTTGGGTTTAAGGGTTAGGGTTTAGGATTTAGGGTTTATGGTTTTCGATTTATGGTTTTAGTGTTTAGTGTATAGGGTTTAATGTCTAGGGATTAGGGTTTGGGGTTTTGGGTTTAGATTTTTGTGTTTAGGGTTTGGGTTTAAGGTTTAGCGTTTATGGTTTGGGATTTAGGGTTTAAGGGTCACGGTTTAGAGTTTAGGCTTTAGGCCTTTGGATTTAGGGTTTTGGGTTTAGGGTTTTGGGTTTATGGTTTATGGTTCATGGTTTGGGGTTTGGAGTTTGGGATTTAGAGTTTACTGTTTTGGGATTTGGGTTTGGGGTTTTGGGGTTAGGGTTTAAGGTTTATGGTTCAAGGATTGGGATTTACGGTATACGTTTTACAGTTTCGGGTTTCTAAATTAGGGTTTAGGGTTTAGGATTTCGGGTTTTGGGTTAAGGGGTTAGTTGTTTGGATTTAGGGTTTCAGGGTTTGGTGTTTGGGATTTAAGGCTTATAGTTTTTCGTTTAGGGTTTAGGGTATAGGGTTTGGTGTTTGGTGTTTACAGTTTAGGGTTTAGGGTTTGGGGTGTGTGTAACACCCCAATTCCGTACGTCCATTTTAGTATATAAATGATATGAATTTGTGCGTTACTAGCCTTTCTTACCCGAGTTCATTTGAATTTTAACGAATTCGGTTGATTAAGTGCGATAAGTTTGGGTACTAGCCTCGGGTTCTCATACATTGCAGCGGAAACTAGAACTAATAAAGCTCTACTATAACCTGATACAAACACATGTGAACGAAGTGTTTTTGTTAAACTATTGCATGCATGCCTTGGCATTTTATTATACAACACATAAGGTTAGTTAATACAAGGAGAACTGGAGGCAACAACCCTGCCACTCAGATCTCATCAAAACACTAACAAGTGAGTATAACTCAGTTAATCATACATAGTTCCTTCATCCCTATCTGCATATACTACCTAGTTAGCCAACACGGCCCTTCCAAAAAGGTATACGACAATGGGCTAAAGGAATGTGGATACCAAACACAACAAGAAAACATATTGCTATGTGCTTATATTACTTACTAAGATGATAACCTTATCACTATATGTACCATTACATTCTTAACTACTATTACTCACTCCAGAACTAAATTATGTCTTCTTTCTAACTCCGCCTCCAATGAGCTTAGTACCTAGGCATCTGATACACATCAACGTAATTGTGAGGATTTATAATCTCAGTAATCATAGCAACCTGTTTTGAAAACTGTTAATTTGTACCACTGTATCATCATACAGAAAATCCCTGCATTTCCTCATGCATTTCGTAACATTTAAAACATGGATGCAATATCATTCATTTCTTTAAAAACTTAATAAAGCATGGCATGTATTCTTGTGAATGCAACCTTTGATACATCCCTTCAAAAACACTCATTCAAATCATTATTTGGTAAGGTATGGAATAATATCATCCTGATCTTTGCAAAACGTCATAAACTAGAGTAATATGAAATTACTTAAAACATTTCATCATACCATCATCATTCATAATTCCAAGGGTCCTGAAATAACACATAATAAACATGTGGGCGTCTAGCCCTAATTTCAAAAAACATATGAGCATCGGGAGTCCCGCAAAACGAGCACTCGCACACATCCATGCATTTATCATCATTGTAGGACCCTTTGCGTCTTTCCCGAAGGATCAACAATTCGTCCCTCATAACATCATCATTAGAGGACCATTTGCTTCTTTCCCGAAGGATCAACAATTTGCCTCCCATAACATTTACATATACCTAGGATTCATCATGTTGTCCCGAAGGATCAACTGTTCAATTCCTTGAACACATACATTCATAGGATTCATTGCGTCTTCCCTTAAGAATCAACCTATTGCATGCATTGCGTCTTTCCCTATGGATCAACAATTTATATGCACGATATCTTTCCTTAAGAGTCAACAATTCATCTCTGTGATATTCTATTCACATATACATATATTGGAAAGAAATGGGTCCCAATCATGGTTCGCCTAATTTTAAGCATGTCGCTCTTAGATGGCCACATAGGGCATACTAGCTTAAAATTTGGTAACCAACACGGTGCTTTTGTAAAATTACATTCTTAGTCGAATGGATGTTTTACCATCTCAAATAATGACAACCGTAGAACTCCCAACGGCCATCCCATACCGACAATTAGTCAATCGATCATGGCCCCATTCTTTACCGATACATGTACATTGAATACTCAGCTCTCTTTCCTTTCTTTCTATGTTGTTTCCCCTTGATTCATATTTAAAATTACATTAAAATCTTTGAGCATCATGTTTGAGAACGAAATTAGGTGTTTAAAACATCATTTAAAGTGATTAAGTTCACTATGCAAAACAGGGGCCTATCAGTTGGCTGATTCGCCCTTAATTTTTGACAAATAATATTTTCCAGAGACCTATCATCCAGCTAATAGCTCTCTATAGAGCTTTTTCAGCCACATTAAAAACACAACAGCCGGCTGTTCTAAATTTGGAATTTTCTGGGTAAAATATGAACGTTTCTGGGCAAAAGCATGAACATTTATGGAAAATTTAAACCTATCAGCCAGCTGTTCATAGCTGTCAGCTGGCTGTTCATAATCTGAAAAATTTTCTGGGTAAATTATGAACACATCAGCCGGCTGTTGTAGCTATCAGCCGACTGATGCGGGGCGAAAATGGTTTTAAAAACTTCTTTTTGACCAAATTAAAGCCCCACACTTGAAAATCAATGGAGTTTACTTAATAGAACTTAATCCCTATCATTTTCACAACAAAACCCATCAAAATTTCAGGTCCAAACATGCTTTTTCATGCTTAAATTTCAATATGGAGATACAATCAAACCCATTGCCAAACCAATGACAATTTTTCCATTTTCTAGCATCCAAGCATACATGAAACATCATCTAAGCATTCATTCAAGTTCTAAAAACTCAGAAATGCAAGTTTTGATCCTCTATTTCAGATTAAAACATCATATTCAAAAATTTCTCTATTTGAGCTAAAACCTTGAATTTTGAAAATGAGAGGAAGGAAGCTTTGATTACCTTGTTTCCACGCTTAGATTACGTTTTATGTGATGTTTAGATGCCTTTCTACGAATTTTCCTAGCTCGAATCATGTCCTCCTAGCTCAAATCTTCATTGTTCTCCCTTGAGCTTTCTTCTCCTTCTCTCTCTAACACTCACCCTACACCATAACCTTCCATTCATATAAGTCCCTCCCTCCTCTAATCTTTTCCTTCCTTTCATTCTAGTCCTTATTACATTAGCTGCTCTAAACTAATGCAACTACATGCTTTCTAAGTTCATCAAACAATGACAAACACAAGAAATTATTTAGAGTTAATTCACAAATGATCATTCCATTAACTGAAAAAGGCAGATGTTACAGTTTGGGGTTTAGGGTTTAGGGTTTTCAGTTTGGGGTTTGAGGTTTAGGATTCACATTTTACATTTTGGGGTTTAGGGTTTAGGCTATGGGGTTTAAGGTTTAGGGTTTAGGGTATAAGACCTAAGGTTTAGCGTTTAGGGTTCAGTGTCTAGGGTTTGGGTTTTTTTCATAAGGGTTTCTGTTTACGGTTTAGGGATTAGGATTTGGGGTTTAGGGTTTGGGATTTAGGGTTTAATGTTTTCGGTTTAGGGTTTAGGGTTTCAGGTTTACGATATACGAATTACAATTTCAAGTTTTTGAATTAGGGGTTAGGGATTAAGGTTTAGAATTTAGGGTTAAGGGTTTAGTGTTTTGGGTTTACAGTTTAAGATTTAGGGTTTAGGGTTTTGGATTTTGGGTTTGGGGTTTTGGGTTGATGGTTTGGGGTTTAGGCTTTAGTGTTTAGGGTTTAGGGTTTAGGGTTTAGGATTTAGAGTTTAGGGTGTTGGTTTTTGAGATTATGGTTTATGTATAGGGTTTAGGGTTTACTTTTAGGGTTTGGGGTTTACGGTTTAGGGGTTGGAGTTTCGAGTTTGGTTTGGGGTTTAGGGTTTAAGGTTTCAAATTTAGGTTTTACAATTTACAGTTTTGAATTTATGGTTTAGGGTTTGGCATTTAGGGATTAGGATTTTTGGTTTACGGTTTGGGGTTTAGTGTAATAAACCCGGAAAATTTCAAGGATTAAAGAATGATTTATTTAAAATTACTAGGATTTAAGAATGATTTATTCCAGGGCTAGGAATTAAAACCTTAAAAAAAAAGAATATAGAAAAAGTTTGAAGGTTAAAAGAAACCAGAAAAGAATTTTTTCAAAGATTGTAATACCCAAGAAAATTTTTCGAAGTTTAAAATAAAATAAAAGGGAAGGAAAAAAAGTAGAAAATATTTTTTTACGATTAATTCAGGAGTTAAGAAATTGAGAACTTGAATTAAATTGGGAAGAGGGATTAAATTAAAAATATATTTTAGTTATTATTTATTTGATTATTAATTAATTTATTTTTAATTATATTTATTTATTTCTTAATTATTTAATTATCTATTTATTTTTATTATATATATATATATATTATTTTAATTATATTAGAATGGAATGCCGTGGGGTTTGGGAATAAAGAGGAAAAAAAAGAAAAATGAAAGAATGAAAAGAAAGTGAGAGAGTGAGACGTGGTGTTATAAGAAAAAGAAAGGAAAAAGAGAGAAAGTGAGGGAAGAAACACGAGAGAGAGAAAACGGAAGAGAGGGAGAGAGAGCAACGTGTGAATGGAGAAGAAGAAAGGGAGGGGGATGGTCACCGGAAACTCGCCGGAAGAGAGCCGTCCGACGACGGACACGACTGTCGGAGCTCGACTCCAACATCTTCCACACCTCCCATCAATCGAATCAAGGTTGATAACCCCAATTTCATTCAAAACCCTCAATTTTTTCCATTTTTAGGGATTTTTTCGATTGAGTTATTTCGAGGGTAGATTGAGATCTAGAAAGTGTTCTTGAACACTTAGTTGGGGTAGGAATCAAGATTATATTCTCGGATTTGCCCATATTCAAATTTGGAAAGATTTGGGGTTGAAATTATAATTATTTCCGAATTGGGGAAAATTGTTATAATTAGGATTCAACTTGGATTTGAGTAAATAGGCTTGGATTGATATTATTGAAATTATATTGTTGGAATATTAGCTGAACAAGACCCGTGAAGAGCTGGACCGAGGGTTCTATGGTTGAACCTTGACGTTAACGTGCCGGGTCCCTGCTCAGTTGGCCCAAATATGCTTTAAGTGTAATGTTGAGAGTTCCAAACCTCTTCTTTTCAATCTCAAACACCCTAAAATAATTCTAAGTATGCTACCAAGAATGAAGGATTATTTTAAGTACCTTCTTGTTTGTCATGGATGGAAACTTGCGGGATAATGAAGTCCAAATTCTAAAACGGTTATTAGGAAGCCTTAAGTAGGAAGAATTAGAGGTGTATTGAGGTTTAGAAACTAGATTTCTTAGTACCCGAGTAAGAACACAAGTTGAAATAAAATGCTTAGGCCTTCCTAAAATTAGGATTCCTTCCAACCAAGCTAGATAAGCTTCCTTAGATGCGAATACAAGTTAGATAGAGGTCTAATACTCAAATCCAAGTATGTGAAACACTCAAGTAAAGTGTTATATTCGAGTAAGTCAAGTGTCCGAGGAAGGATACACATAAGTTAGGATAGAGAAGTCCAATAAGACGAAGAGCTTGACTCTGTGGCAACCATGGACTATAGGTGAGAGTAATGGAGAGATAAATAACAAGTTCAGTTAAGTAATAACTTTAATGAAGTAAATGTTGTTCTTATAGGGACAATGACGCGCAATAGAGTGCAACAGGGACTCCGAGGAGACTAAAGTGACAGGAGAGGGTTGTGGAAAGTAGCTTGGATAGGAAGACATAGGAGTATAGTATAATTGTTTGCTATGATTGGTGTGTTACAAATCCAACTCATACACTCCGGAGGCATCATGAGTATTTTATTAAATCTTTTCCACGACGGTGGCAAGAGTCCTTGTACGAAAGGGCTAAACTTTATTTTGAAAACTCGTCACGATGGTGACTTAAATTAAAATCATGCAAAGAGAGTTATTGATGGGTTTCGGATTTGGTTATGCTATCGATGTGAGACATCGACTAGAACAACGTCAGATGACACTTGAGACCTCAGTTTTTATAATCACCAAGACGATGTTCATTGCCCTATCCTGGCAATAGGGTCAGAAAGGTTTTATATTGCTATGACGATAGCTTGAGGCTCAGAGAGTGCATCTGGACGGGTATATGAGTTATATCCTGTTGAGGATACTTGTACATATTAATAAGGAGAGGAATTGTTGATCCTTCGGAAAAGATACAAAGAATCCTATTAATATGTGAGACCAAGATAAGGAGACATGGGAGGAACCTACGAGTGAACCGTGAGCCTAATCTTGCAGAAGAGAAATCATCCTGTTGAGATGGTCCATGGTGTATTGGTGGCCAGCCTTTGAGACATCGTGTCGTGCCCGCCATTGTGGCCTGGTTGGGTAATGGACGAGGGGGCCCAAGCTATTGGCCCGCAGCAAGGGGTCAGGACGTGCCAGGTGGTGGCTACGTATCAATTGTTTGATAGATAGAACTTAATTGTGTTTGACTAATAGAATTGTGACGGGGTGACTAGTACCCAAGTGAATGGGTTAAGTATTGTTTAATTAACAGAATTGTCACGAGTTGACCAGTACCCGAGTGAATGGGTTAAGTATATTTGCCATGTGGTGGCCAGTAACTCGAGTGCACGGGTTCGAAGTAGAAAAGCCACGTAGTGGCTACTAGATACCCCAGAGTTAGGGAAATTAAGTAGATGTATGCTAAAGTATCTGTGTATGTACAAATTGTCTATTTTTGCATATAATTGTTGATTTTGCAGCGTAGTGATGACGTACAGGATTACGTCACCACAACGTCTTGTTTGATTCAAACATGTTGAACGTGAGAACACCGATAAGTAAAAGCCGCCACTATATGTTACATGTTTACTTGTTGATTGCCGACGTGGGATAAACTGCTGCATTCTTATTTCTGTTAGATGCATGTGAGTGGTTGGGTAAAATATTTGTTGTTGTGTGATCACCAAGAATTTATGCTAATTAACAGTAACCATTGGTTTTTGCATGTGGTTGTGTATGACTCTCAATCCCAGCGCTATGGCACCCGCCTTGTGCCGGGGATGGGAGAGCCCTCATTGAGTCGCGTGGTTAAGACTCACACCTCATTTTTACTACACAGAGACAAGTTAAGTAGATGTGGAAGAAGTCTCGGTGGAAAGAGGGACAAGCAAAACTTTCCAAGACCCACAACTTGTTCATGTGGGTGAATAAATTGTAATTGTAATTTAATTTACTTTATCGTTGTAGCATAAAGTAAAGGGAAGACGTACCCAATTATATTGTATTACTAAATCTAGAATTGTCAGCTTCACACACCTTAAAGATCAGAATTAATTATACCGCGATACAGGAAAATTTGTTTTCAAAATATATATATATATACATATATATGTTGCATGTGAATATGATAGGCAGCATCTTCGGATGTGTATCCAGTACACATGTTATATATTATGTGTGTTTCCTATACCTATATCCTGAAGCGGCACTGGCCGTGGATTTGCTTGCCTAGGATAGGTTACCATTTCGGTGTAGCCATGGTATTATACTGCATGTGGAAGTATTTTAAATAATAAATATTCTGTCAATTAGGTGATAAGGCTTACAAGCATGGGGATATTCCATGTGTTTGTGCCGGTCACGGTCATCTAAACGGAGTTCGTGACATTTAGGGTTTACGGTTTAAGGTTTATGGTTTACGATTTAAGGTTTAGGGTTTAGGGTTTAGGGTTCAGGGTTTAGTGTTTCAGGATTTAAATTGAGGGATTAGGGTTTTGGGCTTTAGATTTTAGGCGTAGGGTTTGGGGTTTAGGATGTAAGGTTTAGTGTTTAGGGTTTAGTGTTTAGGGTTTAGGGTTTAGGGTTTCGGGTTTTCGGTTTTTGGTTTCAGGTTTAGGGATTGGGGTTTAGGATTTACAGTTTCGAGTTCAAGGTTTAGGTTTTTGGGAATTGGAGTTTAGGGTTTAGGGTTTGGGGAATGGAGTTCAGGGTTTAGGATTTAGGATTTAGGGTTTAGCGTATGGTGTTTTGTGTTTTGGGTTTAGGGTTTAAGGTTTGGCGTTTGGGGTGTAGGATTTGGGGTTTGGGGTTTAAGGTTTAGTGTTAAGGGTTTGGGATTCAGGGTTTAGGATTTATGGTTTAGGCTTTCAAGTTTATGGTTTAGAGGTTAGGGTTTAGTGTTCAGTGTATCGGGATTTGGGTTTATGGTTTACGGTTTAGGGTTTAGAGTTTGGGATTAAGGGTTTTAGGTGTTCGGTTTATGGTTTAAGGTTTAGGGTTTAGGTTTTAGTGTTTAGGGTTTAGGATTTATGGTTTAGGGTTTTGGGTTTAGGCTTTAGGTTTTACGATTTAGGGTTTAGGGTTTATGGTTTGGGGTTTAAGTTTTAAGGTTTAGGGTTTAGGGTTTAGGATTAGGGTGTAGGGCTTCGGGTTTAGGGTTTAGGGTTTAGTGTTTAGGATTTAAGGTTCAGGGTTTATGATTTAGGGTTAAGGGTTTAGGGTTTAGTGCTTAGGGATTAGGGTTTTACGGTTTGGGGTTGAAGTTTGAGGGTTTAGGGATTAGGGTTTTGGGTTTTGGGTTTAGCGTTTAGGGTTTGGTCTTTAGGGTTTAGTGTTTGGGGTTTGGGGCTTAGTGTTTAGGGTTTGGGCTTTAGGATTTAGGGTTTACGGTTTGGGGTTTGGTGATGAAGGTTTAGTGTGGAGGGTTTTGGATTTAGGTTTTAGATATTAGGGTTCGGGGTGTAGGATTTAAGGTTTGGGATTTGGATTTGGGGTTTAGGGTTTAGGGTTTTGGGATTGTGGTTTAGGGTTTAGGGTTTACTATTTAGGGTTTAGGGTTTGGGATTTAAGGTATAAGGGTTTGCGGTTTAGGATTTACATTTTACAGTTTTTGCTTTAGGGTTTAGGGTTTAGGTTTAGCGGTATAAGGTTTAGGGTTTACGATTTAGGGTTTGGGATTGGGGTAGAAATGTTGGGTTTTGGGTTTGTGGTTTAAAGTGTAGGCTTTGGGATTTAAGGTTTAGGGTTTTGGGTTTATGGTTGAAGGTTTATCATTTAGGGTTTAGTGTCTTGGGTTTCGGATTTAGGGTTAAGGGTTTTGGGTTTACGATTTTGGGTTTACGATTTAGAAATTAAGGTTTAGGATTTGGGGTTTTAGGTTTATGGTTTATGGTTTAGGGTTTAGGGTTTTGATTTTATGGTTTAGGGTTTCCATTTTACAGTTTTGGGTTTGGGGTTTAAGGTTTACATTTTACTATTTCGTGTTTAGGGTTTAGGGTTTGGGTTTTGGGGTTTGTGGTTTAGGGTCTAAGGTTTAGGGATTGGTGTTCAGGGTTTAGGGTTTCAAATTCAAGGTTTTGGGTTTTGGTGTTTAGGGTTTAGGGTTTATGGCTTTAGATTTTGGGTTTATAATTTAGGATATGGTGTTTAGGGTTTAGGGTTTTGGGTTGAGGCTTTAGGGTTGATGTTTAGGGTTTATGGATTTGGGTGTAGGATTTAAAGTTTAGGGCTTGGGATTTATGGTTTTGGTTTATGGTTTACGATTTATGGTTTATTGTTTAGGGTTTTGGGTTTAAGATGCGTAGTATTTTCTACAGCAACCACTGAGCCATATGACAATTTTTGTTATATAATTTCATTCTAATATATTTATTATGTTCTCTACCTTTGGTGGCGACATGAAATTGTCGTCACTGAAGGTGGACTTTCAGTGGCGACTATTTTCGCCACTGAAGGTGGACTTTCAATGGCGACTTTTTTCGCCAATGAAGGTGAACTTTCAGTGTCGACTTTTTTTAGTCGCCACTGAAGGTCGACTTTCAGTGACGACTTTTTTTAGTCGTCACTGAAGGTCGACTTTTTTTAGTCGCCACTGAAAGTCGACTTTCAATGAAAGTAGATTTTCTGGTAGTGGGCCTTTGGTGGCGACATGAAATTGTCGCCACTGAAGGTGGACTTTCAGTGGCGACTTTTCTGAGTCGCCACTGAAGCTTGACTTTCAGTGGCGACTTTTTTGAGTCGTCACTGATGGTTGACTTTCAGTGGTGACTTTTTTAAGTCGCCATTAAAGGTCGACTTTACATGATGACTTTTTTTAGTTGCCACTGAAGGACGACTTTCAGTGAAAGTCGATTTTCTTGTAGTGGACCTTCGGTGCCGACATGAAATTATCGTCACTGAAGGTGGACTTTCAGTTGCCACTGTTTTCGCCACTAAAGGTGGACTTTCGGTGGCGACTTTTCTGAGTCGTCACTGATGGTTGACTTTTAGTGGCGACTTTTTTAAGTCGCCATTAATGGTTGACTTTCAGTGACGACTTTTTTGAGTCTCCACTAAACGTCCTCACTAAAAGTCAATTTTCTTGTAGTGGACCTTCGGTGACGACTAAAATGTCGCCATTCAAGATCTTTGATGGCGACATGAAATTGTCGTCACTGAAGGTCGAATTTCAGTGGCGAATATTTTGAGTCGCCACTGAAGGTCAAATTTCAATGACGTCTTTTTTGAGTCGCCACTGAAAGTCGTCGCTGAAAGTCAATTTTTTTTTTGTACCAAAAGCATGTCTTATAACTTGATTTGCTCTATTCCTCTTATTTCTTTCACTAACAACCTACAAGAATGAAACACTTGCACTATAAAAATATCTTTAAAATATTATCAATTTTAAAATAGTCAATTTAAAGCATATAATTCTACATTACCTTGAATGTGTCAGAGCTATAATGTTGTATTAACCAATTCCTATCGTCGGGGGAAACATTAATTGGCCGATTGTCCAATCTCTCTTGATCAATTGGAAACTTCTTGTAATGAGTGTGCAATCGGTTCTTCCAAGCTCTAAAGAGCCTTTGCAATGTGTCAATGACAAAAGTTTCCATTGCTAGCTCTATTCTATCATCTAAAATCTCAAACTTTTCCTAAAATATTTATGTAAAATGCATGAAATACAAAATAACAAGGCATGGGTAAGCATGGATTCAAATAAGATCATATATATATAATGGAAAATAACCAAAACATGTTACCTTCATTTTCAAACACATAGCTTGTCCATATGTTGCAAAAACATTTTGCCATCTACCAACTTTATAGGATATTGTCTGTCTCAGCACAAATCCACAATAACTAGCAAAGTCTCTAGCATCAACACCCACAGCTCCTTGAAGACCTTATGGAATATTAATTTTAACTTTGTTTCCATTCCTTGTTTTCATATCCAAAGATAGTGACTTATATTTCCCCCTGATAGCCTTAGAAGTGGAAGACCCTATGAATAAATAAAACAATAAGAATTTGGGTGACAACAAAGAACTACAAATTCTAGAATTGTGCACATAAACATAAACTAACCTACACTAGGATTGATTGATCCCTCACCCATTTGAGAGCCCTCAATTTCCTCTTCTATTATGTCAGGAAAACTTTGGAAACGCCATTGTGCAACTGGACAAATTTGATGTTGGTCTTCAACTTGGGGTACCTCTTGTAGTGGAATTGAATGGGGAGTCGAACACACTTCTTGATTTTCGTGTCTTCCTTGCCTAGTACTACGCATGCTGACTTTGCCACCCCTTCCACCACGACCCCGTCGAAGTCCTGTCATTTCCTACAATATTGTATTTAGAAGACAGTATGAATTCATATTAGAGTAAGCGAATTAAATTAAAGATATTAATAATAAAAAATGTGTGGATTATTATAATTATAATAATTATTATAACAACCTTTAGTTAGTCTTTGGAACTATCTGTATCTTTGTCATCAATTAAATCTTCTTCCTCACTTTCCTCATTTACACTCGTATCTATCATGCTATCATCAATAAAATTTACTTCACTAGAAGTATGCATTTTTTTTCGTGCTTTTTTTTCCGTGCTTTCTCACTTTCTTGACTGATGGTTTGTGGTTCAACATCTACCCTATGCAATGTCATCGTAATCTCATTCTCTACTTCATTGTGATTCGACAAATTTAATTGATCAACCTCAATTTGTTGATATGCTTGATCGAATGCCACACCATCACCATCACCATCATCTTCTTTATCTTCTGGAGGCACATCAAATAGGTCATGAGGGTTTGTCTTCACAACAACTAGCCAACCTGGATCACTTATATCATCCAAGTAAAACACTTGTTTTGCTTGAGATGCCAAGACAAATGACTCATTAGTATTCAATGATCTCTTAGTATTAACACTTACAAATCCATATTTATCCACCTTATATCCTCTTTCAAAATGAGCAATATCCCACCAATGACACTTGAAGAGATATACCTTCTGATTCTCTATGTAATTAAGTTCATAGACATCCTCCAATACACCATAGTACTCCTTTTCTGTGTCCGAAACGTCACCCTTTACGAGAACTCCACTATTTTGAGTTTTTCTTCTTAATGCACGATCTTTTGTGTGAAATCTATATACATTAACCATAAATGTGGAATATATGCGCACTTGTTGAAGCGGACTTACAGCTATGCAAATGAGCTATTCACTTACGGATTCATGTGTAGATTGTTTAAATACCTACAAAAATAAAGAGACTTGCTCATCACCAAAAAACCAAATTATAAATTAAGGAAAAATTATGCCCTAAGTTTAGATAGACCAATACATGTGCACGAAACCAATTTTGAAACTCCACGCCATTCAAATCATCTACTCTTGGAGTTTTCTTCTAAAGCTCATCTTGGTGCTCCCTACATATTACAAGGGAAGCATTTTGAATTATTAGAGAGTGTAAATTGAAACTAATATGATTTCTAGAAGTAATGGAATGCATTATTAATTCACTTGTAGTACATAAAATACATTACCTCTCACTAGAAAACATATCTTGATATTGCACGGGTCCACCAAGCTTTGCCTCTTAAGCCAAGTGAATGGGCAAGTGAACCATGATATCAAAAAAAGCTGGTAGAAATACAATTACCGTTTTACACAAGGTGACCAAAATTTTGGTCTCATGATTATCAAGATCGTCATGTGTCCGGCTCTTTGAAAAAAGATTCTTGCAAAAATTGGCCAATTCCACTATTGGTTCATACACTTTTGCTAGTAAAAGGCCACGTAGCGCAATTGGAAATATGTATTGGAACAGGACATGGTGATCATGACACTTCAATCCAAATATTTTTCTTTCACGAACATTCACACAACGTGAAATGTTTGAGGAAAATGCATCTGGAACCTTCAAATTGGCTAGAAAGTTTCAAACTTTTAACTTCTCATCTGAAGATAATGCATAGTGTAATACCCAAGAAATTTTTTCGAAGTCTAAAATAAAATAAAAGGGGAAGAAAAGAAGTAGAAAATAATTTTTGGGATTTAATTTAGGACCTAAAAATTGGAAACCTGAATTAAATAGGGAAAGGAAATTAAATTAAAATAAATCTTTATTATTTTTAAGTGATTATTATTTATCTTATTATCTATTTTTAAAAAAAATAAGAAAAGAAAATATATATTAGTTGTTTCTTAATTTAATTATTAATTAATTTATTTTTAATTATATTTATTTATTTATTTAATTATTATATTTATTTATTTTAAAAAGGGGGTGCCGTGGGGGTTGGTAGAAATAAAGAAAGGAAATGAAGAAGAAAGAAAAAGAGAGGGACACACGTGAGAGCACGAGAGAAAGAAACGGAAGAGAGGAGAGAGGGAGCGACGGACAGAGAAGAAGAAGGGGAGGAGGGCGGTTCGCCGGAAACCGGCAGAAGAAGAGCGGTCCGCCGGAAAGGGGCGTCCACCTGATGGCGTTCTAACAGAGTCATTTGGGTGACGAAGTCTGCCAAAGCTTGGGCTTTGATCGCTTGACGGGGCTCGTATTGAATGTCGAACTCTGATAGCTCGATCACCCAGTTTGTCATTCGCCCTGCTAAGTCTGGCTTTTGCAGTATTTGCTGCAGGGGTTGGTCAGTTCGGACCATGATTGTGTGTTGTTGGAAGTAGGGTCAAAGCCTTCTGGCCGAGTGGACGAGAGCAAGTAGTAGCTTCTCCACCCGTTGGTACCGAAGTTGGGCTCCCTGCAAGGCGTGGCTTGTGTAATAGATTGGGAATTGCTCGACTCCTCCCTCCCTTATGAGTGCTGCGCTTACAGCGTGTTCGGTGGTAGCTAGGAAAAGTATGAGGGTTTCTCCTTTGACCGCCTTGGCTAACACCGGAGGTTTGGCTAGGTAAGCCTTAAGGTCCTGGAAGGACTTTTCACATTGCTCAGTCCATTGGAACGTTGGTGCTGTTTCAAGAATTTTGTAGAAGGGAAGACATCGGTCAGCCATCCTTTATAAGGGAAGACATCTATTCAACCTCTGCACCTCTTTCACTGTTGGTGGCGGTTCCATGTTGAGAATGGCTACGCATTTCTCGGGGCTAGCTTCGATTCCTCGTTGTGTGATCATGAATCCTAGGAATTTTCCCGTCGATACGCCAAAAGCGCATTTGGTTGGATTCAGCTTCATTTGGTGCGTTCGAAAAACAAGAAGAGTTCCTCCAGATGTGCCAGGTGTTGTTTGAGCTCCATGGATTTGACTACCATGTCGTCGACGTAGACCTCGAGGTTTCGACCTATTTGTTCTCGAAAAATGATGTCTATCATCCTCTGATAGGTGGCCCCTGCGTTCTTCAGTCCGAAAGGCATGACTCTATAGCAGCAAACGCCTTTATCTGTGATAAAGGAGGTCCTTTCCTGGTCCTTTGAGTTCATCTGGATCTGGTTGTATCCTGAGAAGGCATCTAGGAAACTCAACATCCAGTGCCCGGCCGTCCCATCGACCAGTTTGTCTATGTTCGGGAGCGGGTAAGCGTCCTTCGGACAGGCGTTGTTCAGATTGGTAATGTCCACGCACATTCGTCGTTTCCAATTCGCCTTTTTGACCATTACCAGGTTCCAAAGCTAGTCGGGGTATTGCGATTCGCGTATGAAGCCGGCGTCGAGGAGCTTTTGCACCTCTTCATTGCTTGCTTGTTGCCTCTCTTCGCCGAAGTGTTGTTTCTTCTGGATTACGCCGGTTCTGTCTCTGATATTGAGGGAAAGACATATAAGCGCAGGATCTAACCCTGGCATGTCTGCGACGCTCCAGGCGAATACGTCCCTGTACTGGGTGAGCAGTTCTTAGAACTTCTTTCGGGCCGTCGGACTGAGGAGAGCTCCCACGCGGACTTCCCAATTATTTGCCTAATCTATGCAGATGCTCACGAGAACCTCCGTAGGTTGCAGCATAGCTCTAGGGATTTTGTCTCGCAGGTCCACTATTTCAGTGGAGCTTTCAGCGTTGCTCTCGTCTTTGTTTCTAGCGGGTCGGTCGGTCGCATAACATATACGGGATTACTTATCTGCTCGTATTTTCGCAATGACGGCAAGCGTAGGGAATTTCATTATCATATGCACTATGGATATGAAGACTCGAAGCTTGCCCAGGGTTGGTCGACCCAACACTGCGTTGTATATCGATGGTCCAGGGTTTTAGGGTTTAGGTTTATGTTTTAAGGTTTTGGGTTTAGGTTTTAGTGTTCAGTGTTTGGGATTTTGGATTTTAGGCTTTTGGTTTTGGGTTCAGGGCTTAGGATTTAGTGTTTAGGGTTCACGTTATAGGGTTTAAAGTTTGGGGTTTGGGATTTGGGGGTTCGGGTTTAGGGTTTAGGTTTAGGATAAGGGCTTAGAGTTTATGGATTAAGGTTTAAGGTTTTAGGTTTAGTGTTTAGTTTTTCAAATTTAGGGTTTTGGGTTTTGGGTTTAGGGTTTAGGGTTTAGGATTTGTGGTTTATGGTTTCGGGTTTAGGGTTTAGTGTTGGGGATTTAGGGGTTAGGGTCTTGGTTATGGGTTAGGCGTTTACGGTTTACAGTTTAGGGTTTTGATTTAGGGTTTAGGGTTCAGGGTTCAGGGGTTTGGGTTTAGGGTTTAGGGTTTTGGGTTTATGGTTTAGGCTTTAGGGTTTAGTGTTTAGGGTTCGATATTTAGGCTTTAGGGTTTAGGGTTTGTGGTTTGGGATTTAGAGTTTGGGGTTTTGTGTTTAGGGATTAGGGTTTAGGGTATAGCGTTTAGGGTTTGCATTTAAGGTTCCGGGTTTATGGTTTAGGGTTTAGGGTTTAACGATTGGGGTTTGGGGTTTCTGATTTACAATGTACAGTTTCGAGTTTATGGTTTTGGGTTAGGCGTTTATGGTTAACAGTTTAGGGATTTTGATTTAGGGTTTAGGGTTTAGGGTTTAGGGTTTAGGGTTTTGGATTTTGGGTTTTGGGTTTAGGGTTTAGGTTTTAGTGTTTTGGGGTTGATATTTACAGTTTAGGGTTTAGGGTTTGCTGTTTAGGATTTAGAGTTTTGGTTTTTGGGTTTAGGGATTAGGGTTTAGGGTATAGCCTTTAGGGTTTTCATTTAGGGTTTACGGTTTAGGGTCTAGGGTTTAACGATTAGGGTTTAGGCTTTAGGCTTTAGGGTTTTCGGATTCACAATGTACAGTTTTAAGGTTATGGTTTAGGGTTTGGGATTTAGGGATTAGGGTTTTGGGTTTAGCATTTAGGGTTTAGGGTTTTTCTTTGAGGGTTTAGTGTTTAAGGTTTATGGCTTAGGGCTTAGGGTTTAAAATTTAGGGATTAGGGTTTTGGGTTAGGGTTTAAGATTTAGGGTTTAGGGTTTAGGGTTTCAGATTTCAGGTTTTGGGTTTAAGTTTTAGGATTTGGGGTTTTTGGTTTAGGGTTTATGGTTTGTAATTTAGGGCTTTGGGTTTTAGGATTGCGGTTTAAGGTTTAGGGTATAGGATTTATGGTTTAGGGTTTGGGTTTATCGTTTAAGGTTTAGGGTTTAGGGTTTTGGGTTTTGGGTTTTTGATTTAGGGTTTAGGGTTTAGGATTTTGGATTTCAGGTTTAGGATTTAGGGTTTTTGGTTTAGGTTTGGGGTTTAGGGTTTGGGATTTAGGGTTTGGGGTTTGGGGTTTTTGGCTTAGGGTTTAGAGTTTAGTGTTTAGGGTTTGGGATTGAGCGTTTAGGGTTTAGGGTTTAGGGGTTGGCGTTTAGGATTGAGGGTTTAGGGTTTTAAGTTTAGGTTTTATGGTTCAGGATTCAGGGTTTAGTGTTTAGAGTTTTGAGTTTTGGGTTTATTGTTTGGGGTTTTGGGTCTAGGGTTTGGAGTTTGGGGTTTAAGGTATAGGGTTTGCAGTTAAGGGTTTACAATTTACAATTTTTGGTTTAGGGTTTACGATTTTCGATTTGTGGTTAAGGGTTTAGGATTTAGGATTGGGGTGAGGGCTTAGGGTTTGGAGTTCAGGGTTTAGGGTTTGGGTTTTAGGGTTTAGCATTTAAGGTTTAGGGTTTAGGGTTTAGGATTTAAGGTTTAGGGTTTTGGGGTTTTGGGTTTGGGGCTAATGGTTTAGGGTTTGGGGTTTGGGGTTTAGGACTTATGGTTTAGGGTTTAGGGTTTGAGGTTTGGGCTTTAGGGTTTAGAGTTTAGGGATTGGAGATCAGGGTTTAGCATTTAGGTTTTACTATTTATGATTTAGAGTTTAGGGGTTGGTGTGAAGGGTTTAGGGTTTGTAGTTCAGGGTTTAGGATTTAGGGTTTAGGGTTTGGGATTTAAGGTTTAGTGTTTAGGGTTTAGGGTTTAGGGTTTGAGATTCTGGGTTTAAAGTTTAGGGTTTAAGGTTCACGGTTTAGCATTTTTTGTTTATAGTTTAGGGTTTTGGGTCTAGGATTTAGGGTTTTGGGTTTATGGTTTAGGGTTTAGGGTTTGTGATTTAGGGTCTAGGGTTATGGGTTTGGTCTTTACGGTTTAAGGTTTAGGATTTAGTGTATATTGTTCAGGGTTTGGGATTTCGGATTTAGGGATTAATGTTTAGGATATAGATTTTTGGATTTAGGGTTTAGTGTTCAGGGGTTAGGGCTTAGGGATTGGGGTTTGGGATTTTGGGTTTTGGGTTTACGGTTTGGGTTCAAAGTAAGGGCTTAGGGTTTGATGTTCAGGGTTAAGTGTTTAGGGTGTAGAATTTAGGGTTTAGCGTTTTGGGTTTATGCTTTAAGGCTTAGGGTTTAGTGTTTAGGATTTGGGATTTAGGGTTTAGGGTTTAGGGTTTAGGGTTTAGGGTTTATGGTTTAGGGTTTAGGGTTCATTACAATAAAAGACAAATTTAGCCATGGAGAAATCTTTGGCTAAATCAAGGGAGTTCCGTGGGTGGATTTACCCACTGACATGGTCCGTGGCTAAAAATGGCGAAAGTAAATATTTAACCACGGACTTTGGTGTCCCTATTGAATTGCCCACGGATTCCCCACGGACACATCCGTGGCGAAATAGCCACGGATTGTTGTAATTAGCCATGGATAAGTTTGTGGGTAATTGCCCACGGAATAGCCACGGATTTATGCACGGAACTTTTCCGTGGGAAAATTACCAATGGAAATACTCTGTGGCAAATTACCCACGGAATAGTTCCGTGGGTAATTTAGCCACAGAACTATTCCGTGGGTAAGTTGCCACAGAGTGTTTTGCCACGGAATCTTTTCGTGGGTAAATTGAAAATTTTTGTCAACATTTTATTCAAATTCTTTTTGCTCATGATTTTTTCAACATTCTATCCATCCCTGCTACTAACTAATATGTTTATATATATATATATATATTTATATAACCCAAATGTCACATAAAAGTACTCATACAAATTAAGTAAACATAAAAGTTTTCATGCAAATTAAATAAACATAAAAGTTCTCATAGAAATTCACTAATGTGCAAAGTAAAGAGAAATTAGATAATCTAAAGTGTTCACAAATAGATAAATTTTAGTTCACTATTAAGCATCATGATCTTGCTCTTGTTCATTACGAGAAGAAATAATTAGTTTCTTCAACTCATCTATTTCCTTCCTTTAATTCTCTTGTAACTGTTTTATTGTAGCATTTAACCCCTCATTGGCTCTTGGCACGCGTCGTTCTATCTCTTGTTCAATTTCTGGATGAAACCAAGAAGATGATTGAGCTATTGATTTACCACTTAAACTACAACTTATTTCTGGCGTTTCTGATCCCCCACCGAAAATAGGACCTTTTCTTATTTACACCACCAACAACCTCCAACCATACAATAGTTTCTTCATCTAGAAGGATTTCATCATTCCTGGAATTAGCTGAAGCATTACAAGATTTAGTTGATGTGATTCTATTATATTCAACCTGTAAATATACAATCATAAACTAAAATATTATAATGGGTCTACATAAAATAATTGAAGCTAAAATTTTATTCAATGATCAAGAAAAAAAATTATACTTACAACTACATCAACGGATCTTTTATCAACAAATTTACTGGTTTCCGTTTTCTTATGAGTTTTCAGAAAAAACTTAGGTAATGACGATTGTTTTCCTGTAGCTACCGTCTATGGGGAATAAAAATAACATAAAAAAAATTAAGAAAAATAAATAAATAAAGAAATAAAATGACTAATTCAACAACATCTTGAGAAAATGACAGATGGTGACTACTTAACATCAAGTTAACTGGATTTGCAAGAAAAAAAATCAAATAAACAAATCTTGACCATAATCCATCTATATGAATAAGCTAACCATGAAAACCTTATGTATTAATTACTGTCCAAATTACTCAACTCATATATATTATTTACACAGTCCAAGTTACACAAGTCTGTACTAGAAATACCCTTTACACATGCAAATGCAGCTCTAGTATGTAAATAAATGTCATAATCAACTTAAAATATCATGCAATTAAGTAGTGAATGATCATCAACAAATAGGTATGCATATCCTCACTTTCATTATTATACTCCCCATCCTCTTCTCTATTCCTCCCCTCTAAATTATAATCTCTCTATACTTTTCTTTTTCAACAAACAACATCACCGTGTTCACTTTTAAAATAAAAATGATAAGAATTGACCATGAAAATAGTTATAAAAATGAAAACATGCAATATATATTTGAATGTTACCATAAGTGAATTTAGAATGTTACCATTCTCCTCTTATGCTCTGAAATAGTAATGGATTCACAAGAATGTAATGAACCGCCTTTTGGGGAAGCTCGATTTTACTTACTTTGAAGTTGTTTTTTTTTATATTCCTCAGTTAACAAATGTTTCCCAACTCATGCAAGCATCCCTCAGGCATCCAAGCAGCCCTCTAACCTTCCTTCCAAGCCAATCGAATTTCTTTCATTAATCCTTGAAATCACTCATCGGCCTTAAAGTTCCAACAGTCCTTGATCCTGTGTTCATATTTTGGAAGCCACTTGAAGTTTTTCTATGCAAATTGTACGAACATCAGTAAAAATAAAACTACAGTTATAAGAAAAGAAAATAGAGATCATGACTTTGAAATTAACTGCCCATTCTTGGAACCACAGCTTCTTAATTTTTTCTAGAACTTGACTATAAACATGATGTGGTTCTTCAAACTTTGAAGTAATTAGTTTTATTATAACTCTAACTGGTTGAACAGAAGGATGAAATCTGCATATTCCAACAAGTGATTAAAATTTGAAGATAACTATTCCTATCATAAGACGCAAACAATTTAATACTTACATTTGCCCACATGGTTGTATCCAAAGCATCCCATAGGGACCTCTGTTGCTGAGACGGATTAGTTGTCCCTTGTTGCTGAGACGGATTAGTAGGGACCTCGTGCTAAGTTCTTCCACAGGTTCTTGTGGTTGACTAGTAGAAGCTGATGATGAGGGTTGTGGAATTGAGGGTGGTGAACGCAATGGTGTATAAGGTAGGGTTTTCGATGTAACCCCACCTCAACCTCTTCCTTGTCCTGTTCTTCCACTTAACATCTGCATGACAATCCAACTAGATAGATTCAGTAAACAAACAACATGAAATTATAAGGCTTTGAAAAATTATATAGTTAAGAATACCAAATTCAAATAAAGAATCCACCAACATCAGAAAATATTTTCTACAATATAAGGAAAGAAATAACATGAGACAATCAAACATTTAAACACAAAAAATAGTTTAAAGTAATCCACCAACATTACAAAATAGTTTCTACAAATCATTGTTAAGTGATGGATACCACAAAATCCATTAAGAGACAAAAAAAAAAAAGAAAAATAGATTATTCATCTTTAGTATCATCATAGTAAACTAAATCTTCTTCCTCTTCTTCAGTATCATCATCCCATCCAAAAGCCTCTATATGATCTTCTTCAACATCTTCATTGATAATCAGTACATCAAGAACTTCTTCGCATACAACTTCCCTATCATGCAAAATTTGAATCCCATCATTGTCAATAGTTGTAGATACAATTTCATTTCTTGCATCTTCTTGATATGCATCACCGTCATCTTTTGCGCTAGGGGCATCAATAGTGCTCCTTGCTTTTGTTCTAATGACTGTCATCCAATCAACATTGTCTCAACCTATGCCTGTGGGATAAGGTGCATAGTATACTTGTGTTTCTTGTTGTGCAAAAATAGATGGTTCATACACACTATACCTCCTTGTTGATCGAATGTCAACATTACCAAATTGGGGATGATTTCTAATACCGCGTTCTTTGGTTCGATCAAACCATTTACAATTAAACAACAATCTTTGCTTAATTGGCTCACCCGTGTATTCCAATTGAATAATTTTTTGAAGAACACCATAAGAGTCACTTTTCGACTGTCCATCTGCACCCTTAATGCATACACCACTCTTATTAGTGGACTTGTCATGGCTAAAAGCTTCTATGTGGAACTTGTATCCATTAATAAAACAAGTAGGCCATGTTCGCACATAAGTATTTGGTCCCAATGCAAGATTTCTTATGAGGTCATCAAACACGTTGTTTCTTTCATTTAGAACTTGTACAACACAAATAATTTTTTTTTAATGCACTTATGTTAGTAGACATGCAATGTTGATTCGCAATGAACTCTTGCATGCTCTTAACATCTTACAAAAAAATTGAACCATCTGGCAAACTCAAAATCAATAATTTGTTCTATTCCATGATCATCGATTTGAGGATTGACAGCCTTTGCAGAATCAATGTACTTCCTGCTGCCAACAAGCTTTGTTAACTACTTGATAACCAATTCAAAAAGTAGTTTTAAATTAGTTTTTTATGATAGAACATTACTTACTCTCTAAACGGTCAACTTCATCACAATTTCAGAGGACATACTTCATGGTAGCTTCTGTCTCCTTCTCACTTAGGCAACGAATCGTACTTTGCCCAGCAGAGCTTCCTGGATAGTTGAAGATGGACAATTGTGGAAAGAGTGGGTTACCACCATCATCATTTCGTTGAACCCTTGATATTCTTGTGAGCACATGTGACTCAATATAATGTGAACAAAAAGTAGCGGTCTCCTCAATGATGTACGCCTTACACATAGAACCTTCCACACAAGCTTTGTTCTTTACATTAGTCTTTGAAATATGAAGAAACCTAGAGACAATTAATGAACTATATAAATATATATATTGGGTGTTTACTAATTAAAAAAGTTAAAATTTGCATTACCTCTCACCGGAAAACATCCATCAATTTTGGACCGATCTTCCAAGCCTTGCTTCCTCTACAAGATGTACTACAAGATGCTCCATTGCATCAAAGAAACCTGGAGGAAATATCTTCTCTAACTTCTACAATTTCATTCGCATATTTTTTCTAGCACGTCAAGTTGATCCACCCTCAATGAGGTCGAACAAATTTCTTTGAAAAAATGACTAAGCTCTGTGAGAGGAGTCCAGAAAGCTTTCGGTAAAGCTTTAAATGCAATTGGGAGTAGCAATCATGACTCTTTAACCCTGAGAGTTTGGTCTCCTCGACGTCCACACATCGTGCTAGGTTAGAAGAATATACATCAAGAAGCCTAAGTTTCTTAACGCACTCACAAACAACATGCTTCTTATCAACATTCAACGTATATCGTTCCTTAGGCTTGAAAAGCTTCCCACCTTCGCCCACTAGCTCTAATTCTAGACGTCGACATAATTATTCTAGGTCCAATCTTGCTTTTATATTATCTTTGGTTTTTCCCTTTATGTTCGTCACTGTGTTGAACACATTGTCGAACACATTTTTCTCAATGTGCATGACATATAAATTACATCGTAAAAGTTTAGTCTTCCATTATGGTAACTCCCAAAATATACTTCGCTTAGTCCAATTGTGTGTTACCCCATAACCATCCCTGAAGATAGCCCGTCTGTGCTCTTTCACTTTTGGAATGCTCTGTATCCTTTCCCAAACTTGATTGCCATCCAACCATCGAGGCAGAGATGATTGCTCCCCTCTCTTTTTTATAAACGATGTCTTATTTGTCCTAGAATGGTGATTCTCTTTTAAGAATTGTATATGACAATCGAAGAGACATGTCTTTCCCCCATTATTTAAAGTGAATGCCTTTGAGCACTCCATACAAATTGGACAAGACAATTTACCCGCAGTCTGCCAACAGGATAACATGCCATATGCTGGGTAGACATTAATAGCCCACATAAGTGCTGCCCGCATTTGGAAGTTCTGTTCGAGTGACACAACAAATGTTTCAACACCCTCATCCCATAACAATTTCAATTCATCTATCAATGGCTGTAAATAAACAACTATGCTTTTGGATTTCTCGGACCAGGGATGATCAAGGACAAAAACATATACTCTTGTTTCATACACATGCCCGGTGGAAGATTGTACGACACCATAATAACTGGCCAAGAAGAGTACATTTTTTCGAATGCCCCATATGGTGTAAAGCCATCTGCACATAGTCCAAGCCTTACATTTCAGGTTTCCAAAACAAAGTTAGGGTGAGTTCGATTGAATGTCTTCCACGCTTCACCATCTGATGGGTGGGATAACACACCCTGCTCTCGAGTGTTATCATAATCCCACCTCATCTCTTTAGCCGTCACTTTTGAATTGAAAAGTCTTTGAAGCCTAGGAATCAATGGCATCCACTACAATTGTTTAGATACCACTTCCTTGCATCTACCACGTGTAGACCTTCTCATCTTATGCCTAGGACTCCCGCAGAACTTACATTTTGTTTCCACAAGTTATCCTTGTAGTATAGCATGCATCCATTACGACAACAATCAATCTTCTGATATCAAAGCCCTAGCTTCACCACTATTTTCTTTGTCCTGTAAAGGTCTATGGACAAATGGTTATCTTCTAGCAGAGCTTCTTTAAAGAATTTCATCATCTGATTATAGCCATACGCTGACATGCTGGAATCTTCCTTGATGCTTAGCATTCTTACAGCTGCCGAAAATTCCAAGTGCTTAGCTGGTTTGCGTTTCTCACAACATTTATCATACAAAGGAAATTGTGCAGCAGACAACATGTTGAGGAAACCTTGAGCATCAGTATTTGGAGCCTCATCTACACTTTTCTGAGAGTTCGAAACAAAGTCCGGCCCAGCTGCATCCAAAACCATCGCCTCGTATTGGTTTTGTTATTTCCCATCAGTCTCTTAGTGTAAAGGTTAGTCATTTAGTATGGGATATATCCCTCGATGGACCACGGGTGACGCTTCTCCATGACAGGTCCAATATTAATAATCAAGCATAAATCTGTACTGATAAAGATGTACTTTAACAACATCAACAATCTCAGGCCTCATATTTCCACACTTGACAAGCATGGTTAACGTACTCATCCACCCCCATCAGAAAGGCATCTTGAAATTCAACCCCACTTGGATGGACTCCATTTTACATCCATTGTCGATTTGTAGGGACATTCATGATGTATCACTCTCTCACCTATAATTAAATGAGACAAATTGTATTTTAGGAACTAAATTTTTTTTTGGCATCAAATGTTGGGTCATCAAAGCCAGAAATTCATAATACCAAAAGAAAACTAGTGTAGAGTCTAATACCACCCAGAACTACATAAGAAAAACCAGAAACAACAAACAAAAACAGCATAACACACATATATAAAGATAGCACATAGGCCACAAAATGACACTTAACACACTGAACAAAATTCAAAACATCAAAGTATGCCCTACAAGAAATTGGACAGCATGTAGGATAAGACGTAACACTTAAAATACCCTAAACAAATTAAATTTCAAAGCACATCATACTGAAATTAAGTTTCGAGGCCCCCTCAAAGTGAGTCAAAGAATTAGCGGTCAAATGGAAATTTTGGAGTTAGGAAATAGGTACTTTAAAACACCACAATACAAATTCAAAATATCCCCACAACATCGTAACTGTGTGAAAATGTTTTTCACATGTCTGAATTAGTAATTAAGTTAGGAAAAACTTTGAAGAATGATCACTAGGACAAAAAAATTATGTGACAGAGAGAGAGAAGGAAATGGAAGAAGCATACCTTCCAATTTTGAGAAGGCCCTAATAACAAACGTGAAGGTGGAAAATCAACAACTGATCTTTTGCTATAGTAAACAAGTCCTGCTATAACAGGCCACATTTACAAACTGTGAATATTGGAATAGTAGAAAAAGCATAATCTACATATTAGGGATTTGATTTCAATATCCTTGTTTTTGGCAAATCTAGACGAATTTTTAAACAAAGTATGGTGATCATTCCCTTTTTTAAAGCATAATCTATATATTAGGATGTATGAATGTATGTATGTATGTATTTATGTATGTGTGTATGCTAGCACTAAATTGGAGAGAGCGCGAGTGACAAAACATAACTTCTAGTTTCTTAGGTTTAAATAAGCAAATGTGAGTAAGCGATCCCTGGGATAGAAATTAACTTAAAACACTTGTTTAACGAAAAAAAAAGAAAAAAAATTGGACTAGGTTTTTAAGAGTTAAGTTAAATAACCTAATTCTGCACTAAAAATTTAAAAAGAAACTAGGAGGTTACAAGTTTAGGGTTTGAGGTTAGGGTTTAGGGTATTCATTTTGGGATTTAGGGCTTTGGGTTTAGGATTTAGGATTCAGGGTTTAGGGTTTAGGGTTTGGGGTTTGGGATTTAAGGTTTTAGGTTTATGGCTTATGGTTTAGGGTTTAGTGTTTAGGGTTTGGGATTTAGCATTTAAGGTTTAGGGTTTAGGGCTTAGTGTTTAGGGTTTAGAGTTTGGGGTTTACAGTTTAAGGTTTAGGTTTTAGGTTTTGGGTTTGTGGTTTAGGTTATAAGGTGTGGGGTTTAGGATTTTCAGTTTACAGTTATAGTTTCGGGTCTAGGGTTTGAGTTTGGAATTCAGGGTTTAGGGTTTAAGGTTTGGGGTTTATGATTTAGGGTTTAGGGTTTTTGGTTTACAGTTTAAAGTTTCGAGTTTTTGGTTTAGGGTTTTGGGTTTATTGTTTAGGGTTTAGGATTTAGGGTTTAGGGTTTAGTGTTTTGGGTTTATGATTTTGGGTTTAGGGTTTAGTGTTTGGGTTTATGATTTAGAGTTTAAGGGTTGGGGTTTTGAGATTAGGGTTTTGCGTAAAGGACCTACAGTTTAAGTTTAGGGTTTGACATTTACGATTTTGGGATTAGGGTTTAGCAATTGGGTTTTCGGGTTGGGGGTTTAAGGTTTAAGGTTTGGGGTTTAGGGTATACAATTTACAATTTTAAATTTTTTGGTTTAGGGTTTAGCAATTAGGGATTAGCGTTTAGGGTTTAAGGTTTAGGGTTTAGGGTTTTAAATTTAGAGATTAGGGTTTAGCGTTTAGTGTTTAAGATTTAGGGTTTAGGGTTTAGGGTTTAGGGTTTAGGGGTTTAAATTTAGCGATTAGGGTTTTGGATTTAGGGTTTAGGGTTTAGGGTTTAGGATTTAAGATTTAGGGTTTAGGCTTTGGGGTTTGGGTTTGGGTTTAGGGCTTTGGGTTTAGGGTTTACGATTTTGTGGTTTGGGCTTTAGGATTTAGCGTATGGGTATTGGAGTTCGGGTTAAAGGTTTAGGGTTTGGTGTTTAGGCTTTAGGTTTATGGTTTAGGGCTTGGGGCTTGGGGTTTGAGGTTTACGTTTTAGGGTTTAGGGTTTTGGGTTTAGGTTTTTTTATTTGGGCTTTGGGGTTTCAGTTATAAGGTTTTGGGTTTAGGGTTTGCGGTTTAGGGTTTAAAGTTCAATCATTATGGTTTGGGGAAAGGGCTTAGAGTTTGATGTTCAAGGTTTAGTTTTAAGAGTTTGGGACCTACGATTTAGGGTTTAGGGTTTGTGGGTTAAGGTTTAGGGTTTAAGGTTTAGTGTATAGGGTTAGCAATTTAGGGCTTAGGGTTTGTGATTTAGGGTTTAGGGTTTAGGATTTAGGGTTTTTGGTTTAGGGCTTAGGGTTTAGGGTTTAGGGTTTGAGGTATGTGATTTAGGGTTTAGAGTTTAGTGTTTGGGGTTTACGGTTTACAGTTTACAGTGTCGTGTATTTTATTTAGAGATTAGGGTTTAGGGTTTAGGGTTTAGGGTTTAGGGCTTTGGGTTTATGGTTTAGACTTTAGGTTTTAGGGTTTAGTGTTTAGGGTTTCATATTTAGGGTTTAGGGTTTAGGATTTGGGGTTTAGGATTTAGAGTTTAAGGTTTTGGGTTTAGGGATTAGGGTTTAGGGTTTATGGTTTACATTTCGGGTTAGGGGTTTACGACTTAGGGTTTTGAGGTTTAGCGACTGTTGTTTCAGGTTTGGGCTTTAGGGTTTAAGGTTTGGGGTTTTTGGTTTACGATTTACAGTTTTGAGTTTATGGTTTAGGGATTAGTGTATAGGGTTTGGGACTTAAGGATTACGGTTTGGGGTATGGGATTTATGGTTTAGGGTTTAGGGTTTAGTACTTAGGGTTTTAAATTTAGGGATTAGGGTTTTGGGTTTAAGGTTTAGGGATTGGGGTTTAGGATTTAAGGTTTAGGGTTTAGGATTTTGGGTTTAGGGTTTACAATTTACATTTTCGGGTTTAGCATTTTGGGGTATGGCGTTTAGGGATTAGGTTTTGGGTATTGGAGTTAAGGGTTTAGGGTTTAGGGTTCAGTATTTAGAGCTTGGGGTTTAGGGTTTGGTGTTTAGGGTTTAGGGTTTAGAGTTTGGGGTTTAGGTTTTAGGTTTAGGGTTTGAGTTTTAAGTTTTTTTGTTTTGTGTTTAGACTTTATGGTTTAGGGTTTTGGCTTTATGCTTTAACGTTTAAGGTTTAGGGTTTAGGGTTTATGGTCTAGAGTTTGGGGTTTGGGATTTAGGGTTTACGGTTTTGGGTTTGTAGTTTCGGGTTAGGGCATTTAGTGTTTAGGGTTCTGGGTTTATGGTTTTCAATTTCAGATTTAGGGTTTTTGGGGGTTTATGGTTTAGGGTCTAGGGTTTGGTGTTTATACTTCATTGTTTAGGGTTTGGTGTTTGGGGTTTCTGATTTAGGGTTTACAATTCACAGTTTTGAGTTTATGGTTTAGGGTTTAGCAATTATGGTTTAGGGTTTAGTGCTTCAAATTTAGAGATTAGGGTTTTGGATTTACGGTTTAGGGTTTAGGGTTTAGGGTTTAGGTTTAGGGTTTTTGGTTTTGTGTTTAGGGTTTGAGGTTTAGGGCTTACAATTTACAGTTTCGGGTTTTGTGTTTAGTGTTTTGGAGGTTAGGGTTTAGGATTAGGGTTTGGGTGTTGGAGTTCAGGGTTTTGGGTTAGGGTTTATGATTTAGGGTTTAGAGTTTGGTGATCAGGGATTACTGTTTATTGTTAATGGTTTGGGGTTCGCGGATTGAGATTTACGATTTAGGGTTTTGGGTTTAGAGTTTAGGATTTAGGTTTTTGGATTTGGGGTTTGGGGTATATGGTTTTAGGTTTAGGGTTTAGGGTTTAGGGTTTTCAGTTTAGTGTTTTAGGGTTTGGGGAAAGAGCTTAGGGTTCGCAGTTCAGGGTTTAAGGATTGGGATTTAGGGTTAAGGGTTTGGGATTTTCGGTTTAGGGGTTCGGGTTTCTAGTTTAAGGTTTATGGTTTACGGTTTAGTGTTTAGGGTTTGGAATTTAGGGCTTAGGGTTTGGGATTTATGGTTTAGGGCTTAGGATTTAGGGTTTTTTGGTTTAGGGTTTGGGGTTTCTAATATAGGGTTTAGGGTTTAGTATTTGGGGTTTACAGTTTACAGTGTCGAGTTTTTAATTTAGGGTTTAGGGTTTATGGTTTATTGTATAGGGTTTAGAATTTAGTGTTCAGGGTTTAGTATTTAGGGTTTAGGGTTTTGGATTTTGGGTTTAAGGTTTTGGGTTTATGATTTAGGGTTTAGGCTTAACGGTTTTGTGTTTAGGGTTTGATATTTAGGGTTTAGGGTTTAGGATTTAAGGTTATGATTTAGAGTTGAAGATTTTGGGTTTA
Source organism: Senna tora (assembly GCA_014851425.1). Lineage (NCBI taxonomy): Eukaryota > Viridiplantae > Streptophyta > Magnoliopsida > Fabales > Fabaceae > Senna > Senna tora. The sequence continues at coordinate 24,201,561 of CM026261.1, read as the reverse complement.
GGGATTAGTGTTGAGGGTATAGGGTTTACGATTTACGTTTCGGATTTGGCGTTTACGAATTACGTTTTACGGTTTAGATTTTTGGGTTTTGGGTTTGGGATTTAGGGTTTAAGGTTTGGGGTTTAGGGTTTAAGGTTCTAGATTTAGAGTTTACAATTTACAGTTTCGACTTATGGTTTAGGGTTTAGTGTTTAGGATTTGGAATTTAGAGTTTAGGGTTTAGGGTTTGGGATTTAGGGTTTAAGGTTTAGGGTTTTGTGTTTAGTGTTTAGGGTTTCAAATTTTGGGATTACGGTTTTGGGTTTAGGGCTTAGGGTTTAGGATTTAAAGTTTATGGTTTTGGGTTTAATGTTTTGGCTTGAGAGTTTAGTGTTTAGGGTTTAGGATTTAGGGCTTAGGGTTTGGGGTTTAGGGTTTAGTGCTTACTATTTAGGGTATAGGATTTAGGGTTTTGGGTTTTAGGATTAGGGTTTGGGGTTTAGAATTTTGAGTTTAAGGTTTAGGGTTAGGGTTTAGGATTAAAGGTTTAGGGTATGGTGTTTAGGATTTATGCTTTAAGGTTTGGGGTTTGAGGTTTACGATTTAGGGTTTGGGGTTTAGGGTTTAGGGTTTTGGGTTTAGGTTTAGGTCTTAGCGCTCAAGGTTTAGTGTTTATAGTTTAGGGGTTATGGTTTAGGGTTTAGGGTTTTCAATTTAGGGTTTGGAATTTAGGGTTTTAGGATGTGGGTTTTTCGTTTAAGGTTTAGTGTTTAGGGTTTTCGGTTTTCGATTAACGGTTTAGGATTTAGGGTTTAGGGTTAGGGCTCAAGCTTTGGGGTTTAGGGTTTAGAGTTTAGGGTTTGGGATTTAAGGCTTAGGGTTTAGGGTATAGACTTTGTGGTTTGAGCTTTAGGGTTTTGGGTTTAGGCTTAACAGTTTTGTGTTTAAGGTTTTGGGTTTTGGGGTTTAGGGTCTAGGGTTTGGGGCTTGGAGTTAAGGGTTTAGGGTTTAGGGTTTATCATTTTTGATTTAGGGTTTAGGGTTTGGGTTTGGGGTTTAGGTTTAGAATTTGGGATTTAGGGTTTAGGGTTTGGGATTTCGGAATTAGTGTTTAAGGGTTTAGGGTTTGTGATTTAGGGTTTGGAATTTAGGGTTTTAGGTTTTGGGTATATGGTTTAGGGTTTAGGGTTTAGTGTTTAGGGTTTGGGATTTAGCATTTAGGGTTTAGCACTTTGGGTTTTGGCTTTAGGGTTTAGGGTTTTATGTTTAGGGTTTAGGGTTTAGGGTATAGCTTTTAGTGTTTAGAGTTTAATGTTTAGGGTTTTAGGTTTAGGGTGTAGGCTGTAGGCTGTAGGGTTTAGACTTTAGGGTTTAGGATATAAGGTTTAGTTTTTAGGGTTTCTGGTTTAGGGTTTGGGGTTTGGGGTTTAGGGTATAAGGTTTTCGGTTTAGGGTTTAGGTTTTACAATTCATAGTTTCGGGTTTAGGGTTTATGGTTCATGGTCAAGGGTTTACAATTTGGGGTTTACGATTTAGGGTTTGCGATTGGAGTAAGGGCTTAGGGTTTGGTGTTTAGGGTTTAGGGTTTGGGTGTTAAGAATTAGGCTTTTGGGTTTATGGTTTAAGGTTTAGGGTTTGGTGTTTAGGGTTTGGAATTTAGGGCTTAGGGTTTTGGTGTTTACAATTTTAGTTTTAGGATTTAAGGTTTATGGTTTAGGGTTTAGGGTTTTGGTTTTCTGATTTAGGGTTTAGGGTTTACAATTTCGGGTGTTTGATTTAGGGTTTAGGGTTTAGGATATAGGGTTTTGGATTTTGGGTCTAGGGTTTTGGGTTTTGGGTTTATGGTTTCGGGTTCTTGGTTTAGGGTTTAGCATTTAGGGTTTGGTATTTAAGGTATAGGGTTTATGGTTTGGGGTTTAGGATTTAGAGTTTAGGGTTTTGGATTTAGGGATTAGGGATTACAGTTTACGTTTAGGGTCTGGGGTTTATCGTTTAGGGTTTAGTGATTGGGGTTTGGGGTTTGTGGTTTACGGTTTCTAGTTTAGGGTTTTCAATTTACAATTTCGAGTTTATGGTTTCGGGTTTAGTGTTTAGGGTTTCAGATTTAGGGATTGGGGTATTAGGTTTAGCGTGTCTGGTTTGGGATTTAATGTTTAAGGTTTATGGTTTAGGGTTTGGGCATTAGGGTTTAGTGTTTAGGGTTTTAAATTTAGGGATGAGGGTTTATGGTTTGGGGTTTGGGGTTTGAGGTTTAGAGTTCTGGGTTTTGGGTTTTGGGTTTACAGTTTACAGTTTCTGATTTAGGGTTTTGGGTTTTCTAGTTTCCGATTTTGGGATTAGAGTTAAGGGTTTAGGGTTTGGTATTTAGGGTTTTGGGATTAGGATTTGGTGTTTGGAGTTCAGGATTTAAGCTTTGGGGTTTGTGGTTTAAAGTTTATTGTGTAGCATTTGGGATTTAGGGTTTGGGTTTTAGATTGAGTGTTTAGGGTTTTGGATATAGGGTTTAAAGTTTAGGGTGTAGGGTTTAGGATTTAGGGTTTTGGGTTTAGGGTTTGGGGTTTCTAATTTAGGGTTTCGGGTTTAACGTTTGGGGTTTAGGGTTTAGCGTTTACGATTTTGGGTTTATGGTTTAATGTTTAGAGTTTAAGGTTTAGTGTTGAATGTTTGGGATTTAGGGTTTAGGATTTGGGGTTTGGGATTTAGGCATTAGTGTTTAGGATTTAGTGTTTGGGGTTTAGGTTTTAAGATTTAGTGTTTAGGGTTTCGGATTTATAGCTTAGGGTTTAGGGTTTCATGTTTAGTGTTTAGGGTTTAGTGTTTTGGGTTTAAGGTTTATGGTTTAAGGTTCAGGGTTTAGGATTTTGGGTTTGTGATTTTGGGTTTTGGGTTTAAGGTTTAGGGTTTGGGATTTTGGGTTTAGGGTTTTGAGTTTATGGTATTAGGTTTAGGGATTAGGGTTTAGTGTTTAAGGTTGGGCATTTAGGGTTTAGGGTTTCGGATTTATGTTTTAGTGTTTATGATTTAGGGTTTAGGGTTTGGTGTTTGAGATTTAGGTTTTAGGGTTTGGGGTTTGGGGTTTAGGGTTTACGATTTGCAGTTTCGGGTTTTGGGTTTAGGGTTTCATGTTTTCGGTTTAGGATTTAAGGTTGGGGGTTTAGTTTTGGATTTTGGGTTGAGGGTTAAATGTTTCAGGTTTAGGGTTAGGCTTTAGGCTTTAGGGTTTAGTGTTTAGGGTTTGGGATTTTGGGTTTAGGATTTATAGTTTACAGTTTCAGGTTTAGGGTTTGGGGTTTGGGGGTTTAGCATCTAGGGTTTGGGGATTCAAGTTCAAGGTTTACGGTATATGGCTTAGGATTTAGGGTTTAGGGTTTATAGTTTCGGATTTAGGCTCGAAGCTTTAGGATTTAGGGATTAGGGTTTAGGGTTTAGGGCTTCTGATTTAGGCTTTAGGGTTTAGGGTTTCGGTTTAAGGTTTAGGGTTTTGGATTAATGGTTTAGGGTTTATGGTTTAAGGTTTAGGGTTTAAGGTTGATTGTTTAGGGTCTAGGAGTTAGGGTTTATGGTTTAGAATTTAGGGATTAGGGTTTTGGGGTTAGGGTTTCAGGTGTGGGATTTAGTGTTTAGGGTTTTGAGTTTTGGGTTTACGGTTTACGGTTTACTGTTTAGGGTTAACAATTTACGATTTTCAGTTTACAGTTTCAAGTTTTTGTTTTCAGGTTCAGGGTTTAGAGTTTAGTGTTTAGTGTTTTGGGTTTCGCGTTTAGGGTTTAGGATTTAAGGTTTAGTGTTTAGGTTTTGGATTATTGATTTAGCGTTTAAGGTTTTGTGTTTATGGTTTATGTTTTAGACTTTAGGGTTTAGTGTTTAGGGTTAGGGATTTAGGGTTTAAGCATTAGTGTTTAGGGTTTGGAATTTACGGTTTAGACTTTTGGGTTTTAGGTTTAGTGGTTAGGGTTTAGGGTGTAGGGTTTAGGGTTTATGTTTAGGGTTTGGGATTTACGGTTTAGGATTTAGGGATTAGGATTTTGTGATTGTGGTTTCGGGTTTGGAGTTTTGGGCTTATCATTTTGGGTTTACAATTTGGTGTTTCGGGTTGAGGGTTTGCTGTCTAGGTTTTACGGTTTACAGTTTTAGGTTTATGGTTTAGAATTTAATGTTTAGGGTTTCAGGTTTAGGGATTAGGGTTTTGGATTTAAGGTTTAAGGTTTAGGGTTTAGAGTTCGGATTTAGGGTTTAGGGTTTCAAATTTATGGATTACGGTTTTGGGTTTAGGGATTAGGGTTTAGGATTTAAAGTTTATGGTTTTGTGTTTCGGGTTTAGTGTTTTGGGTTTAGAGTTTAGTGTTTTGGGTTTAGGATTTATGGCTTAGGGTTTGGGGTTTAGGATTTTGGATTTTGGGTTTAGGGTTTAGGGTGTTGGGTTTAGGGTTTAGGGTTTAGTGCTTAGGATTTAGGGTTTTGAGTTTTGGGATTAGGGTTTAGAGTTTAGAATTTTGAGTTTAGGGTTTAGGGTTAGGGTTTCGGATTTAGGGTTTAGGGTCTGGTGTTTAGGGTTTAGGTTTTAAAGTTTGGGGTTTGGGGTTTACGATTTAGGGTTTAGGGTTTAGGGTTTAGGATTTCGGTTTAGGTTTAGGTATTTGGGTTCAAGGTTTAGGGTTTATAATTTAGGGTTTATGGTTTAGGGTTAGGGTTTGGGATTTAGGGTTTTAGGTTTTGGGTTTTTCGTTTATTGTTTAGCGTTTAGGGTTTTCGGTTTTTGATTTAGGGTTTAGGGTTTAGGGTTAGGTTTCAAGCTTTAGGGTTTATGGTTTAGAGTTTGGTGTTTGGGTTTAGGGCCTAGGGTTTAGGGTATATGGTATGTCGTTTGAGGTTTAGGGTTTACAGTTTCGGGTTTAACGTTTTGGGTTTTGGGGTTTCGGGTCTAGGGTTTGGGGCTTCGAGTAAAGGGTTTAGGGTTTAGAGTTTGGTGTTTAGGGTTTAGGGTTTTAGATTTAAGGTTTAGGGTTTGGTGTTTGGGCTTTAGGGTTGGTGTTTAGGGTTTAGGGTTTAGGGTTTAGAGTTTAAAGTTTAGGGTTTAGGGTTTGGGATTTAGGGTTTACGGTTTAGGGTTTAGGGTTTTGGGTTTATTGTTTAGGGCTTAGGGTCTATGGTTTTGGTTTTATGGTTTAGTGTTTAGGGTTTATCGTTTGTGATTTAGGGTTTAGGGTTTGGGTTTGGGGTTTAGGTTTAGAATTTGGGATTTAGGGTTTAGAGTTTTGAGTTTCTAGTTTAAGGTTTAAGGTTTAGGGTTTAGTGTTTAAGGGTTTAGGGTTTGGGAATTAGGGTTTGGAACTTAGGGTTTTAGGTTTTGGGTATTTGGTTTAGGGTTTAGTGTTTTGGGTTTGGGATTTAGCGTCTAGGGTTTAGGATTTTGGGATTAGGGTTTTAGGTTTAGGGTTTAGGGTTTAGGGTATAGCTTTTAGTGTTTAGAGTTTAATGTTTAGGGTTTTGGGTTTACGGTTAAGGGTATAGGTTTTATACTTTGGGGTTTAGGATATAAGGTTTAGTTTTTAAGGTTTCTAGTTTAGGGTTTAGGGTTTGGGGTTTGGGGTTTAGGGTTTAGGTTTTCCAGTTTATAGTTTCGAGTTTAGGGTTTAGGGTTTATCTTTTGGGATTTATGGTTCATGGTCTAGGATTTACGATTTGGGATTAACAGTTTAGGGTTTCAGATTAGAGTAAGGGCTTAGGGTTTGGGATTAGTGTAAGGGCTTAGGGCTTAGGGTTTAGGGTTTGGAATTTAGTGCTTTGGGTTTTGGGGTTTAAGGTTTTGGTTTTAGGATTTAGGGTTTATGGTTTAGGGTTTAAGGTTTGGAATTTGGGATTTAGGGTTTAAGGTTTTGGGTTTGAGGTTTATGGTTTAGGGTTCACAGTTTACGATTTAGGGTTTACAATTTCAGGTTTTTGATTTAGGGTTTAGTGTTTAGGGTTTAGTGTTTAGGGTTTAGGATTTAGGGTTGTGGAATTTGGGTTTAGGCTTTAGGGTTTTGGGTTTATGGTTTCGGGTTCTGGCTTTAGGGTTTAGCTTTTAGGGTTTGATATTTAGGGTATAGAGTTTAAGGTTTGGGGTTTAGGATTTAGTGTTTAGGGTTTTGGGTTTAGGGATTAGGGATTACGATTTACGTTTAGGGTCTGGTGTTTACGGTTTAGGGTTTAGCGATTGGGGTTTGGGGTTTGAGGTTTACGATTTGGGGTTTAAGGTTTTTAATTTACAATTTCGAGTTTATTGTTTAGAGTTTAGGGTTTAGGGATTAGGGTATTGGGTTTATGGTTTTAGGTTTGGGATTTAGGGTTTATGGTTTAGGGTTTGGGCTTTGGGGTTTAGTGTTTAGGGTTTTAAATTTCGGGATGAGGGTTTAGGGTTTTAAATTTCGGGATGAGGGTTTAGGGTTTGGGGTTTGAGGTTTAGGGTTTTGGGTTTTGGGTTTACAGTTTTCAATTTCTGGTTTAGGGATTTGGGTTTTCTGGTTTTGGGTTTTGGGATTAGAGTTAAGGGTTTAAGGTTTTGGGATTTGGATTTGGTGTTTGGAGTTCAGGATTGAAGGTTTGGGGTTTGTGGTTTAAAGTTTACACTACTAGAAAAATGCAAAATTCTGACGGGTTTTTTTTTACGGACAAAATTCTGTCAATAAAATACTAAATTACTGACAGATTTCTAACCGAATAAAACAGCGTCAATGGTTTTATGAAATTAACTAATTTACTGACAGATTTGGATCGGTCAATAATATTCTGTCACAATATTTTAAAAAAGTTGAAATCATCAATGAAAAAAATATTCCGTCTTAAATTTTTTCCCAAAAATTTGTTCCCTCCTTTTTTTTTGGGGCTTCCCTCCTCTTTTTTTTGGGTTTTCTCTTCATTTTTTTCTGTCATAACTTGTAACTACTAAACATAAAACAAATAAAAAAAAGGTCAGCAAACCCATTGAACTAAAGAAACCTAATCTCACACCCTAATTTCTCACACACATTGCAAGAGAGCAGAGAGTTCGTGAGAGAGAGTCGACGCCGTACGTGAAGCTGACGATGCTGTGAAGGAGAGCAGTAACGCCAGTGCCGCGCCGTGAGTGTAAGCTGGTACGATTTCTTTTTGTTTTGATTTCGATTTCTTCTTGTAAAGATACCTAATCTCACACACATTTCTTCTTTCTTGTTTTGATTCTTGTTTCATTGAGCATAAACACGGTGACTCAGTTTGAATGCGAGAAGCCGAGCACAATATCTTCTTATTTGGCTTGCTGGTTTCTTCTATCTAACCGAACGCACACACAAGTCTTCATCAATAGTTCGAGGTTAAATCAGTGAGAGAGATCCGAGACGCACTCGACTCTGTTTCTTCTCGACCTGTGTGAGAGATCCGAGACGCCCACAATATTTCTTCTTGTTTTGAATCGCTTAGCACCATCCAGTAGTTGTGAGTTGTTTTATTTATTTTGGTGACTTTCTACTTTTCAGCTGAATCCCTAAAATATGTGGTTTTAGGTCTCGCACTCTCGCACTTTCAAGATGCACAGCAATAAAGATCAACATTTATCAAATCTTTGCTGCCTTCTTCTTGCTAAATACTCCCTTTAGCCACCTGCTCCGATGCCCAATAAATTGTTAACAACGTCAAGGTCAGCATTTTTTTGTTTCCTATTTAAAACAAGTGATGTATTTCAACATTTCATTTTCCCTGCCTTCACATGCTTGAGTCTTGAGGAGAAAAAACCTTTGATGCCTAACTTTGCATCATGTTATTACTACCTCAATGTTTTATATTGATGACGCTTATTTCTGAAACAAATGTTTTTGAGATCCTAGTGTATTCTGGATTAGTAAGTCTTAGTTTTAGTCATTTGGTCCAAAAAAAGTCTTAGTTTTAGCCAATAAATGTTGGTAGAGTTTTTTTATTTGGTAACTAAGAATTGATATTTTTGGTTTGGGCATGTGTGCAAATAACCATTGGATGAAAATGCAAAGCAAGCGATGACAATAGGTCATATCCTCAAGTGAAGAATATGGTTATTCTTGACCTGTTTGACATTTGCATTGCTGTCCAATATGATTGGTGTATAGTTATCTCTTTATTTGAATGATTCCATTACCTTTTCAACTTGTTTGTGGGTCCAAGTCTTTCACCTTTGTTATCAACTTCTATAAATTATTATTTCTTAACAAATTATATCTTGTAATTTAATTGTCTATGTTCCTTGTCTAATTAACAGCTTGGTATATTTGATTATGATAATATTGTTGTTAATTATTTAAAATTTCATAACAAAGGTGGGTATGGCTTGATTTTAACTTAGTTTCTCAAAAAAAAAAAAAAACAGTCAATAATTAAAGTCTACAAAGAAAACAAAGAGTAATCCCATATTATAAATTGTTGATTTACTTTGTCTGGACTGCTTGAAGATTTAGATGGAATATAAACCAAAATATTAAAGGTTCCATAATGATCTATATTCTTGGTAGTTAAACTATTTTTCTAAGACTAAAGACCCTAAATCCCAAATTACAAGTATATCAATTATTAGTAGAATAATCACAAATGTTATTACAGAGTTAAACTTTATTTTACAGAGAAGACCAATTGTGGGGAAAAAAAAATTTAAGTGCAACTTTTAAGAATTTGTTGTCAAATTCTTCAAAAACATTATATATATCTATATATTTGTAAGAGAAAGAAAAGAGTGACTATTAAAGTTATGGACCATAAAAATTGTTAAAACAGGTTCTTCACTAGGGGTTGTGAATATTTTAGCTGCTGATTGTAGAGCATATTACTATTCAAAACTTTATGCAGCACATTGAGCTTGTATTGAAATTGAGGCATCATAATTTGGTTAGTGCTCTTGGACATTGTTTTGAGTGTTAATTGCTTAATTAGATTATTCAAGTTTTAGTAGAATATTTCTTGTCTTTGAATATTTACTGAATGGCACACTCAAGAGCTGGATATCTAGTTAATTCATTGATGCTACAACCTACAGTTTGCACAGTCAAAGTTTAGTTATTGTCCTAATTTCATTGCCGCCACTGGTTTTATGATGTTGTTGTGAGGTTAGTGTTTGACTAAAATATGACTATTGATTACATATATGTTCTTTCATAAACAAAATTGACTTATTGAATAAGTTCTTCAATTTTTTTTTATTTTTTCTTCTTCTTTTAGGATAAGTTCGAAATCCAAATGAGAGTTATTTGGTGACACATCTAGTACTGCAGTGGACAAATATGATCATGATATATACATATGGTGGAGACTACTACAAAGAAAGAGTTATCTATTTGGACAAAGGTTATTGGTGGTCCATCTAAGTGAAGAATTTATGGTCCTGGATAATTGGCTTCAACAATTTGCGTTGAAACCACTCCATCTACTCCACATATATCTTATACTAAAGAGAACTTGCAAGATGTGGAAAAAAAGAAATGGGAAGAGGTTCGACAAGAGATGCAAAAGGAAATGCAAGACATGAAGACATAAGTAATGGAGCAACTTCTAGCTAGTTATGGGATGCCTATTCCTTCACCATCATCTATAGCTTATTGGTTTATCTTATTATGTTTGACAAGATTACTACTATTTTGCATTGTAAGACACTTACTGGATTATAATACTTATCTTTATGTACCACACTTGGCAATCACGTTTTGGTATTAATGCATATGTTTTATTTATAGTATATTTTATTATTATAATTTTGTCAATTAAAACATTATAGATATAAATTTCAGACAAGTATCATCCTAAAAAGTAGGGACATAGGTCGCCATTTACTAGTGGCGAATATTCGTCAGAATATTTTTTTACGTCAAAAAATATTTCTAAAGGATATAAGCTGTCATATAAGTGGTCACTTTTTGGTGTCAAAATTTATTTCTGACGGACACCATGTTGGTTAGAATTTTTTTTATGGTCTTTTTTCGTCAGAAACATTTCTGACGACAATTTGTCCGTCATAACTATTTCTGACAGCTAGTGTTCTCCGTCGAAAATCTTCTGACGGACATGGTGTCCGTCAGAAGATATTTTTGACGCCAAAAGAGCCGACCGCTTGTTTGACGGCCACAGGGCGTCAGAAAATGTTGTGGTTCTGACGGATTTCATTTTACTTTTGACGGTTTAGTCTATAAAAAAATCGATTTTTTCTAGTAGTGTTAGGGTTTAGGATTTGCGTTTTCGATTTAGGGTTTACGGTTTTGGATATAGGGTTTAAAGTTTAGGGTGTAGGGTTTGGGGTTTGGGGTTTGTAATTTAGAGTTTCGGGATTTGGGATTAGGGTTTAATGTTCAGGGTTTGGGAATTAGAGTTTAGGATTTGGGGTTTGGGATTTAGGCATTTGGGTTTAGGGTTTGGTGTTTAGGGTTTAGGTTTTAGGATTTAGGGTTTAGGGTTTGGCGTTTAGAGCTTTGGGTTTAGCGTTTCGTGTTTAGGGTCTAGGGTTTAGGGTTTTGAGTTTATGGTATTAGGTTTAGGGTTTAGCGTTTAGTGTGTAGGGTTTAGGGTTTTGGATTTAGGGTTTAGTGTTTAAGATTTAGGGTTTAGGGTATGGTGTTGGAGATTTAGGGTTTTGGGTTTGGATTTTGGGGTTTAGGTTTAAGGTTTATGGTTTAGGGATTGCGATTTACAATTTAAGGTTTATGATTTGCAGTTTCGCGTTTTCAGTTTCGGATTTTAGGATTAGGGTTTCGTGTTTTGGGTTTAAGGTTTAGGGTTTGGGATTTAGGGTTTTGGGATTATGGTTGAAGGTTTTCGGTTTAGGGTTTAATGTTTAGGGTGTAGGATTTAGGCTTTAAGGTTTTGGTTTTCGGGTTTAAGGTTTACAGTTTAGGGTTTACTGTTTACGGTTTACGATTTTCAATTTACTGTTTGGGTTTAGGTTTTAAGGTTTTCATTTTCATTTTTAGGGTTTAGGATTTAAGGTTTCAGTTTTACGGTTTAGGGTTTAGGGTTTTGGATTTTGGGTTTAGGGTTATGATTTAGGCATTAGGGTTTAGTATTTAGAGTTTGGGGTTTGGAATTTAATATTAAGAGTTTTGAGTCTTGGGTATAGGGATTAGGGTTTAGGGTGCAGTGTTTAGTGTTTACGTTTAGGGATTGGGATTTACGATTTAGGGTTTAGGATATAGTATTTAGGGTTCAGGGTTTAAGGTTTAGGGTTTAAGTTTATAGTTAACAGTTTCGACTTTATGGTTTAGGGTTTAGTGGTTAGGGTATGGGATTTAAGGTGTAGGGTGACAGGGTTCAAAGGTTTAGGGTTTAAGATTTAGGGCTTAGTTTTTGGGGTCAAGGTTTAGGGTATTGGGTTTAGGCTTTAGGCTTTAGTGTTTAGTGTGTAGGGTTTTGGATTTATGGTTTAGGGTTTAGGGATTAGGGATTAGGGATTGTTGTTTCGGATTTAGAGCTTAGGGTGATCTATTTTGGGTTTAGGATTTACGGTTTGGTTTTTCGGGTTTACGGTTTCGGGTCTAGGTTTTACGGTTTACAGTTTCGGGTTCAGGGTTTAGGGTGTCTTATTTAGGGTTTAAGGTTTGGATTTAAGGTTTATGGTTTAGGGTTTAGAATTAGGTTTAGGGCTTCCAGTTTGTGGTTTTTGGATTTAGGGTTTAGGGTTTTAGGTTTAGTGTATAGTATTGAGGGTTTGTTATTTTGGGTTATGGGTTTTGGGTTTAAGGTTAAGAGTTTGGGATTTAGGATTTAGGGTTTAGGGGTTATCGATTCCAATTTAGGGTTTGGGGTTTAGGATGTTTGTTTTAGGGTTTACTATTTTGGCTTTGGGGTTTGGGGATTAATTTTTATGGTTCGAGATTGGGGTAAAGGCATAAGGTTTGGAGCTCAAGGTTTAGGGTTTAGGGTTTGGGATTTAGAGTTTAGGGTTTAGGGTTTGGGGTTTGGGGTTTAGGGTGTAGGGTTTATGGTTTCTGGCTTAGGGTTTGATGTTTACAGTTTACGGTTTACAGTTTACAGTTTCGGGGTTTTTATTTAGGGTTTATGATTTAGGGTTTAGTGTTTTGGGTTTAGGGTTATAGATTTTGGGTTTGGGGTTTACGATCCATGGTTTAGGCCTTGGGTATGCATTTTAGGGTTTACATTTAGGGTTTATGCTTAGGGGTTTAGGGTTTAAAATTTACAATTTCATGTTTTTGGTTTAGGGTTTATTGTTTAGGGTTTAGGATTAAGAGTTCAGGGTGTAGGGTTTAGGGTTTAGGATTTATGGTTTATAGTTTAGAGTTTAGGGTGTCAAATTTAGGGATTAAGGTTTTGTGTTTAAGGTTTAGGGTTTATGGTTTGGGATTTAGGATTTAGGGTTTAGGCTTTGGGGTTTGGGGTGTAGGGTTTGGTGTTTAGGGTTTAGGGTTTAGGGTTTGGGATTTTGGTTTAAGTTTTAATAAGGTTTAGTGTTTAGGGTTAGGGATTTTGGGTTTAGGGTTTAGAGTTTAGGGTTTGGGTTTATTCTTTAGGGTTTTTTATTTATGGTTTAGGGTTTAGGGTTTATGGTTTGGGATTTAGGGTTTAGGGTTTTGTGTTTCAGGTTTAGGGTTTTCATTTTAGGGTTTAGGGTTTTGGGTTTTAGGTTTAAGGATGAGAGTTTTGGGTTTAGGTTTTGGTATTTACTGTATATGGTTTAGGGTTTAGCATTTCGAGTTTCGGGTTTAATGTTTGGGGATTAGGTATTACAATTTACAATTTTGAGTTAATGGTGTAGGATTTCGGGTTTATGGTTTTGGGTTTTGGGTTTAATGTTTTGGGTATCGGATTTAGGGTTTAGGGTTTACGGTCTAAGGTTTTGGATTTAGGGTTTAGGGTTTTGGGTTTAGAGTTTTTGGTATAGGATTTAAGGTTTTTGGATAAGGGTTTATAGTTTAGTGATTAGGGTTTGGGATTTAAGATTTAGGGTGTAGGGTTTGGGATTTAGGGTTTAGGCTTTTGTGTTTGGGGTTTAGGGTTTAGAGTTTATAGTTTTGAGTTTACCGTTTAGGGTTTAGGCTTTGAGGTTTAAGGTTTCGTGTTTAGGGTTTGGGGTTTCGAAATTATGATTTAGGGTTTTAAGTTTTAGTTTTAGGGTTTATGGTTTGGGGTTTACGATTTAGGGTTTAGGGTTTAGGGTATTGTGTTTAGGGCTTATGGTTTAGGGTTTAGGGTTTAGGGTTTAAGGTATTAAGGTTTTAGGCTTAGGATTTTGGGTTTAGAGTTGAAGGATTAGGATTTAGGGTTTTTGGTTTAGAGTTTGGGGTTTAGAGTTTTGGGTTTAGGTTTTTGGCTTTAGGATTTACGTTTTATAGTTCCGTATTTGGGGTTTAGGGTTTAGGCTTTGGGGTTTAAAGTTTAGGGCTTAGGGTTTGGCTTTTGGGGATTGGGTTTAGGGTTTAGGGTTTGGGATTGGGGTAAGGGTTTAGGGTTTGGAGTTCAGAGTTTAAGGTTTAAGGTTTGGATTTAGGGTTTTCGGTTTTCGGTTTTCGGTTTGGAGTTTTTGGTATAGGATTTAAGGTTTTTGGATAAGGGTTTATAGTTTAGAGATTAAGGTTTGGGATTTAAGATTTAGGGTGTAGGGTTTGGGTTTTAGAATTTAGGGTTTAGTGTTTGGGTTACGATTCAAGGTTTAGGGTTTCGAGTTTCAGGTGTAAGGTTTATAGTTTAGGGTTTAGGGTTTAGGGTGTAGAGTTTTGAATTTCGAGTTTCGGGATTTGGTTGTCGAGTTTCAGGTTTAGGGTTTAGGATTTAAAGTTTGGTGTTTAGTGTTTGGGGTTCAGGTTTTAGGGTTTAGTGATTAGGGTGTGGGATTTAAGATTTAGGGTGTAGGGTTTGGGATTTAGAGTTAAGGGTTTTGTGGTTTGGGGTTTGGTGTTTAAGGTTTAGGGTTTAGGGTTTAGGTTTAGGGTTTTGGGTTTTAGGTGTAGGGTTTAGTGATTAGGGTGTGGGATTTGTTATTTTGGGTGTAGGGTTTGGGATTTAGAGTTTAGGGTCTTGTGTTTTGGTTACAGTTCTTGGGTTAGGGTTTCGAATTTAGGGTTTACGGTTTACAATTTAGGGTTTAGGGTTTAGGGTTTAGGGTGTACAGTTTCGGGTTTCAGGATTTGTGTGTCGAGTTTCAGGTTTAAGGTTTAGGATTTAAAGGTTAGGGTTTGGTGTTTTGGTTTTGGGTTTAGGGTTTAGGGTTTGGAGTTTGGGGATAGGGGTTAGGGTTTAGGGTTTTGTATTTAGGGTTTGGTATTAAGAGCTTAGGGTTTAGTTTAAAGGGTTTGGGATTTTGGGTTTGGGGTTCAAGGGTCTTAGTGTTTTAGGTTTAGGGATGAGTGTTTTGGGTTTAGGTTTTGGTATTTACTGTATATGGTTTAGGGTTTAGCATTTCGATTTTCGGGTTTAATGTTTGGGGATTAGGTATTACAATTTACAATTTCGAGTTAATGGTGTAGTATTTCGGGTTTATGGTGTTGGGTTTTGGGTTTAGTGTTTTGGGTATGGGATTTAGGGTTTAGGGTTTACGGTCTAAGGTTTGGGATTTAGGGTTTAGGGTTTAGAGTTTATAGTTTTGAGTTTACCGTTTAGGGTTTAGGCTTTAAGGTTTAAGGTTTCGAGTTTAGGGTTTGGGGTTTTGAAATTATGATTTAAGGTTTTAAGTTTTAGTTTTAGGGTTTATGGTTTGGGGTTTACGATTTAGGGTTTAGGGTTTAGGGTATAGTGTTTAGGGCTTATGATTTAGGGTTTAGGGTTTAGGGTTTAAGGTATTAAGGTTTTGGGCTTAGGATTTTGGGTTTAGAGTTGAAGGATTAGGATTTAAGGTTTTTGGTTTAGGGTTTGAGGTTTAGAGTTTTGGGTTTAGGTTTTTGGCTTTAGGATTTACAGTTTAAAGTTCCGTATTTGGTGTTTTGGGTTTAGGCTTTGGGGTTTAAAGTTTAGTGCTTAGGGTTAGGCTTTTGGGTATTGGGTTTACGGTTTAGGGTTCAGGATTGGTGCATGGGTTTGTGGTTTGGAGTTCAGAGTTTATTGTTTAAGGTTTTGGATTTAGGGTTTAGGGTTTTGGGTTTAGGGTTTTTGGTATAGGATTTAAGGTTTTTGGATAAGGGTTTATAGTTTATTGATTAGGGTTTGGGACTTAAGATTTAGGGTGTAGGGTTTGGGATTTAGAGTTTATGGTTTAGTGTTTGGGTTACGGTTCAGGGTTTATGGTTTCAAGTTTCAGGTGTAGGGTTTATAGTTTAGGGTTTAGGGTTTAGGGTGTAGAGTTTCGAGTTTCGGGATTTGGTTGTCGAGTTTCAGGTTTAGGGTTTAGGATTTAAAGTTTGGTGTTTGGTGTTTGGGGTTCAGGGTTTAGGGTTTAGTGATTAGGGTGTGGGATTTAAGATTTAGGGTGTAGGGTTTGGGATTTAGAGTTAAGGGTTTTGTGGTTTGGGGTTTGGTGTTTAAGGTTTAGGGTTTAGGGTTTAGGTTTAGGGTTTTGGGTTTTAGGTGTAGGGTTTAGTGATTAGGGTGTGGGATTTGTTATTTTGGGTGTAGGGTTTGGGATTTAGAGTTTAGGGTCTTGTGTTTTGGTTACAGTTCTTGGTTTAGGGTTTCGAATTTAGGGTTTACGGTTTACAATTTAGGGTTTAGGGTTTAGGGTTTAGGGTGTACAATTTCGGGTTTCAGGATTTGTGTGTCGAGTTTCAGGTTTAAGGTTTAGGATTTAAAGGTTAGGGTTTGGTGTTTTGGTTTTGGGTTTAGGGTTTAAGGTTTGGGGTTTGGGAATAGGGGTTAGGGTTTAGGGTTTTGTATTTAGGGTTTGGTATTAAGAGCTTAGGGTTTAGTTTATAGGGTTTGGGATTTTGGGTTTGGGGTTCAAGGGTCTTAGTGTTTTAGGTTTAGGGATGAGTGTTTTGGGTTTAGGTTTTGGTATTTACTGTATATGGTTTAGGGTTTAGCATTTCGATTTTCGGGTTTAATTTTTGGGGATTAGGTATTACAATTTACAATTTCGAGTTAATGGTGTAGTATTTCGGGTTTATGGTGTTGGGTTTTGGGTTTAGTGTTTTGGGTATGGGATTTAGGGTTTAGGGTTTACGGTCTAAGGTTTGGGATTTAGGGTTTAGGGTTTTTTGTTTGGGGTTTAGGGTTTAGAGTTTATAGTTTTGAGTTTACCGTTTAGGGTTTAGGCTTTGAGGTTTAAGGTTTCGAGTTTAGGGTTTGGGGTTTCGAAATTATGATTTAGGGTTTTAAGTTTTACTTTTAGGGTTTATGGTTTGGGGTTTACGATTTAGGGTTTAGGGTTTAGGGTATAGTGTTTAGGGCTTATGATTTAGGGTTTAGGGTTTAGGGTTTAAGGTATTAAGGTTTTGGGCTTAGGATTTTGGGTTTAGAGTTGAAGGATTAGGATTTAGGGTTTTTGGTTTAGGGTTTGGGGTTTAGAGTTTTGGGTTTAGGTTTTTGGCTTTAGGATTTACATTTTATAGTTCCGTATTTGGGGTTTAGGGTTTAGGCTTTGGGATTTAAAGTTTAGGGCTTAGGGTTAGGCTTTTGGGGATTGGGTTTACGGTTTAGGGTTCAGGATTGGTGCATGGGTTTGTGGTTTGGAGTTCAGAGTTTAGTGTTTAAGGTTTTGGATTTAGGGTTTAGGGTTTTGGGTTTAGGGTTTTTGGTATAGGATTTAAGGTTTTTGGATAAGGGTTTATAGTTTAGAGATTAAGGTTTGGGATTTAAGATTTAGGGTGTAGGGTTTGGGATTTAGAGATTATGGTTTAGTGTTTGGGTTACGGTTCAGGGTTTAGGGTTTCAAGTTTCAGGTGTAGGGTTTATAGTTTAGGGTTTAGGGTTTAGGGTGTAGAGTTTCGAATTTCGAGTTTCGGGATTTGGTTGTCGAGTTTCAGGTTTAGGGTTTAGGATTTAAACTTTGGGGTTTGGTGTTTGGGGTTTAGGGTTTAGGGTTTAGTGATTAGGGTGTGGGATTTAAGATTTAGGGTGTAGGGTTTGGGATTTAGAGTTAACGGTTTTGTGGTTTGGGGTTTGGTGTTTAAGGTTTAGGGTTTAGGGTTTAGGTTTAGGGTTTTGGGTGTGGGGTTTAGTGATTAGAGTGTGGGATTTGAGATTTTGGGTGTAGGGTTTGGGATTTAGAGTTTAGGGTTTTCTGTTTGGGTTACGATTCTTAGTTTAGGGTTTCGAATTTTAGGTGTTGGGTTTACAGTTTAGGGTTTAGGGTTTAGGGTTTAGGGTGTACAGTTTCGGGTTTCAGGATTTGTGTGTCGAGTTTCAGGTTTAAGGTTTAGGATTTAAAGTTTGGGGTTTAGTGTTTGGGATTTGAGTTTAGTGTTTAGGGTTTATGTTTTGGGTTTTGGGTTTAGGGTTTAGGGTTTGGGGTTTGGGGATAGGGGTTAAGGTTTAGGGTTTTGTGTTTAGGGTTTGGTATTAAGAGCTTAGGGTTTAGTTTATAGGGTTTGGGGTTCAAGGGTTTAGTGTTTAGGGATTTGTGTTTACAAATTTCAAATTCCAATTTATGGTTTAGGGTTTGGGATTTAATGTTTTGGGTTTAGAGTTTTTGGTTTAGGGTTTAGGGATTACAGTTAACTATTTAGGGTTTGTGATTTAGGGTTTTAAGTTTAAGTTTTAGAGTTTATCTTTAAGGGATGAGGGTTTAGGGTTTTGGACTTAGGGTGTACGGTTTGGTGTTTAGGGTTTAGTGTTTGGGGTTGGGGGTTTAAGGTTTTGAGTTTAGGCTTTAGTGTTTGGGGTTAGAGGTTTAAGGTTTAGGGTTTATAGTTTACAATTTTGGATTTATGGTATAGGGTTTAGGGTTTCCAGTTTATGGTTTATGGTTTAGTGTTTAGGGTTTAGGGTTTGGGTTAAATTTCGGGATTTAGGGTTAGTGTTTCGAGTTTCAGATTTAGGGTTTGGGGTTTATGGTGTAGGGTTTCGAGTTCTGAGTTTCATGTTTAGTGTTTAGGGTTTGCGATTTAGGGTGTTAGGTTTAGGGTTTTGTGATTTAAATTGTGGTTTTAGCGTTTACGGTTTAGCATTTATGGATTAGGGTTTAGTGTTTAGTGTTTGGGGCTTAAGCATTTAGGGTTTAGGGTTTTGTGTTTAGGGTTTCGGGTTTATAATTTACAGTTTCAAGTTTACAATATATGGTTTGGATTTAGGGTTTAGTGTTTAGGGTTTGGGATTTAGTGTTTAGGGTTTAAGGTGTAGAGTTTAACGTTCGGGGTTTAGGATTTTTCGTTAAGGGTTTTGGGTTTAGGATTTAGGATTTTTTGGTTTAGGGTTTATGGTTTACGGCTTATTAGTTAGGGAATGTGATTTATTGTTTAGAGTTTATGGTTTAGGATTTAGGGTTTAAGGTTTGGGGTTTGAGGTTTAGGGTTTCGTGTTTAGGGTTTGGTGTTTAGGGTTTATAGTTTACAGTATTGAGTTTAAGGTTTAGGGTTTTGGTTTAGGGGTATAGAGTTTGGGGTTTAGTGTTTATGGTTTGGGATTTGGGTAAGGGTTTGATGTTTGGAGTTATGGGTTCAAGGTTTGGTGTTAAGGGTTTGGGATTTAGTGTCTATGGTATAGGGTTTCAGATATACAATTTAGGGTTAGTGTTTTTCATTTTGGGTTTAGGGTCTAGGGTTTGGGGTTTTGGATTTAGGATTTAGCATTTAGTGTTTAGGGTTTGGGATTTACAATTTAGTGTTTAGGGTTTAGGGATTGGGAGTTTCGGGTTATGGGTTTATGTTAAGCTTAAGAGTGCAGGGTTTAGCGTTTCAAGTTTTAAATGTATGGATTATAGTTTCGGATTTCAAGTTTTTGGGTTTAGGATTTTCGGTCTACAATTTTAGATTTATGGTTGAAAGTTTCTAGTTTAGTGTTTAGTGTTTGGGATTTAGGGTTTAGGATTTTGGTTTAGGGTTTAGGGTTTGGGATATAGGGTTTGAGCTTTTGGGATTAGGGTTTAGAGTTTAGTGTTTACATGTTGAAATTTAGTGCTTAGGGTTTAGGGTTTAATATTTATGGGTTGGGGTTTATGATTTATTGTTTACAGTTTTGTGATTAGGGTATAGGATCTAGGGTTTGCGTATTAACGTTTTGGTTTAAGGGTTATGGGTTTAAGGTTAAGGGTTTAGGATTTAGGATGTAGGGTTTATGGTCTAGGGTTTCGGTTTTGTATTAACGGTTTAGTGTTTCAAGCTTAAGGTTTCGGGTTTGGGATTTGGGCTTAGTGTTTAGGGTCTTGGATTTAGTGTTTGGTATTTGCGATTTTGTGGTTAGGGTTTGGGATTTAGGGTTTACAGTTGGGATTCAAAGGTTAGGGTTAGGGTTTAAGATTTGGGGTCTAGAGTTTACATTTTACTGTTTTGAGTTTACGATTCTTGGTTTAGGGTTTAGTGTTCAGGGTTTGGGATTTATGGTTAGGGTTTTTGTTTGAAGGTTTAGCTTTCATGATTTTGGTTTTAGTGCTAAGGGTTTCAAATTAACGGTTTTGGGTTTAAGGTTTAGTGTTTAGGGTTTGGGATTTAGGTTATATGGTTTAGGGTTTAGTGCTTAAGGTTAGGGTAAGGAATTTGTGGTTTAGGGTATAAGGTATAGGGCTAGGGTTGAGGGCTTGGGGCTCAGGGTTTAGGATTTAGCGTCTAGCATTTTTAGTTTTAAGTTTAAGGTTTAGGGTTTAGGGTTTAGCGTTTAGAGTTTGGGGTTTGGGGTTTAGAGTTTAGGGTTTTGGATTTTGAGTTTTGGATTTGGAGTTTATGGTTTGCAATTTATAGTTTTAGGTTTAGGGTTTAGGGTTTAGGGTTTGGGGTTTAAGGCTTAGGTTTTAGGATTTTGAGTTTCAGGTTTAGGGTTTAGAGTTCAAGCCTTAGGATTTAGACTTTAGAATTTAGGGTTTAGGGTTTATAGTTTAGTGTATTGGATTTGGGGGTTGAAGTTTAAGGTTTGGGTTTAGGATTTAGGGTTTGGCATTCTGCATTTAGGTTAATTTTCTTGGTGTAGAGTTTTGGGGCTAGGGTTTAGAATTAGGCATTTAGGGTTTCGAGTTTCAGGTCTAGGGTTTACGATTTAGAGTGTGGGGTTTGGCGTATAGGGTTGGGTTAAACTTATTAGGGTTTTTGGTCAAATGTTTAAGATTAGGGATTTACAGTTTATGGTTTAGAGTTTAGTGTTCACAATTTCTCATTTTTAGTCAAGGGCTTAGTGTTTAGGGTTTGGGATTAAGGGTTTACGATTTTTGATTAAGCACTTAGGGTTTTGGAAATAGGGTTTAGGATTTGAGGTTTAGGAATTAGGGTTTAGGGTGAGGGTTAGGGGTTAGGGTTTGAGGTTCAGGGTTTCAAGTTTAGGGTTTAGGGTTTACAATTTACCGTTTCATTTTTATGGTTTAGGGTTTAGTGTTTAGGGTTTAGGGTTTATGGTTTTGGGTTTAGGGGTTAGGGTTTGGGATTTAGGGTTTAGGGTTTAATGTTTATCGTTTTGGGGTTTAGGGTTTACCGTTTCTCATTTTTGGTTAAGGGCTTAGTGTTTAGGGTTTACGATTTTTGATAGAGCGTTTGGGATTTAGGATATATGGTTTAGGATTTGAGGTTTAGGGTTTAGGGATTAGGATTAAGTAGTTAGGGTTTAGGGTTTACAATTTACAGTTTCAAGTTTATGGTTCAGGGTTTAATGTGTAGGGTTTAGGGTTTAGGGTTTTGGGTTCAGGGCTTAGGGTTTGGGATTTTGGGTTTAGGGTTTAAGATTTATGGTTTTGGGTTCATGGTTTAGGCTTTAATGTTTAGGGTTTGTATTTAGGGGTTTAGGTTTTCGGTTTAGGGTCTAGGGTTTAAGGGTTAGGATTTAAGCTTTAGGGTTTTGGCTTTACGGTTTAGAGTTCCGAGTTTAGGGTTTGGGGTTTGGGGTTTAGGGTGATGGGTTTTGGGTTTGAGGTTTAGGGATTACAGATTACAGATTCTTGTTCAGGTTTAGGGTGTAGGATTTGGGGTTTAAGGGTTTATGATTTTTATTTTAGGGTTTAGGGTTTGGGGTCTTTGGTTTGGTGTTTGGTGTTTAGCGTTTTGGGTTTAGGATTTTAGATTTAGGGATTAAGGTTTTGGCTTTGGGATTTGGGGTTTTCGGATTTAGGATTTAGGGTTTGGGATTTAGGGTTTACAATGTACAATTTACAGTTTCGGGTTTATGGTTGAAGCGTTTTGGGTTTACAATTTTGTATTTAAGGTTTGGGATTCAAGGTTTGAGATTTAGGGTTTGAAGTTTTGGGTTTGGGATTTAGATTTTCGAGTTTCAAGGTTTGGTTTTACTATTTAGCATTTGGGGTTTAGAGATTAATTTTTTGAGTTTAGGGTTTATTGTTTATGGCTTGGGGATTGACGCTAGGGTTTAGAGTTGGGAGTTCAGGGTTTAGGTTTTACGATTTATCGTGTAGGATTAAGGCTTTACTGTTTAGGTTTGGGATTTAGGACTTACGGTTTATGATATGGGTTTGGGGTTTAAGATTTAGGGTTTTGGGGTTGTGGTTTATGGTTTAGGGTTTAGGGATTAGGGTTTAGGGTTTACTATTTAGCGTTTAGGGTTAGTGTTTTTGGTTTAAGGTTTAGGGTTTGGAGTTTTGGATTTAGGGTTTCGCATTTAGTGCTTAAGGTTTGGGATTTACGATTTGGTGTTTGGGGTTTAGGGTTTGGGAGCTTGGGGTTTCGGGTTTGAGTGAAGGTGAAGGGTTAGGGTTTGGATTTTAGGGTTAAGGGTTTCGAGTTTCAACTGTATGGATTACAATTTAGGGTTTCAAGTTATTGTGTTCAGGATGTCCGGTTTACAATTTCGGATTTATGGTTGAAAGTCTAGGGTTTAGTGTTTAGGGTTTGGGATTTAGAGTTTAGGATTTTGGTTTAGGGTTTAGGGTATAGGACCTAGGGTTTGGGTTTTAATGTTTTGGCTTAAGGGTTTAGGGACTAGGGTTTGAGGTTTAGGGTTTAGGATTTAGGGTTTATGGTTTACCGTTTAGAGTTTAGTGTCTAGGGTTTCGAGTTTGGTGATTAGTGTTTTAAGCTTTGGTTTAGGGTTTTCGATTTTGCATTAAGGGTTTAGTGTTTGAGGCTTAAGGTTTCGGGTTTGGGATATGGGCTTTAGGATTTAGAGTTGGGATTTATGGTCTAAATTTTACAGTTTCGGGTTTTGGGTTTAGTGTTTAGGGTTTGGGATTTAATGTTTGGGATATGCGATTTAGTGGTTAGAGTTTGGGATTTAGGGTTTACGATTTAGGGTTCAAAGTTTAGGGTTTAGGGATTACATTTTACAATTTTAGGTTTACGGTTTAGGATTTGGGTTTCAGATTTTACATTTTACAATTTTGGGTCTACGGTTTAGGGTTTACGATTTAGTGTTCAGGGTTTCGGATTGAGGGCTTAGGGTTTTTGGTTTAAGGTTTAGCTTTTATGATTTAGTGTTTAGTGTTAAGGCTTTCGGATTAACGGTTTTGGGTTTAAGGTTTAGTGTTTAGGGTTTGAGATTTAGGTTATATGGTTTAAGGTTTAGTGCATAAGGTTAGGGTAAGGAATTTGTAGTTTAAGGTATAGGGTTTGGGGTTAAGGGTTTACCGTTTACAGTTTCGCATTTTTGGTTAAGCGCTTAATGTTTAGGGTTTCGAATTTAGGGTTTACGGTTTTTGTTTAAGGGTTTAGGCTTTAGGATTTTGGGTTTATGATTTGAGGTTTACGGTTTAGGGTTTTGGGATTAGGTTTTTGTGTTTAGCATTTGATATTTAGTGTTTAGGGTATAGGGTATGATGTTTAGGATTTAGAGTTTAGCGTTTTGGGTTTAGGGTTAAGGGGTTAGGGTTTAGGGTTTAGGGTTTCAGGTTTTGATTTTAGGGTTTACAATTTATAGCTTAAAGTTTGTGGTTTAGGGTTTAGTGTTTAGGGTTTAGGGTTTTGGGTTCAGGGTTTGGGGTTTGGGATTTAGGGTTTAAGGTTTATGGTTTTGGGTTTATGGTTTAGGGTTAAGTGTTTAGGGTTTAGATTTAGGGTTTTTGGTATAGGGTCTAGGGTTTATGGTTTAGGATTTAAGGTTTAGGGTTTAGGGTTTAGAGTTTTGAGTTTAGGGTTTACGGATTACAGATTACAGATTGGTGTTCAGGGTTTAGGATTTAGGGTTTCAGGGTTAGAGTTTGGGGATTAGAGTTCAGTTTTAGGGTTTATGATTTTGATTTTAGGGTTTAGGCTTTGGGATCTTTGGTTTGGTGTTTGGTGGTTAAGGTTTTGAATTTAGTATTTATGGTTTAGGGTTTTCGATTTAGGGTTTAGCATTTTTAGTTTGGGGTTTAGGGTTTTCGGATTTATCATTTTGGGTTTGGGGTTTCGAATTTGAGGGCATACAATTTACAGTTACAGGTTTATGCCTTAAGCGTTCTGGGTTTTGGGTTTACAGGTTAGTATTTAGGTTTTGGGATTCAAGGTTTGAGATTTAGTGTTTGGAGGTTTGGGTTTGGGTTAGGGTTTAGGGTTTCGTGTTTCAGGGTTAGTGTATATACATTAGCGTTTAAGGTTTAAAGTTTAATTTTTTCAGTTTTGGGTTTATTATTTTAGGTATGGGAATTGGGGTTAGGGTTTAGTTTTGGGAGTTCAGGGTTTAGGTTTTATGATTTATCGTTTATGGTTAAGGGTTTATGGTTTAGGTTTGGGATTTATGACTTAGGGTTTATGGTTTGGGTTTGGGGTTTAAGATTTAGGGTTTGAGAGTTTAGGTTTAGGGTTTATGGTTTATGGTTTAGGGTTTAGGATTTAGGGTTTGCTATTTAGGGTTTAGGATTTAGCATTTGGGGTTTAGGGTTTGTGGTTTGTGGTATAGAAGTTAGGGTTTAGGGGTTTAGGTTTACGGTTTAAGGTTTACAGTTTACGGTTTAGTGCTTAAGGTTTAGGGTTTAAGGTTTAGGGTTTTGGGTTTTAGGTTTAGTATTTAGGGTTTAGGGAATAGCATTTAGCGGTTAGGGTTGGGGTTTAGGGTTTAGAGGTTAGGGTTTGGAGTTTAGGGTTTACAGTTTACAATTTTGTGTTTAAGGTTTAGTGTTTAGGCTTTAGGTTGTGGAGTTTAGGGTTTAAAGTTTATGGTTTGGGATTGGGGTATGTGTTTAAAGTTTGGAGTTTTGGGTTTAGGGCTTAGGATTTGGGGTTTAGGGTTTAGGGTTTGGGATTTAGGGTCTAGGGTTTGCGGTTTGGAGTTTAGGTTTTTGAGTTTAGGATTTTGGGGTTTGGGTTTTATGTAAAGGGTTTGGTGTTCTAGGTCTTAGGTTTAGGGTGTACAGTTTATAGTTTTGGGTTTATTGTTTACGATTTAAGGTTTTGGGTTTAGTCTATAGGGTTTCAGATTCATGGTTTAGGGTATAGGATTCAGTGTTTTGGGTTTAGGTTAATGTCCGAGGTTTAGGATTTACGGTTAGGGTTTGGAACTTAGGGTTAGGGTTTAGGGTTTACTGTTTAAAGTGTGGGGTTTTGGATTTAGGGTTTAGGTGTTTAGGTTATGGGTTTACGATTCACGGTTTATGGTTTACTACTTAAGGTTTAGGGTTTAGGTATTAGGGATTAGGGTTTAGGGTTTAGGGTTTAGGGTTTAGGGTTTAGGGTTTAGGGTTTAGGGTTTGGTGTTTAGAGTATAAGGTTCTGGGTTTAAGGATTACAGATTACAGTTTCGAGCTTCGGGTTTAGACTTTGGGGTTTAAGGTTTAGGGTTTAGGGTTTGAGATTAGGGTAAGGGCTTAGGGTTTGGAGTTCAGAGTTTGAGGTCTGGGGTTTAGGGTTTAGAGTTTGGAGTTTACGGTTTAGGGTATTGAGATTATGGTTTAAGGTTTAGGGTTTATGGTTTGGGGTTTTAGTATTTAGGTTTTAGGGTTTTGGGAAATAGGTTTACAATTTAAAATTTCCTATTTATGGTTAAGGGTTAATGGTATAGGGTTTATGATTTGCTGTTTAGAGTTTCAAATTTAGGGTTTAAGGATTTGGGTTGAGGGCATAGAGTTTAAGGTTTGGGGTTTATGATTTTGGGTATATGGTTTTGGGATTAGGGTTTAGGATTTAGAATTCTTGCTTTTGGGTTCGTGGTTTTTGTTTTACGATTTAGTGTTTAGGGTTGAGGATTTAGGGTTTGGGGTTTAGGGTTTACAGTTTACACTTTAGAGTATAGGGTTTAGTGTTTAGGCTTTGGCGTGTGGAGTTTGTTGTTTAGGGTTTATGGTATGGGATTGGGGTATGGGTTTACAGTCTGGAATTTTGGGTTTAGGGCTTAGGATTTAGGGTTTAGTGATTGGGATTTAGGGTTTTGGGTTTAGGTTAAGGTCCAGGGTTTAGGATTTAGGGTTAGGGTTTGGAATTTGGGGTTTAGGGTTTAGGGTTTCGACTTTCGGTTTTAGGGTTTACAGTTTAAAGTTTGGGGTTTGGGGTTTAGGATTTAGGGTTTAGGATTCACAATTTAGGGTTTAGTGCTTAAGGTCTACTGTTTAGAGATTAGGGTTTAGAGTTTAGTGTTTAGGGTTTATGGATTAAGGTTTACGGTTTAGGGTTTATGGTTTAGGGTTTAGGGTATATTGGTCCGGGTTTAGGGTTTATAGTTTACAGTTTTGTGTTTAGGGTTTAGGTTTTGGTGTTTACGATTTATGGTTTATGGTTTGAGATTGGGGTAAGAGCTTATGGTTCAGAGTTCAAGGTTTGGGACTTACAAATTTGGGGTTTTGAGATTATGGTTTAAGGTTTAGGGTTTAGGGTGTAGGGTTTGGGTTTAGGGTTTAGCATTTAAAGTTTGGGGTTTGGAGTTTAGGATTTAGGGCTTAGGGTTTAGGTTTTATTATTTAGGGTTTTAGGGTTTACGGTTTACGGTTTAGCGTTAACAGTTAAGGGTTTAGGAATTCGGGTGTGTGGTTTAGGGTTTTTGATTTAGGGTTTCAAATTTTTGGTTTAGGGTATGGGGTTTAGTGTTTAAGGCTTACGATTGAGGGTTTAAGGTTTATCGTTTGGGGTTTGGAGTTTGCATTTTACAGTTTCGGGTTTTTGATTTAGCGTTTACGCTTCAGATTTTATTTTTTAGGGTTTAATATTTAGGGTTTAAGATTTAGTGTTTTGGGTTTGGAGTTTAGAATATAGAGTTTGGGGTTTTGGGTTTAGGATTAGTGTTTAGGGTAGAGTGTTTATGGTTTGGGTTTTGGGATTAGGGTTTAGGGTTTATGGTTTGAGGCTTATGCTTTAGGGTTTAGGTTTAGGCTTTTGAGTTTATCATTTGGGGTTTAGGATTTAAGGTTTAGGGTGTAGGACTTAGGGATTTCGGTTTTGTGTTTAGGGTTTAGGGCTAATGTTTTGGGGTTTAGTATTTGGTGTTTAGGGTTTAGGGTTTAGCGTTTCGATTTTGGGTTTATGATTTAGGGCTTAGGGTTTCGCGTTTCGGGTTTAAGGTTTAGTTTTTGGAGTTTGGGATTTAGGGTTGAGGGTTTACTGTTTGTTGTTTAGGATTTAGGGTTTAGGGTTTAGATTTTAGGGTTTAGGGTTTGGGATTTTGGTTTTGGGATTTAGGGTTTGGGATTTAGGGTTTGGGCTTTAGTATTTAGGGTTTAGGATTTAGGGATTAGGGTATAGGGATTAGGGATTTGGAATATAGATGTTCGGTTTTGGGTTTATGGTTTAGGGTTTGATATCTAGGGCTTATGTTTCAAAGTTTAGGGTTTGGGAATTAGGATTTAGAGTTTAGGGTTTTGGGTTTAGGGACTAGGGTTTAGGGTATAGGGTTTACCTTTACGGTTTATGGTTTAGGGTTTAGCATTTGGGCTTTGGGATTGGGTTTAGGTTTTAAGGTTTGGTGTTTAGGGTTTATAATTTACAATTTCGAGTATATGGTTTAGGGTGTAGTGTTTAGAGTTTCGGATATAGGGATTAGGGTTTAAGGTTTATGGTTTAGGTTTATGGTTTATGGTTTGGTGTTTAGGGCTTTAAATTTAGGGATTAAGGTTTTGGGTTTAGGGTATAGGGTTTAAGATTTAGTGTTCGAGATTGGGATAAAGGCATAAGATTTTGAGTTTAGGGTTTAGGCTTTAGCGTTTAGGGTTTGGGATTTAGGGTTTAGGGTTTAGGGTTTAGTTTTTAGTGTTTGGGGTTTAGGGTTTATGGTTTATGGCTTAGGGTTTGATGTTTATGGTTTTTTATTTAGGGTTTATGATTTAGGGTTTAGTGTATTGGGTTTAGGGTTTTAGATTTTGGGTTTGGGATTTACGATTCATGGTTTAGGGTTTAGGTATTAGGGTTTGAAATTTAGGGTTTAGGGGTTGGGGTTTGGAGTTTAAGATTTAGAGTTTAGGGTTTTAGGTATGCAGTTTAGGGTTTACATTTAGAGTTTATGCTTAGGGGTTTAGGGTTTACTATTTACAGATTCGTGTTTTTGGTTTAGGGTTTAGGGTTTAGGGTTTAGGGTTTAGGGTTGATGGTTTATGGTTTAGAGTTTAGGGTTTCAAATTTGGGGAATAGGGTTTTGTGTTTAGGGTTTAGGGTTTATGGTTTGGTATTTAGGATTTAGGGTTTAGGGTTTGGGGTTTAGGGTTTAGGGTTTGGGGTTTGGGATTTTGGTTTAAGGTTTAAGGTTTAGTGTTTAGGGTTAGGGATTTGGGGTTTAGGGTTTAGAGTTTAGGGTTTGGGTTTATACTTTAGGATTTTTTTCATTTATGGTTTAGGGTTTATGGTTTAAGAAATTGGGATTTAGGGTTTAGGGTTTTGTTTTTAAGGTCTAGGGTTTTCAATTTAGGATTTAGGGTTTTGGGTTTAGGGATTAGGGTTTTGTGTTTAGGATTTAGGGTTTTGGGTTTAGGGTTTAGGTTTTGGTATTTACTTTATAGGGTTTAGGGTTTAGCATTTCGAGTTTCGGGTTTAGGGTTTGGGGATTAGGTATTACAGTTTACAATTTCGAGTTAATGTTGTAGGATTTAGTATTTAAGGTTTGGGATTTAGGGTTTAGGGTGTTGGGTGTAGGGTTTAGGGTTGTGGAATTAGGGTTTAGGGTTTATTAATCATCGTTTGAGATATAGGGTTTAGGGTTTAGGGTTTAAGATTTTGGGTTTAGGCTTTACGGTTTGTAGTATAGGTTTAGCATTTAGTGTTTAGTGTTTAGGGTTTGGAATTTAGACTTTTGGGTTTAGGACTGGGAATTTAGGATTTAGAGTTTTGGGTTTTGGGTTTAGGGATTAGGGTTTAGGGTTTACGTTTAGGGATTAGGATTTATGGTTTAGGGTTTAGGTTTTAGCGGTTTCGACTTCGCGTTTGGGATTTAGGGTTTACGCTCTATAGTTTCGACTTGATGGTTTAGGGTTTAGGGTTTAAGGTTAGGGATTTAGGGTTTAGGGTTAATGGTTTAGGGTTTCGGGTTTGGGTTTTAGGATTTAAGGTTTAGGGTTTAGGGTTTAAGGTTTAGTGTTTTGGGTATTGGGTGTAGGTTTTAGGATTTTGGGCTTTTGGTTTGGCGTTTAGGATTTTGGATTTTAGTTTTAGGGTTGAGGGTGTTGGGTTTAGGCTTTAGGGCTTATCATTCATGGTTTGAGATTTAGGGTTTAGGGTTTAGGATTTAGGATTTGGGTTTTAGGATTTAGAGTTTAGGTTTTTGGGTTTAGGGTTTAGGGTATACTGTTTCGACTTTACATTTAAGGCTTAGGATTTACGATTTAGCAATTGTGGTTTGGGGTTTGGGGTTTAGGGTTTGGCCTTTAGGGTTTAGGATTTGGGATTTAGCATTTTCGGTTTGGTGTTTCGGGTTTAGGGATTCGGGTCTAGGTTTTTCTGTTAAGAGTTTCGGGTCTAGGTTTTGTGTTTAGGATTTAGTGTTTAAGGTTTTGCATTTATGGTTTACGGTTTTGGGTTTAAGGTTTGCATTTTGGGGTTTTTGGATTCAGGGTTTAGGGTTTAGTGATTAGGGTTTAGGGTTTATGGTTTATAGTTTAGGGCGTAGTGTTTAGGGTTTTTTATTTAGGGTTCTGGGATTAGGGTTTAGCGTTTAGAGATTGCGATTTGGGATTTAGGGTTTAGAGACTATGGTTTACGGTTTATGGTTTGGGGATTAGGGTTTAGGTTTTGGGATTATGGTAAGGGTTAACGGTTTGGAGTTCTGAGTTTAGGCTTTGGGTTTTCGGATTTAAGGTTTAGGTTTTAGAGTTTGCGCTTTAGAGTTTGGAGTTTTGGGTTTACAATTTACAGTTTTCGGTTTTGGGTTTGGGGACTGGAGTTCAGTGTTTAGGGTTTTGGAATTGGTGTTTACAATTTCGATTTTGGAGTTTCGGGTTTTGGAATTGGTGTTTACAGTTTGGATTTTGGAGTTTAGGGTTCAAGGATTGGGGTTTGGGGTTTGGAGTTTAAGGTTCTGTGTTTAGGGTATAGGATTTAAGGTTTAGGGTTTAGGGTATAGGATTTAGGGTTTTGGGTTTTGGGTTTAGGGTTTAAAGTTTAGGGATTAGGGTTTAAGGTATAAGGTTTAGGGTTTAGGGTTTCAAATTTAGGGTTTAGGGTTTAGGGTTTAGGGTTTAGGATATCAGGATTAGGGTTTGGGGTCTAGGTTTTCGTGTTTTGGGCTTAGGGTTTAGGGTTTCGAGTTTCGGGTTAGATTTTGGGGTTTAGGGTTTACAATTTACAGTTTCGTGTTTTGGGTTTGGGGTTTATGGTTTAGGGACTAGAGTTTAGGGTTTAGTGTTTAGTGTTTAGGATTTATGATTTAAGGTTTAGGAATTGGTGTTTACGGTTAGGATTTTGGTGTTTACGGTATGGGGTATGGGGTTTTGTGTTTGGGGTTTAGGTTCTAGTGTTTAGGGTATTGGATTTAGGGTTTAGGGTTTAAGGCTTAGGATTTAGGGTTTCGAGTTTTTCCTTTAAGGTTTAAATTTTAGGGATTAAGGATTAGGGTTTAGGGTTTATGGTTTTCGGTTTATCGTTATGGGTTTAGGCTTTTGGATTTTGGGTTTCGGGTGTTGGGTTTATGGTTAAGTATTTAGAGTTTAATGTTTAGGGTTTGATATTTAAGGTTTAGGATTTCAGGTTTACGAATTAGGGTTTTGGATTTAGAGTTTAGGGTTTATGGTTTGCGGTATAGGGTTTAGTGTTTTGGGTATGGGATTTAGGGTTTAGGGTTTACGATCTAGGGTTTCGGATTTAGGGTTTATGGTTTTATGTTTAGGGTTTAGTGTTTTGGGTTTGGGGTTTAGTATTTAGGGTTTAGTGTTTGGGGTTTGGGGTTTAGGATTCACTGTTTGGTGTTTACGGTTTACGATTTACGATTTGGGGTTTGGAATTTCAGGTTTCGGTTTTGGTTCGAGGTTTTGGGTTTAGTGTTAGGGTTTGGAACTTGGGGTTCATGGTTTCGGTTTTCGAGGTTTAGGTGTGGGGTTTGGTTCGGAGTTTAAGGTTTAAGGTTTAGGGTTTGGGGTTTAGGGATTCATTTTTGAGTTTAAGGTTTGGGATTTACGGTTTATGGTTTATGGTATAGGGATTGGGGTTAGGATTTAGGGTTTAGAGTTCATGCTTTAGGGGTTAGGATTTAGTACTTTAGGTTTAGGGTTCAGGGTTTGGGGCGTATTGTTTACGATTTACGATTTACATTTACAGTTTCAAGATTTTTGTTTAGGGTCTTGGGTGTAGGATTTAGTGTTTAGGATTTGCGATTTAAGGTTTAGGGTTTGGGATTTCGGGTTTATAGTTTATGGTTCAAGGTTTACGGTTTAAGGGTTCGTGTTTAGGGTTTGGAATTTGGGGTTTAGGGTTTACGATATAGTGTTTGGGGTTTACGACTTAAGGTTTAAGGTTTTGTGTTTCGGGATTAGGGTTTAGGGTTTGGGATTTACGGTATAGGGCCTAGGGTTTAGGGTTTCGGGTTTGGGGTTTAAGGATTGGGGATTAGGTATTAGAGTTTACAGATTTGGGTTTCTGGTTTAGGGTTTAGAGTTAGGGTTTCGGATTTAGGGTTTTGGGTTTTGCGTTTAAGGTTTATGGTTTGGGGTTTAGTATTTAGGGTTTAAGGTTTTGGGTTTGAGGTTTAGGGATTAGGGCTTTCGATTTAGGATTTTGGGGTTTAGGGTTTACAGATTACAGTTTCGGGATTAGGGTTTAGGGTTTTGGGGTTTAGAGATTAGGTTTTATATGGGTTTAGGATTTAGGGTTTAGGGTTTAAGGTTTGGTGTTTAGGGTTTAGGGTTTAGTGTTTAGGATTCGGGATTTAGGGCTTAGGGTTTGGCATTGGCGGTTTGGTGTTAAGGCTTTAGGGATTATAGTTTACAGTTTCATGTTTATGGTTTAGAGTTTAGTGTTTAGGGTTTCGGATTTAGTGTTTATGGTTTAGGGTTTGGGATTGAGGATATCAGTTTTAGGTTGTTGGGATTAGGGCTAAGGATTTACGCTATACAGTTTGGGGTTTGGGGTTTAGGGTTTATGGTTTTGGGGTTAGGGTTTGAGGTTTAGGGAGTCCAATTTATAGTTTCGGGTTTAGGGTTTAGAGTATAGGGTTTGGAGTTTAAGGTTTAGGGTTTAGGGCTTGGGGTTTAGGGTTTAGGGTTTATCGTTTTGAGTTTCCCGTTTAGGGTTTAGGCTTTGAGGTTTAAGGTTTCGGGTTTAGGGTTTGGGGTTTCGGAATTATGGTTTAGGCTTTAAAATTTTAGTTTTAGGGTTTATGGTTTGGGGTTTACGATTTAGGGTTTAGGGTTTAGGGTATAGTGTTTAGGGCTTATGGTTTAGGGTTTAGGGTTTAAGGTTTAGTGTTTAGGGTTTGTGATTTAGGTATTAAGGTTTTTGGTCTTAGGATTTTGGGTTTAGAGTTGAAGGATTAGGATTTAAGGTTTTTGGTTTAGGGTTTGAGGTTTAGAGTTTTGGGTTTAGGTTTTTGGCTTTAGGATTTACAGTTTATAGTTCCGTATTTGGGGTTTAGGGTTTAGGCTTTAGGGTTTAAAGTTTAGGGCTTAGGGTTTGGCTTTTGGGGATTGGGGATTGGGTTTAGGGTTTAGGGTTTAGGATTGGGGTAAGGGTTTATGGTTTGTTGTTCAGAGTTTAGGGTTTAAGGTTTAGGATTTAGTGTTTAGGGTTTTGGGTTTAGAGATTTTGGTATAGGATTTAAGGTTTTTGGATAAGGGTTTATAGTTTAGAGATTAAGGTTTGGGATTTAAGATTTAGGGTGTAGGGTTTGGGTTTTAGAGTTTAGGGTTTAGTGTTTGGGTTACGGTTCGAGGTTTAGGGTTTCGAGTTTCAGGTGTAAGGTTTATAGTTTAGGGTTTAGGGTGTAGAGTTTCGGGTTTCGGGATTTCGGTGTCGAGTTTCAGGTTTAAGGTTTAGGATTTAAAGTTTGGGGCTTGGTGTTTGGGGTTTAGGGTCTAGGTTTTGGGTTTTGGGTTTTGGGTGTAGGGTTTAGTGATTAGGGTGTGGGATTTAAGATTTAGGGTGTAGGGTTTGGGATTTAGAGTTTAGGGTTTTGTGTTTGGGTTACAGTTCAGGGTTTAGGGTTTCGACTTTTAGGTGTAGGGTTTACAGTTTAGGGTTTAGGGTTTAGGGTGTAAAGTTTCGGGTTTCAGGATTTGTGTGTCGAGTTTCAAGTTTAGGGTTTAAGATTTAATGTTTGGGGTTTGGTGTTTGGGTTTTGGGTTTAGTGTTTAGGGTTTAGGTTTTGGGTTTTGGGTTTTGGGTTTAGGGTTGGGGGATAGGGGATAGGGGTTAGGGTTTGTTATTAGAAGCTTAGGGTTTAGTTTATAGGGTTTGGAATTTAGGGTTTGGGGTTCAAGGGTTTAGTGTTTATAATTTACAAATTCCAGTTTATGGTTTAGGCTTTAGTGTTTAGGGTTTGGGATTTAATGTTTTGGGTTTAGAGTTTTTGGTTTAGGGTTTAGGGATTACAATTAACTATTTAGGGTTTGTGATTTATGGTTTTAAGTTTAAGTTTTAGAGTTTATCTTTAAGGGATGAGGGTTTAGGGTTTTGGGCTTAGGGTGTACGGTTTGGTGTTTACGGTTTAGTGTTTGGGGTTCGGGGTTTAAGGTTTTGAGTTTAGGCTTTAGTGTTTGGGGTTAGAGGTTTAAGGTATAGGGTTTATAGTTTACAATTTTGGATTTATGGTATAGGGTTTAGGGTTTCCAATTTATGGTTTATGGTTTAGTGTTTAGGGTTTGGGATTTAGGTTTTAGGGTTTGGGTTAAATTTCATGGTTTAGGGTTTAGGGTTAGGTTTTCGAGTTTCAGATATAGGATTTACAGTTTATGGTGTAGGGTTTCGAGTTCTGAATTTCAGGTTTAGTGTTTAGGGTTTGCGATTTAGGGTGTTAGGTTTAGGGTTTTGTGATTTAAATTGTGGTTTTAGCGTTTACGGTTTAGCATATATGGATTAGGGTTTTGGATTTAGGGTTTATTGTTCAGTGTTTGGGGCTTAAGCATTTAGGGTTTAGGGTTTTGTGTTTAGGGTTTCAGGTTTATAATTTACAGTTTCAAGTTTACAATATATGGTTTCGGATTTAGGGTTTAGTGTTTAGGGTTTGGGATTTAGGGTTTAGGGTTTTGGGTTTAAGGTATAGAGTTTAACGTTCGGGGTTTAGGATTTATGGTTTAGGGTTTTGGGTTTAGGGTTTAGGATTTAGGATTTTTGGTTTAGGGTTTATGGTTTACGGCTTAGTATTTAGGGTATGTGATTTAGGGTTTAGAGTTTATGGGTTAGGATTTAGGGTTTAAGGTTTAGGGTTTGGGGTTTAGGGTTTCGAGTTTAGGGTTTGGGGTTTAGGACATGGGGCTTAGGGTTTCAAGATTGGGGTTGGGGTTTAAGGTTTTGCATTTTATAGTTTCGCGTGTAAGGTTTAGGGTTTGGGGTTTATGGTTTAGGATTTAGGGTTTAGGGTTTAGGGTTTGGCATTTAACATTTTGGGATTCAGGTTTGGGTTTACAGTTTACAATTTTGGGTTTATTGTTTAGTATTTAGGGTTTAAGGTTTATTGTTTAGTGTTTAGGGTTTGGGATTTAAGGTTTAGGGTTAAAAGTTTACGGTTTGGGATTTAAGGTTTAGTGTTATGGGTTCGGGTTATGGTTTGGGTTTAGGGTCTAGGGTTTCGGATATACAGTTTAGGGTTAGTGTTTTTCGTTTTGGGTTTGGGGTCTAGGGTTTGGAGTTTGGGGTTTTGGATTTAGGGTTTAGCATTTAGTGTTTAGGGTTTGGGATTTACAGTTTAGTGTTTAGGGTTTAGGGTTTGGGAGTTTGGGTTAAGATTAAGAGTGTAGGGTTTAGGGTTTCGAGATTAAAATGTATGGATTACAGTTTAGGGTTTCAGGTTTTTGGGTTTAGGATTTACGATCTACAATTTTAGATTTATGGTTGAAAGTTTCGGGTTTAGTGTTTAGGGTTTGGGATTTAGGGTTTAGGATTTTGGTTTAGGGTTTAGGGTTTGAGATATAGGGTTTATGCTTTTGAGATTAGTGTTTAGAGTTTAGTGTTTACGTGTTGAAATTTAGTGCTTAGGGTTTAGGGTTTAATATTTATGGGTTGGGGTTTATGATTTAGGGTTTACAGTTTTGGGATTAGGGTATAGGATCTAGGGTTTGCGTATTAACGTTTTGGGTTAAGGGTTATGGGTTTAGGGTTGAGGGTTCAGGATGTAGGGTTTAGGGTCTAGGGTTTCGGTTTTGCATTAAGGGTTTAGTGTTTCAAGCTTAAGGTTTCGGGTTTGGGATTTGGGCTTAGGGTTTAGGGTCTACAGTTTACAGTTTTGGGTTTATGGTTTATGGTTTTGGGTTTAGTGTTTACAGTTTTGGATTTAGTGTTTGGTATTTGCGATTTTGTGGTTAGGGTTTGGGATTTAGGGTTTACGATTTGGGGTTCAAAGGTTAGGGTTAGGGTTTAGGATTTAGGGTTTAGAGTTTACATTTTACTATTTTGGGCTTACGATTCTTGGTTTAGGGTTTAGTGTTCAGGGTTTGGGATTTATCGTTTAAGGTTTTTGGTTGAAGGTTTAGCTTTTATGATTTTGGGTTTAGTGCTAAGGGTTTCAAATTAACGGTTTTGGGTTTGAGGTTTAGTGTTTAGGGTTTGGGATTTAGGTTATATGGTTTAGGGTTTAGTGCTTAAGGTTAGGGTAAGGAATTTGTGGTTTAAGGTATAGGGTATAGGGCTAGGGTTGAGGGCTGGGGCTCAGGGTTTAGGATTTAGCATCTAGCGTTTTTGGATTTGGGTTTAAAGTTTGGGGTTTGGGGTTTAGGGTTTAAGGTTTTGTGTTTGGGGTTTAGAATTTGGAGTTTAGGGTTTACGGTTTACAATTTTGGGTTTAGGGTTTAGGGTTTGGGGTTTAAGGTTTAGGGTTTAGGGTTTAGGGTTTTGAGTTTCGGGTTTGGGGTTTAGAGTTCAAGCTTTACGATTTAGACTTTAGAATTTATGGTTTAGGGTTTAGAGTTTAGTGTATAGGGTTTGGGGTTTGGAGTTTAAGGTTTGGGTTTATGATTTAGGGTTTGGCGCTTTGCGTTTGGGTTCTTGGTGTAGAGTTTTGGGCTAGGGTTTGGAATTTGGCATTTAGGGTTTCGAGTTTCAGGTTTAGGGTTTACGATTTAGAGTGTGGGGTTTGGCGTATAGTGTTTAGAGTAAACTGATTAGGGTGTTTGGTGAAAGGTTTAAGATTAGGGATTTACAGATTATGGTGTAGAGTTTAGTGTTTACAGTTTCACATTTTTGGTCAAGGGCTTAGTGTTTAGTGTTTGGGATTTAGGGTTTATGATTTTTGATTAAGCGTTTAGGGTTTTGGATATAGGGTTTAGGATTTGAGGTTTACAGTTTAGGGTTTAGGAATGAGGGTTTGGGGTTAGGGTTTGGGGTTTAGGGTTTCAGGTTTAGGGTTTAGGGTTTACAATTTACAATTTCAAGTTTATGGTTTACGGTTTAGGGATTATGGTTTTAGGTTTAGGGCTTAGGGTTTGGGATTTAGGGTTTAGGATTTAATGTTTATGGTTTTGGGGTTTAGGGTTTACTGTTTACCATTTCACATTTTTGGTTAAGGGCTTAGTGTTTAGGGTTTGGGATTTAGGGTTTACGGTTTTTGATAGAGCGTTTAGGATTTAGGATATATGGTTTAGGATTTGAGGTTGAGGGTTTAGGGTTTAGGGTTAAGGGGTTGGGGTTTAGGGTTTACAATTTACAATTGCAAGTTTATGGTTCAAGGTTTAATGTGTAGAGTTTAGGGTTTTGGGTTCAGGGCTTAGGGTTTGGGATTTAGGGTTTAGGGTTTAAGGTTTAGTGTTTAGGGTTTAATGTTTAGGGTTTGTATTTAGGGTTTTAGGTTTTGGGTTTAGGGTCTAGGGTTTAAGGTTTAGGATTTAAGCTTTAGGGTTCAGAGTTTAGGGTTTGGGGTTTGGGGTTGTGGGTTATGGGTGTTGGGTTTGAGGTTTAGGGATTACAGATTACAGATTCGGGTTCAGGTTTAGGGTGTAGGATTTGGGGTTTAAGGGTTAGGGTTTGGGGATTAGAGTTCAGGTTTTAGGGTTTATGATTTTTATTTTAGGGTTTAGGGTTTGGGGTCTTTGGTTTGGTGTTTGGTGTTTAGCGTTTTGGGTTTAGGATTTTAGCTTTAGGATTTTAGATTTAGGGATTAAGGTTTTGGCTTTGGATATTTAGGGTTTAGGGTTTAGGATTTAGGGTTTACAATTTATAGTTTCGGGTTTATGGTTGAAGCGTTTTGGGTTTACAATTTTGTATTTAAGGTTTGGGATTCAAGGTTTGTGATTTAGAGTTTGAAGTTTTGGGTTTGGGTTATGGTTTCAAGGTTAGGTTTTACTATTTAGCATTTGGGGTTTAGAGATTAATTTTTTAAGTTTAGGGTTTATTGTTTATGGCATGGGGATTGACGCTAGGGTTTAGAGTTGGGAGTTCAGGGTTTAGGTTTTACGATTTATCGTTTAGGATTAACGCTTTACTGTTTAGGTTTGGGACTTAGGACTTAGGGTTTATGGTATGGGTTTGGGGTTTATGATTTAGGGTTTTAGGTTCTTGGTTTGCGGTTTATGGTTTAGGGTTTAGGGATTAGGATTTAGGGTTTACTATTTAGGGTTTAGGGTTTCGGATATACAGTTTAGGGTTAGTGTTTTTGGTTTTGGGTTTAGGGTTTGGAGGTTTGGATTTAGAGTTTAGCATTTAGTGTTTAGGGTTTGGGATTTACGGTTTAGGGTTTAGGGTTTAGGGTTTGGGA
The DNA here is from genome assembly GCA_014851425.1 of Senna tora. Classification (NCBI taxonomy): domain Eukaryota; kingdom Viridiplantae; phylum Streptophyta; class Magnoliopsida; order Fabales; family Fabaceae; genus Senna; species Senna tora. Next base: position 24,164,436 of record CM026261.1, on the reverse strand, counting down.
GCTTGGGGTTTAGGGTTTGAGTGAAGGTGAAGGGTTAGGGTTTCAATTTTTGGGTTTAGGGTTTCGAGTTTCAACTGTATGGATTACAATTTAGGGTTTCAAGTTATTGGGTTCAGGATGTCCAGTTTACAATTTCAGATTTATGGTTGAAAGTCTAGGGTTTAGTGTTTAGGGTTTGGGATGTAGAGTTTAGGATTTTGGTTTAGGGTTTAGGGTTTGGGATATAGAGTTTAGAGTTTAGTGTTTACGTGTTGGGATTTATTGTTTTGGGTTTATGGTTTATTTTTTAGGGGTTGGTGTTTAAGGTTTAGGGTTTAGGGTATAGGACCTAGGGTTTGGGTTTTAATATTTTGTCTTAAGGGTTTAGGGACTAGGGTTTGAGGTCTAGGGTTTAGGATTTAGGGTTTATGGTTTACCATTTAAAGTGTAGGGTCTAGGGTTTCGAGTTTAGTGATTAGTGTTTTGGGCTTTGGTTTAGGGTTTTCGATTTTGCGTTAAGGGTTTAGTGCTTGTAGCTTAAGATTTCGGGTATGGGATTTGGGCTTTAGGGTTTAGTGTTGGGGTTTAGGGTCTAAAGTTTACAGTTTCGGGTTTTGGGTTTAGTGTTTAGGGTTTGGGATTTGCGATTTAGTGGTTAGTGTTTGGGATTTTGGGTTTACGATTTAGAGTTCAAAGTTTAGGGTTTAGGGATTACATTTTACAATTTTAGGTTTACGGTTTAGGATTTGGGTTTAGATTTTACATTTTACAATTTTGGGTTGATGGTTTAGGGTTTATGGTTTTGTGTTCAGGGTTTCGGATTAAGGGTTTAGGGTTTTTGGTTTAAGGTTTAGGTTTCAAGATTTAGGGTTTAGTGCTAAGGCTTTCAGAATAACGGTTTTGGGTTTAAGGTTTAGTGTTTAGGGTTTGAGGTTTAGGTTATATGGTTTAGGGTTTAGTGCATAAGGTTAGGGTAAGGAATTTGTTGTTTAAGGTATAGGGTTTGGGGTTCAGGGTTTACCGTTTACAGTTTCGCATTTTTGGTTAAGCGCTTAGTGTTTAGGGTTTCGAATTTAGGGTTTACGGTTTTTTATTAAGCATTTAGGCTTTAGGATTTTGGGTTTAGGATTTGAGGTTTACGATTTAGGGTTTTGGGATTAGGTTTTTGTGTTTAGCATTTGAGATTTAGTGTTTAGGGTATAGGGTTTGATGTTTAGGATTTAGTGTTTAGGGGTTAGGGTTTGGTGTTTAGGGTTTAGGGTTTCAGGTTTAGATTTTAGGGTTTACAATTTATAGCTTAAAGTTTGTGGTTTAGGGTTTAGGGTTTAGGGTTTAAGGTTTTGGGTTCAGGGTTTGGGGTTCAGGGTTTGGGGTTTGGGATTTAGGGTTTAGGTTTTAGGTTTTAAGGTTTATGGTTTGGGGTTTATGGTTTATGGTTAAGTATTTAGGCTTTGGATTTAGGGTCTAGGGTTTAGGGTTTAGTGTTTAGGATTTAAGGTTTAGGGTTTAGGCTTTAGAGTGTAGGGTATAGGCTTCTGGGTTTAAGGATTACAGATTACAGAATGGGGTTCAGGGTTTAGGATTTGGGGTTTAAGGGTTAGAGTTTAGGGATTAGAGTTCAGTTTTAGGGTTTATGATTTTGATTTTAGGGTTTAGGGTTTGGGTTCTTTGGTTTGGTGTTTGGAGGTTAAGGTTTTGAATTTATGATTTAAGGTTTAGGGTTTTCGATTTAGGGTTTAGGGTTCTTAGTTTGGGGTTTGGGGTTTTGGGATTTAGCATTTAGGGTTTGGGGTTTCGAATTGAGGGATTACAATTTACAGTTACGGGTTTATGGTTTAAGCGTTCTGGGTTTTGGGTTTACGATTTAGTATTTAGGTTTTGGGATTCAAGGTTCAAGGTTTTAGAGTTTTGGGTTTGGGTTTGGGTTTAGGGTTTCGAGTTTCAGGGTTAGTGTATATACTTTAGCGTTTGGGGTTTAAAGTTTAATTTTTTCAGTTTAGGGTTTATTGTTTTAGGTATGGGAATTGGGGTTAGGGTTTAGTGTTGGGAGTTTAGGGTTTAGGTTTTAGGATTTATCGTTTATGGTTAAGGGTTTATGGTTTGGGTTTGGGATTTAGGACTTAGGGTTTATGGTTTGGGTTTGGGGTATAGGATTTAGCGTTTGAGAGTTTAGGTTTAGGGTTTAAGGTTTAGGATTTAGGGTTTACTGTTTAGGGTTTAGGATTTAGCATTTGGGGTTTAGGGTTTGGGTTTTGTGGTTTAGAAGTTAGGGTTTAGGGGTTTACGGTTTACGGTTTAAGGTTTACAGCTTAGGGTTTAGTGCTTAAGGTTTAGGGTTTAGTGTTTAGGGTTTTGGGTTTAGAATTTAGGGTTTAGGGAATAGGATTTAGCATTTGGCGATTGGGGTTTAGGGTTTAGAGGTTAGGGTTTTGGGTTTAGGGTTTACCGTTTACAGTTTTGAGTTTAGGGTTTAGTGTTTAGGCTTTAGGTTGTGGAGTTTAGGGTTTAGAGTTTATGATTTGGGATTGGGGTATGTTTTTAAAGTTTGGAGTTTTGGGTTTAGGGCTTAGGATTTGGGGTTTAGGGTTTAGGGTCTAGGGTTTGCGGTTCGGAGTTTAGGATTTTGGGGTTTGGGTTTTATGTATAGGGTTTGGTGTTCTAGGTTTTAGGTTTAAGGTGTACAGTTTATAGTTTCGGGTTTATTGTTTACGATTTAAGGTTTTGGGTTTTGTGTATAGGGTTTCAGATTCAGGGTTTAGGGTTTGGGATTCTGGGTTTTGGGTTTAGGTTAATGTCCGGGGTTTAGGATTTACGAATAGGGTTTGGAATTTGGGGTTAGGGTTTAGGGTTTACTGTTTAAAGTTTAGGGTTTTGGATTTAGGGTTTAGGGGTTTAGGTTAAGGGTTTACAGTTCACGGTTTATGGTTTACTACTTAAGGCTTAGGGTTTTGGGTTTAGGGTTTAGGGATTAGGAATTAGGGTTTAGAGTTTAGGGTTTAGGATTTACGGTTTAAGGTTTAGGGTTTAGGGTTTAAGATTTAGAGCTTGGTGTTTCGGGTATAAGGTTCCGGGTTTAAGGATTACAGATTACAGTTTCGAGCTTAGGGTTTAGACTTTGGGGTTTAAGGTTTAGAGATTAGGGTTTAGGGTTTGAGATTGGGGTAAGGGCTTAGGGTTTGGAGTTCAGGGTTTGAGGTGTGGGGTTTAGGGTTTAGGGTTTAGGGTTTATGGTTTGGAGTTTTACCGTTTAGGTTTTAGGGTTTTGGGTTATAGGTTTACAATTTACAGTTTCGGGTTTAAGGTTAAGGGTTTATGGTATAGGATTTAAAATTTAGGGTTTACTATTTAGAGTTTCGGATTTGGGGTTTATGGTTTTGGGTTTAGGGCATAGAGTTTAAGGTTTGGGGTTTAGGATTTTGGGTATATGGTTTTGGGATTAGGGTTTAGGATTTATGATTCTTGCTTTTGGGTTCGTGGTTTTTGGTTTACGATTTAGTGTTTAGGGTTGTGGGTTTAGGGTTTTGAATTTTGGGTTTGGTGAATAGGGTTTAGGGTTTACAGTATAGAGTTTAGGGTTTGGGGTTTAGGGTTTACAGTTTACACTTTAGAGTATAGGGTTTAGTGTTTAGGCTTTGGCGTGTGAAGATTAGGGTTTAGGGTTTACAGTATAGGGTTTAGGGTTTGGGGTTTAGGGTCTACAGTTTACACTTTAGAGTATAGGGTTTAGTGTTTAGGCTTTGGCGAGTAAAGTTTGGGGTTTAAGGTTTAAGGTTTGCGAATGGGATATGGGTTTACAGTCTGGAAATTTGGGTTTAGGGCATAGGAGTTGGGGTTTAGGAATTGGGATTTAGGGTCTAGGGTTTTGGGGTTTGGGTTTTGTGTTTATGGTTTGTTGTTCTATGTTTTTCAATTTAGAGTTTAGAATTTATACTTTTGGGTTTATTGTTTGTGATTTAGGTTGTTAGGTTTAGGATTCAGAGTTTTGGGTTTAGGTTCTTGTCCAGGGTTTAGGATTTAGGGTTAGGGTTTGGAATTTGGGGTTTAGGGTTTAGGGTTTCGAGTTTCGATTTTAGGGTTTAAAGTTTAAAGTTTGTGGTTTAGGGTTTAGGATTTGGGGTTTTGGATTTAGGGTTTCGGGTTCACAGTTTAGGGTTTAGTGCTTAAGGTTTAGTGTTTAGAGATTAGGGTTTAGAGTTTAGGGTTTAGGGTTTATAGTTTAGGGTTTAAAGTTTATGGTTTGGGGTTTAAGGTATAGGGGTCTGGGTTTAGGGTTTATAGTTTACAGTTTCGTGTTTAGGGTTTAGGCTTTGGGATTTATGGTTTAGGGTTTAGGGTTTGAGATTGGGGTAAGGTCTTAGGGTTTGGAGTTCGGGGTTTGGGATTAAAAAATTTAGGTTTTTGAGATTATGGTTTAAGGTTTAGGGTTCAGGGTTTGGGTTTAGGGTTTAGGGTTTGGGTGTAGGGTTTAGCATTTAAGGTTTGGGGTTTGGAGTTTAGGATTTAGGGTTTATTGTTTAGGGCTTTAGGGTTTACGGTTTACGGTTTAGCGTTAACAGTTAAGGGTTTAGGAATTCGGGTGTGAGGTTTAGGGTTTCTGATTTAGGGTTTCAAATTTTTGGTTTAGGGTATGGGGTTTAGGGTTTAAGGCTTACGATTGAGGGTTTAAGGTTTATCGTTTTGGGTTTGGAGTTTGCAGTTTACAATTTCGGGTTTTTGATTTAGCGTTTACGCTTTAGAGTTTATTGTTTAGGGTTTGATATTTAGGGTTTAAGGTTTAGTGTTTTGGGTTTAGGTTTTTGGGTTTAGGATTAGGATTTAGGGTATAGTGTTTACGGTTTTGGGGTTTTGGGTTTAGGGTTTATGGTTTACGGTTTGAGGCTTATGCTTTAGGGTTTAGGGTTTATTCTTTAGGGCTTCAAATTTTTGGATTAGGGTTTTGGCTTTTGAGTTTATTGTGTGGGGTTTGCGATTTAAGGTTTAGGGTTTAGAATTTTTGGATTTCGGTTTTGGATTTAGGGTTTAAGGTTAATGTTTTGGGTTTTAGTATTAGGTGTTCAGGGTTTAGGGTTTAGCATATCGATTTTGGGTTTATGATTTAGGGCTTAGGGTATCGGGTTTCGGGTTTAAGGTTTAGTTTTTAGAGATTAGGATTTAGGATTTAGGGTTTAGTGTTTGGTGTTTAGGATTTAGGGTTTAGGGTTTAGCATTTTGGTTTTGGGATTTAGGGTTTCGTGTTTTGGCCTTAGGATTTGGGGTTTAGGGTTTATGGTTTACGATTTATGGTTCTAAGTTTGCGATTTACAGTTTTAGAATTCCCCTTCGGGTTTTTGTTTAGGGTTTTGGCTTTAGTATTTAGGGTTTAGGATTTAGGGATTAGGGTTTTGGAATATGGATGTTCGGTTTTGGGTTTATGGTTTAGGGTTTGATATCTACCGCTTATGTTTGAAACTTTAGGGTTTGGGAATTAGGATTTAGAGTTTAGGGTTTTGGGTTTAGGGACTAGGGTTTAGGGTATAGGGTTTACGTTTACGATTTATGGTTTAGGGTTTAGCATTTGGGTTTTGGGATTGGGTTTAGGTTTTAAGGTTTAGTGTTTAGGGTTTATAATTTACAATTTCGAGTATATGATTTAGGGTGTAGTGTTTAGAGTTTCGAATATAGGGATTAGGGTTTAAGGTTTAGGGTTTAGGTTTAGGGTTTAAGGTTTGGTGTTTAGTGCTTTAAATTTAGGGATTAAGGTTTTGGGTTTTGGCTATAGGGTTTAAAATTTAGTGTTCGAGATTGTGATAAAGGCAAAGGATTTTTAGTTTAGGGTTAAGGCTTTAGGGTTTAGTGTTTGGGATTTAGGCTTTAGGGTTTGGGATTTAGTGTTTAGGGTTTGGGGTTTAGGGTTTACGGTTTTGGGTTTGGGGTTTGGGGTTGAGGGTTTATGGTGTAGGGTTTATGGTTTATGGCTTAGGGTTTGATGTTTACGGTTTACGATTTACAGTTTCGGGTTTTTTATTTAGGGTTTATGATTTAGCGTTTAGGGTTTTAGATTTTGGGTTTAGGGTTTACAGTTCATGGTTGAGGGTTTAGGTATTAGGGTTTGAAATTTAAGGCTTATGGGTTAGGGTTTAGGGTTTAAGATTTAGAGTTTAGGGTTTCAGGTATACAATTTAGGGTTTACATTTAAGGTTTATTCTTAGGGGTTTAGGGTTTACTATTTAAAGTTTCGTGTTTTTGGTTTAGGGTTTGGGATTTAGAGTTTAGAGTATAGGGTTTAAGGTTTATGGTTTATGGTTTAGAGTTTAGGGTTTTAAATTTGGGGGTTAGGGTTTTATGTTCAGGGTTTAGGGTTTATGGTTTGGGATTTAAGATTTAAGGTTTAGGGTTTGGGGTTTAGGGTTTACGATTTGCGGTTTGGGGTTTGGGGTGTGGGGTTTGGGGTTTTGGTTTAGTGTTTAGGGTTAGGAATTTGGGGTTTATGGTTTAGAGTTAAGGGTTTGGGTTTATGCTTTAGGATTTTTTTATTTATGGTTTTGGGTTTATGGTTTATGGTTTGGGATTTACGGTTTAGAGTTTTGTGTTTAAGGTCTAGGGTTTTCGATTTAGGATTTAGGGTTTTGGGTTTTGGGTTTTGGGTTTAGGGATTAGGGTTTAGGGTTTAGGTTTTGGTATTTACTGTATAGGGTTTAGGGTTTAGCACTTCGGTTTCGGGTTTATGGTTTGGGGATTAGGTATTACAGTTTACAATTTGATTTATTGTTGTAGGATTTAGTATTTAAGGTTTGGGATTTAGGGTTTAGGGTGTTAGGTTTAGGGTTTAGGGTTGTGGATTTAGGGTTTAGGGTTTATTAATCAGGATTTGGGATACAGGGTTTAGGGTTTGGGGTTTAAGATTTAGGGTTTAGGCTTTACGGTTTGGGGTCTAGGTTTAGCATTTAGTGTTTAGTGTTTAGGGTTTGGAATTTAGAGTTTTGGGTTTAGGGTTGGGAATTTAGGATTTAGAGTTTTGGGTTTTCGGTTTAGGGATTAGGGTTTAGGGTTTTCATTTAGGGATTAGGATTTATGGTTTAGGGTTTAGGTTTTAGCGGTTTCGACTTCGCGTTTGGGGTTTAGGGTTTACGCTCTATAGTTTCGACTTGATGGTTTAGGGTTTAGTGTTTAGGGTTTAGGGTTTAAGGTTAAGGATTTAGGGTTTAGGGTTAATGGTTTATGGTTTAGGGTTTAGGGATTCAAATTTACGAATCAAGGTTTTGGGTTTAGGGCTTAGTGTTTGGGTTTTAGGATTTAAGGTTTAGGGTTTAGGGTTTAAGGTTTAGTGTTTTGGGTATTGGGTGTAGGTTTTAGGATTTTGGGCTTTTGGTTTGGCGTTTAGGATTTTGGATTTCGGTTTTAGGGTTTAGGGTGTTGGGTTTAGGCTTTAGGGTTTACCTTTTAAGGTTTGGGATTTAGGGTTTAGGGTTTAGGATTTGGGTTTTAGGATTTAGAGTTTAGGGTTTAGGGGTTAGGGTATAGTGTTTCAACTTTACCTTTAAGGTTTGGGATTTATGGTTTAGGGTTTAGGATTTAGCAATTGCGGTTTGGGGTTTGGGGTTTAGGGTTTAGGATTTGGGATTTAGCATTTTCGATTTGGTGTTTCGAGTTTAGGGTTTCGGGTCTAGGTTTTTCGGTTTAGAGTTTCGGGTTTATGGTGTTGTGTTTTGTGTTTAAGATTTAGGGTTTAATTTTTTGCATTTATGGTTTAGGATTTGCTTTTTGGGGTTTTTGGTTTATCGTTTAGGGTTTTTATCTTTAGGGTTTAGGGTTTATGGTTTATAGTTTAGGGCTCTGTGTTTAGGGTTTGTTATTTAGGGTTTTGGGATTAGGGTTTAGAGTTTAGAGTTTGGGGTTTAGGATTTAGGGTTTAGGGTCTACGGTTTACGGTTTGCGGTTTAGTCTTTTGGCTTTAGGGTTTATAGATTATGCTTTGGGGTTTGGGGATTAGGGTTTAGGGTTTGGGATTATGGCAAGGGTTAACAGTTTGGAGTTCTGAGTTTAGGCTTTGGGTTTTCGGCTTTAAGGTTTAAAGTTTCAGGTTTAGTTTTTAGAGTTTGCGCTTTAGAGTTTGGAGTTTTGGGTTTACAGTTTACAGTTTCCAATCTTGTGTTTGGGGACTAGAGTTCAGTGTTTAGGGTTTCGTGTTTAGGATTTAGGGTTTAGGGTTTTGGAATTGGTGTTTACAGTTTGGATTTTGGAGTTTAGGGTTTAAGGATTGTGGTTTGGGGTTTGGGGTTTAAGGTTTCGTTTTTAAGGTATAGGATTTAGGGTTTTGGGTTTAGGGTTTATGTTTTTGGGTTTTGGGTTTAGGGTTAAAGTTTAGGGTTTACGGTTTATGGTTTACGGTTTAGGGTTTGGGGTTTCAAATTTAGGGGTTAGGGTTTAGGGTTTAGGATTTAGGGTTTATGGTTTAGGATATAAGGTTTAGGGTTTCGGGTTTAGGTTTTCGTGTTTTGGGCTTAGGGTTTAGAGTTTCGGGTTTAGATTTTGGGGTTTAGGTTTTACAGTTTACAGTTTCGTTTTTTGGGTTTAGGGTTTAAGGACTAGAGTTTAGGGTTTAGTGTTAAGTGTTTAGGATTTAGCGTTTAAGGTTTAGGAATTGATGTTTACGGTATGGATTTTGGTGTCTACGGTCTGGGATTTGGGGTCTAATGTTTAGGGAATGGGACTTAGGGTTTAGGGCTTTGGGCTTAGGATTTAGGGTTTCGGGTTTTGGCTTTAGGGTCTAAATTTTAGGGAATAGGGATTATGGTTTAGGGTTTATGGTTTTCGGTTTATCGTTAAGGGTTTAGGGTTTTGGATTTTGGGTTTCGGGTTTTGGGTTTATGGTTAAGCATTTAGACTTTAGGGTTTAATGTTTAGTGTTTGATATTTCAGTTTTAGGATTTGGGGTTTAGGGATTAGGGTTTAGAGTTTAGGGTTTATGATTTAGGGTTTGGGGTTTAGGGTTTAGGGTTTTGGGGATGGGATTTAGGGTTTAGGGTTTACGGTATAAGGTTTGGGATTTAGGGTTTAGGGTTTAGGGTTTAGGGTTTGCGGTTTAGGATTTAAGGCTTAGGGTTTAGGGTTTGGGGCTTAGGATTCACGGTTTGGTGTTTACGGTTTACGATTTACAATTTGGGGTTTGGAATTTCGGGTTTCAGTTTTGGTTCGAGGTTTTGGGTTTAGTGTTAGGGTTTGGAACTTGGGGTTCATGGTTTAGGGTTTCGAGGTTTAGGTGTGGGTTTTGGTTCAGAGTTTAAGGTTTAAGGTTTAGTGTTTAGGGTTTAGGGTTTGGGGTTTAGGGATTCATTTTTGAGTTTAAGGTTTGGGATTTACGGTTTATGGTATTTGGATTGGGGTTAGAATTTAGGGTTTGGAGTTCATGCTTTAAGGTTTAAGGTTTTGTGTTTCGGGATTAGGGTTTAGGGTTTGGGGCGTATAGTTTGCGATTTACGATTTATAGTTTCAAGATTTTTGTTAAGGGTATAGGGTGTAGGATTTAGTGTTTAGGATTTGCGATTTAAGGTTTAGGGTTTGGGATTTCGGGTTTATAGTTTATGGTTCAAGGTTTACGGTTTAAGGGTTCGTGTTTAGGGTTTGGAATTTAGGGTTTAGGGTTTACGATATAGTGTTTGGGGTTTACGACTTAAGGTTTAAGGTTTTGTGTTTCGGGATTAGGGTTTAGGGTTTAGGATTTACGGTATAGGGCATATGGTTTAGGGTTTCGGGTTTGGGGTTTAAGGATTGGGGATTAGGTATTAGAGTTTACAAATTCGGGTTTCTTGTTTAGGGTTTAGAGTTTAGGGTTTCGGTTTTAGGGTTTAGGGTTTTGTGTTTGAGGTTTAAGGATTAGGGATTTCGGTTTAGGGTTTGGGGTTTAGGGTTTACAGATTACAGTTTCTGAATTAGGGGTTAGGGTTTTGGGGTTTACAGATTAGGTTTGATATGGGTTTTGGATTTAGGGTTTAGGGCTTAAGGTTTGGTGTTTAGGGTTTAGGGTTTAGGATCCAGGGTTTAGGGTTTAGGGTTTGGCATTGGTGGTTTGGTGTTAAGGCTTTAAGGTTTGGGCTTTAGGGATTACAGTTTACAGTTTCAAGTTTATGGTTTAGAGTTTAGTGTTTAGGGTTTCGGATTTAGTGTTTATGGTTTAGGGTTTCGGATTTAGGTTTAAGATTTAGGGTGTTGGGATTAGGGCTAAGGATTTACGCTATACAGTTTGGGGTTTCAGGTTTAGGGTTTATAGTTTTGGGCTTAGGGTTTGAGGTTTAGGGAGTCCAATTTATAGTTTTGGGTTTAGGTTTTAAAGTATAGGGTTTGGAGTTTAAGGTTTAGGGTTTAGGGTTTATCGTTTGGGGTTTAGGGTTTAGAGTTTACAGTTTTAAGTTTCTCGTTTAGGGTTTAGGCTTTGAGATTTAAGGTTTCGGGTTTAGGGTTTGGGGTTTCGGAATTATGGTTTTGGGTTTTAGGTTTTAGTTTTAGGGTTTATGGTTTAGGGTTTTAAATTTTAGTTTTAGGGTTTATGGTTTCAGAAGTATGGGTTTAGGGTTTAAGATTTAGGGTTTACGGTTTTGGGTTTACAGTTTAGGATTTGATGTTTAGATTTTACATTTTACAATTTTAGGTTTACAATTTCGGGTTTACGATTTAGTGTTCAGGGTTTGGGATTGAGGGTTTAGGGTTTTTGGTTTAAGGTTTAGCTTTTATGATTTAGGGTTTAGTGCTAACGCTTTCGGATTAACGGTTTTGGGTTTAAGGTTTAGTGTTTAGGGTTTCAGATTTAGGTTATATGGTTTAGGGTTTAGTGCTTAAGGTTAGGGTAAGGAATTTGTTGTTTAGGGTATAGGGTTTAGGGTTCTGGGTTCACCGTTTACAGTTTCGCATTCTTGGTTAAGGGCTTAGTGTTTAGGGTTTCGGATTTACAGTTTACGGTTTCTGATTAAGTGTTTAGGCTTTAGGATTTTGGGTTTAGGATTTGAGGTTTACGGTTTAGGGTTTTGGGATTATGTTTTTGTGTTTAACATTTGAGATTTAGTGTTTAGGGTATAGGGTATGATGTTTAGGATTTAGAGTTTAGCGTTAAGGGGTTAGGATTTAGTGTTTAGGGTTTTGAGTTTTAGGTTTAGGTTTTCGGGTTTACAATTTATACCTTAAAGTTTGTGGTTTAGGGTTTAGGGTTTTCGGTTTTGGGTTCAGGTTTTAAGGTTTTGGGATTTAGGGTTTAAGGTTTATGGTTTTGGGTTTATGGTTTAGGGTTTGGATTTAGGGTTTTTGGTATAGGGTCTAGGGTTTATGGTTTAGGATTTAAGGTTTAGGGTTTAGGGTTTAGGGTTTAGAGTTTAGGGTTTAGGCTTCTAGGTTTAGGGATTACAGATTACAGATTGGGGTTCCGGGTTTAGGATTTGGGGTTTAAGGGTTAGAGTTTGGGGATTAATGTTCAGTTTTAGGGTTTATGATTTTGATTTTAGGGTGTGGGGTTTGGGGTCTTTGGTTTGGTGTTTGGAGGTTAAGGTTTTAAATTTAGGATTTAAGGTTTAGGGTTTTCGATTTAGGGTTTAGGGTTTTTAGTTTGAGGTTTAGGGTTTTGGGATTTAGCGTTTAGGGTTTGGGGTTTCGAATTAAGGGCTTACAATTTACAGTTACGTGTTTATGGTTTAAGCGTTCTGGGTTTTGGGTTTACGGTTTAGTATTTAGGTTTTGGGATTCAAGGTTTGAGATTTAGGGTTTGGGTTAGGGTTTAGGGTTTCGAGTTTCAGGGTTAGCGTATACACTTTAGCATTTGGGGTTTAAAGATTATTTTTTTCAGTTTAGGGTTTACTATTTAAGGTATGGGAATTGAGCTTGATGTTTAGGGTATAGGTTTCTGGGTTTAAGGTTTACAGTTTACAGTTTCGAGCTTAGGGTTTAGACTTTAGGGTTTAAGGTTTACGGTTGATGGTTTACGGTTTGAGATTGGGGTAAGGGCTTATGGTTTGGAGTTCAGGGTTTGGGGTGTGGGTTTAGGGTTTAGGGTTTGGAGTTTACGATTTCGGGTATTGAGATTATGGTTTAAGGTTTGGGGTTTATGGTTTGGGGTTTTAGCATTTAGGTTTTAGGGTTTTGGGATATAGGTTTACAATTTACAATTTCCGATTTATGGTTAAGGGTTTATGGTATGGGGTTTAGGATTTAGGGTTTACTGTTTAGAGTTTCGAATTTAGGGTTTAAGGTTTTGGGTTTAGGGCATAGAGTTTAAGGTTTGGGGTTTAGGATTTTGGGTATATGGTTTTGGGATTAGGGTTTAGGATTTATGATTCTCGCTTTTCGGTTTGTAGTTTACCGTTTACGATTTAGTGTTTAGGATTTAGAATTTTGGGTTTAGGGAATAGGGTTTGGGGTTTGGGGTTTACGATATAGAGTTTTTAGGGTTTGGGGTTTAGGGTTTACAGTTTACACTTTAGAGTATTGGGTTTAGTGTTTAGGCTTTGGCGAGTGGAGTTTGGGGTTTAGGGTTTAGGGTTTAGGGTTTGGGATTGGGATTGGGGTACGGGTTTACAGTCTGGAATTTTTGGGTTAGGGATTTTGATTTAAGGTCTAGGGTCTAGAGTTTACAGTTTATACTTTCGGGTTTATTGTTTATGATTTAGGGTTTTGGGTTTGGGATTGTGGGTTTTGCGTTTAGGTTAAGGTCGAGGGTTTAGGTTTTAGGGTTAGGGTTTGGAATTTGGGGTTTAGGGTTTAGGGTTTTGAGTTTCGGTATTAGGGTTTTGTAGTTTAAAGTTTATGGTTTAGGGTTTAGGTTTTGGGGTTTAGGATTTAGGGTTTAGGGTTCACAGTTTAGGGTTTAGTGCTTAAAGTTTAGGGTTTAGAGTTTAGGGTTTAGGCTTTAAGGTCTGGGGTTTAAGGTTTATGGTTTGGGGTTTAGGGTATAGGGGTCTGGGTTTAGGGTTTATAGTTTACAGTTTCGGGTTTAGGGTTTAGGCTTTGGGGTTTACGGTTTAGGGTTTAGGGTTTGAGATTGGGGTAAGGGCTTAGGGTTTGGAGTTCAGGGTTTGGGATTTACAAATTTAGGTTTTTGAGATTATGGTTTAAGGTTTAGGGTTTAGGGTTTAGGGTTTGATTGTAGGGTTTAGGGTTTAAGGTTTGGGGTTTGGAGTTTGGGATTTAGGGTTTATTATTTAGGGTTTTAGGATTTAGTGTTTACAGTTTAGCATTAAGGGTTAAGGGTTTAGGAATTCAGGTGTCAGGTTTGGGGTTTCGGATTTCGGGTTTCAAATTTTTGGCTTAGGGTTTAAGGCTTAGGGTTTAGGGTTTCGGATTTATGGTTTAGGGTTTGGGGTTTACGGTTTTCAATTTCGGGTTTTTGATTTAGCGTTTAGGCTTTAGGGTTTAGTGTTTAGGGTTTGATATTTAGGATTTAGGGTTTTGTGTTTTGTGTTTGGAGTTTAGAATTTAGAGTTTAGGGTTTTGGGTTTAGGGTATAGGGTTTAGGTTTGGCGTTTTGGGTTTAGGGTTTATGGTTTGAGGTTTATGGTTTAGGGTTTAGGGTTTATTGTTTAGGGCTTTAAATTTTTGGATTAGGGTTTAGGCTTTTGAGTTTATGGTTTAGGGTTTAGGATTTAAGGTTTAGGGTTTAGGGATTTCGGTTTTGGGTTTGGGGTTTAGGGTTCAAGTTTTGGGGTTTAGTATTTGGTGTTTAGGATTTAGGGTTTAGGGTTTCAGGTTTGGGTTTATGATTTAGGGCTTAGGGTTTGGGATTTGGGGTTGAAGGTTTAGTTTTTAGAGTTTGGGATTTAGGGTTTAGTGTTTGGTGTTTAGGATTTAGGGTTTAGGGTTTAGGGTTTAGGGTTTGGGATCTTGGGTTTGGATTTTAGGGTTGCGTGTTTTGGCATTAGGATTTGGGGTTTACGGTTTAAGGTTTACGATTTATGGTTCTAAGTTTGCGATTTACGGTTTTAGATTTCCCCATCAGGTTTTTGTTTAGGGTTTGGGCTTTAGTATTTAGGATTTAGGATTTAGGGTTTAGGATATAGGGATTAGTGTTTTGGAATATGGATGTTCGGTTTTGGGTTTATGGTTTAGGGTTTGATATCTAGGGCTTATGTTTCAGAGTTTAGGGTTTGGGAAATAGGATTTAGAGTTTAGGGTTTTGGGTTTATGGACTAGGGTTTAGGGTATAGGGTTTACGTTTACGGTTTGTGGTTTAGGGTTTAGCATTTGGGTTTTGGGTTTGGATTTATGTTTTAAGGTTTTGGGTTTAGCGTTTACAATTTACAATTTCGAGTATTTGGTTTAGGGTGTAGTGTTTAGGGTTTCGGATATATGGATTAGGGTTGAGGTTTATGGTTTAGGTTTAGGGTTTAAGGTTTGGTGTTTAGGGCATTAAATTTAGGGATTAAGGTTTTGGGTTTAGGGTATAGGGTTTAGTGGAGTTTAGGATTTAAGGTTTAGGGTTTAGGGTTTAGGGTTTAGGGTTCGGGGTTTAGGGTTTTGGGTTTAGGATTTTAAATTTGGGGTTTATGGTTTAGGAATTTGGGATTTGCGGGTTAAGGTTTAGGGTTTGGGGATTGGAGTTCAAGGTTCAGGGTTTAGGGTTTTGGATTTAGGGTTTAGGGCTTGGTGTTTAGGGTTTGGGGATTAGGATTTACGGTTTTGGGATTTGGAGTCTAGGGTATAGTGTTTAGGGTTTGGGATTTGGGGTTTAGGTTTTGGGGTTTAGTATTTAGGGTTTAGGGTTTAAAGTTTAGGCTTTAGCGTTGAGCGTTTTGGGTTTAGGGTTTATTATGGTTTAGTTTTTCGGGTTTGTGATTTATGGTTTAGGGTTTATGTGTTAAGTTGTAAGATTTAATGTCAAGGGTTTAGGATTTAGGGTTTAGGGTTTAGGGTTTGGGATTTAGGATTTAGGCTTTATGGTTTAGGGTTTTGGGTTTAGGATCTAGGGTTCAGGTTTTGGGTTTTGGGTTAAGGGCTATGGGCTTGGGGTTTGGGGTTTGGGGTTTTGGGTTTTGGGTTTTGGGTTTAGGATTTTGGGTTTTGGGGTTTGGCGTTTAGGGTCTAGGATTTGGGGATTGGACTTCATGGTTTAGGGTTTTAAATTTTGGGTTTAGGGTTTAAGGTTTGGTGTTTAGGGTTTAGGGTTTAGATTTTGGCTTTATGGTTTTTGCTGTAGGCTTTCGGGATTAGGGTTTATTGTTTTGGGTTTTGGGTTTTGGGTTTACGATTTAGGGTTTAAGGTTTAGGGTTTGGGGTTTGGGCTTTCGAATTTACAGTATAGGGTTTAGTGTTTAGGGTTTTGGGATTTATGCTTTTTGGGTTTAGTGTTTAGGATTTAGGATTTAGGGATTAGGGTTTGGGATTTTGGGTTTAGGGTGTTTTGTTTATGCTTTAGGGTTTAGGATTTCAGGTTTAGTGTTTAGGGTTTGGGATTTAGCGTTTAGGGTTTAGGGTTTAGGTTTTGTGTTTAGTGTTTTTAGTTTTGGCTTTAGGGTTTAAAGTTTGGGGTTTAGGATTGAGGGTTTAGGGTTTCGGATTTAGGATTTGGGGCTTGGGGTTTAAGGTTTACAATTTACAATTTTTGGTTTAGGATTTAGGTTTTGGGGTTTAATGTTTAGGGTTTACGGTTTAGGTTATGGGTTTTAGGGTTTAGAATTTAGAGTTTCGGGTTTAGTGTTTAGTGTTTAGGCTTTGAGGTTTTCATTTTAGGGTTTAGGGTTTACGATTTGGGATTTGGGGTTTAGGGTTTAGGGTTGGGATTGGGGTAAGTGCTTAGGGTTTGGGGTTTTGGGTTTGGGGTTTGAGATTTAGCATTTAGGGTTTTTGGTTTTTGGTTTAAGATTTAGGGTTTAGTGTTGAGGGTTTCGGATTTAGGTTTAGGGATTTCGGGTTTAGGGTTTAGGGTTTGGCATTTATGGTTTACAATTTATGATTTGGGGTTTGGGGTTTAGGGTTTACAGTTTACACTTTCGGGTGTAGGATTTAGGGTTTAGGCTTTGGGGCATAAGGTTTACAGTTAGGGTTTATGATTTGGGGTTTGGGGTTTAGGGTTTGGGATTGGGGTAAGGGCTTAGGGTTTAGGGTTTGGGGATTAGACTTTAGAGTTTGGGATTTAGGGTTTAGGGTTTTGTGTTTATGGTTTAAGATTTAAGGTATACGGTTTCGGGTTCATAGTTTAAGGTTTAGTGTTTAGGATTTTGTGTTCAGGGTTTTGGATTTAGGGTTTAAGGATTAAGATTTAGGATTTAGGGTTGAGGGTTTAGGGTTTGGGGTTTGGGATTTAGGGTTTAGGTTTAAGGTTTAGGGTTTAGGGTTTGGGGTTTAGGGTTTGTGATTTATGGCTTAGGCTTTGGGTTTCAAGGTTTAGGATTTAAGGTTTACAATTTGGGGTTTGGGTTTAGGGTTTAGGGTTTTGGTTTTATGGTATAGGGTTTAGGGCTTAGGGTTTGCGGTTTGGGGTTTCGGGTATAGGGTTTGGCTTTGGTGTAAGGGCTTAGGGTTTGGAGTTCAGGGTTTTCAATTTGGGGTTTTGGGTTTAGAGTTAAGGGTTTTGGGTTTAGGGTTTGGGGTTTAGGATTTAGGGTTTACGGTTTACGTATAGGGTTTAGAGTTTCGGGTTTGGGATTTTGGGTTTAAGGTTTATGCTTAAAGGTTTGGGATTTACAGTTTACTATTTACTTTTTCGGGTTTCTGAATTAGGGTTTAGGATTTAGGATTTAGGGTTTGGGGTTTGGGGTTTTGGGTTTACGGTTTTGGGTTTAGGGTCTAGGGTTTAGGGTTTTTGGATTTACAATTTTGGGTTTATGGTTTGGGGTTTAGGATTTAGGGTTTCGAGTTTTGGGTTTAGGGTTTAAAATTTTTGGTTTATGGTTTAGGGTTGGCGTTTAGGGTTTCTGGTTTTGGGTTTATGTTTTAGGTTTAGGGTGTAGTGTTTAGGGTTTAGTGTTTAGTGTTTTGGGGTTTGGGATTTAGCATTTTATGGTTTCGAGTTTCGGGTTTAGAGCTTAGGATTAAGGGTTTAGGGTTTTAGGTTTAGGTTTTATTGTTTAGGGTTTAGGGCTTAGGGTTTAGGGTTTAGGGTTTTGGGTTTTGGGGTTTTGGGTATAGGGTTTAGAGTTTGCGGTTTAAATTTTGGGTTTTGGGTTTTGGGTTTTGGGTTTAGGGTTTGGGGCTAGGGTTTAGAGTTTACAGTTTGAGATTTCGAGTTTAGGTTTTGGGTTGTGGGGTTTGGGGTTTAGTGTTTAGGGTTTGGGTATTAGAGTTCATGGTTTAGGGTTTAGGATTTAGCATTTAGTGTTTAGGGTCTAGGGTTTGGGGTTTTAGGTTTAGTGTTTAGGGTTTGGGATTTGAGGTTTACGGTTATGGGCTCGGGCTTTTGAATTTATGGTTTTGGGTTTAGGGTTTGGTGTTTAAGGTGTAGGAATTTGGGTTTGGGGTTTGGGATTTGGGGTTTAGGATTTAGGGTTTAGGGTTTGGTGTTTGGGGTTTAAGGTTTAGTGTTTAGAGTTTGGGATTTATGGTTTAGGGTTTGGTGTTTATGATTTAATGTTTAGGGTTTAGGGTTTAGGGTTTGGGGATTGGGATCTAGGTTTAGTGTTTTGGGTTTAGTGGTTGGGGTTTAGGGTTTAAGGATTATGATTTAGGATTTGGGGTTTAGGGTTTACGATTTAGAGTTTCGGGTTTTTGATTTTCGATTTAGGATTTGGGGTTTACGGTTTATGGTTTAGTGTTTAGGGCTTAGGATTTAGGGTTTAGGGGTTTGGGTTATGGATTTACGATTATGGGTTTTTGGTTTAGGGTTTAGGCTTTAGGGTTTAAGGTTTAGGGTTTCGGGTTTAGGATTTAGTGTTTATGGTTTTTGGTGTTTCTGATCCTCCAACAAAAATACGACCTTTCCTATTTACACCACCAACAACCTCCAACCACAAAGCATTTTGATCTTCTGGAAGGATTTCATTTTTGGCATCATCAGTTGAAGCATTAGAGGATCTACTAAATGCCATCTAATCATACTTACAACTAGAATTTTATTCAATTATAAAGAAAAAAAATCATACTTACAACTACATCAGTTGATCTCTTATCAACAAATTCACCAGAATCCTTCTTCTTATGGGTTTTCAAAAAAGGCTCAGGGAAAGACGGTTCTTTTGCTGTAGCTATCCTCTATAATTGTTAAAAATAACACATAAAATTATCACAGGCTCATTAATGAAGTAAAAAAATACAGCCCATGCTTGATGTAAAGCATATACCTACTATTGAAACAAGTGACCTATAGAAACATTTTTCTCCAAATAAAGGTAAGAAAGAGTCCTCTTTGCAATGAAAAGCAAAGAAAAAATATATTAACTTCAGATTTTCTAGAATAATACAATATCATGACACTATCACCAAATATTTATCAGCTGACTTGTCCTTCTAACACTATTTTCATCTTTTGATCAGTATAAGAAACCAATATATTGACACATGACAAACAAATGATTTTACATTAAAGTCAACATTTCGAACAACTAAAATCAAGGGATCATCAGATTCACTCATCAAGTTCTTCAGCATACCATTAGAAACAAAGCAGCCCAAAGTCTATTATCACAGAAGCACACTATAGAAAAGGCACAACACAACACAACACATATATATCAAGTGAATCTAGAATGTTACCATTCTCCTCTTATGCTCTAAAATAGTAATTGATCCACAACTATGTAATGAACCACCTTTTGTAGAAGCTCGACTCAGCTTATTTTGATGTCACTTTGCTTTATAGCCCTCAGATAACTAAATGTTTCCCAACGCATGCAACCATTCCTCTGGCACCCAAACGTCCCTTGCCCCACAGCTGGTGGTCAAGAGATGGCAGAGCTAGCAAGGAACTCACGGGACGCTGAGATCGCCCGCCTCGAAGAAGATGTAGCAGTTCTACGCCAACAGCAATGGGAAGAGCACAAGAACCTCGCCCCAGCAAATGTGAGCAGTCAATTACCCTTGGTGCCACACGGTTCGACGGCAGGAACCTCTGGTGACCCTACCGACTTGCCCGCAATTCAATTTGGGACCTTACCAATGGAGTTCTTACGGTTGTCACTGATGATGGCACCACCCCCAATGGTGATCCCACCTGGACCAACCATGGTCGCCGGACAGGCAGCACGGCCAGTCATGAACTATCCGCGACCACCAGTCCCAAACTACCCTCCAGCGTCCTACCTCCATATGCCAAGGGCCGCGGCCTACAACCCGTACACAGCTGACGTCGCAAATGCCTACCAGTGGCCCGCGATCGACTTCCAGGAAAAGGGGAGACACCGCTGCACCCAGCAAGTCATGAATGAGCACGTGCCCATGAGTTTCAAAATGCCCTTACACATAGAACCTTATGGTGGAGAAACCGATCCGCGGGATCACCAGAACACCTCAACTCAGCCATGTCTTTACTGGGTATGACGGACGACCAACAGTGCCGAGTCTTCTAATCAACCCTAAAGGAAGCCGCCCTGTGATGGTTCTCCTTGCTGCCCACCAATTCGATCCACAGCATCGAACAACTGGCTCAGAACATCCTTACACAGTTCGCCAGCAGCAAGGAGTACCAAAAAATCAAAGACTCCTTCATTGGTTTCCATCAGGAGGAAGGAGAAACCCTACAAGCCTTCTTGGCCCTCTTCACCAAACTCTCGGTCCAAGTCCGAGGCCTCCAGGATGTCGTCGCCAACTTTGTCATAAAGCAAGGTCTTCGATGCTCAATGTTCTACGGGGAACTGAACAAGTGCCCCGTCTCCACCTTACAGAAACTTATGGACCGTGCGGAATGGTTCATCCAAGAGGAGAACGCTCAGATCGCTAAGGACAAGATAAGGAAGTTCCTAATAAGCAGGGCCGATATACAACGAGGAGAGAAGAAAAAAGAGAAGACAGGAACCGAGAACCAGGCCCCCAAGGAAAAGAGCGGTAGGAAGAGGTCACCACCTCGACCACGGACGCCTCCCCGAGGACGGTTTACGAGCTACACTCCCTTCAACAGATCTCACGTTGGGGTGTTGGAAGAAATTTATCATTCTGACATGCTCATTTTCCCCTTGCAGGTCAAAAGACATAAGACGGGAAGGCCAGTGGAGAATTCCAAATACTGCCAATTCCACAAGGATTACGGACATGAAACCAACGACTGCATCTACCTGAAGGATCAGATCGAGGACCTAATCCGGAAGGGACAACTCGGTAGGTTCATCAAGGAAGAAAGCAGGGCCAATGCCGAGCACCCCCGGGAAGCCGACAGCCAAGCGCCTACCAGTGGGGTCATCAACGTCATAGCTGGCGGACTACAGCGTGGGACTTCCTCCCTATCGCAAAACAAGAAGAGGATGGAACGCTCCATGCTCGCCCTCGATTACTCTCCAAAGCACAATAAGAGTAGCTAGACCAAGGGAGACCCCATCACCTTCGACCTCACTAACCTAGAGGGACCAGTCCACGACCACCCCATGGTAGTGACCGCGATTATCGCCAACTATGAAGTTAAGAGAGTCTTGATCGACCAAGGATCCTCAGCAGACGTTCTCTACTTCGACACCTTCAGAAAGCTCGCGTTGAATGAGGCCAGCCTAAGGCCATTCCCAGGCATGCTCATAGGGTTCTCAGGAGCCCAGGTTCCAGCAGAAGGAATCATCACTGCCCGAACAACAATGGGCACCTTGCCATAGGTCGCGAGCCTTGATGAAGACTTCATCATCGTCTCAGCACCATAAACATACAATGCAATCCTAGGGCGGCTGTCCCTAAATAAACTCAGAGCTGTAGTGCCTACCGCACAGCTCACAATAAAGTTTCCAACACCCCACGGGGTTGGAGAAATCATGGCGGACCAAAAACTGGCACGAGCATTCTATGCAGCGAGCTTAACCAAGACCGTCAAGGTCGCCCCCCTAGGTCCCAAAGAAACACGCGAGGAACCCCCCGAGGCTAAAGAGTCAGGAGAAAAGAAGCCACAGTCCGCCCGCCTGGACCTAAGCTCCGCTTAAGACTCTGAACGCACTTTGCACTATCACGTTACCTTTAAGTCAAGTCGTATATGTCTCTACTTTGACTTTAGGATTTTCAGCCTGGGCAAGGCTCGCCTGACTTTGGCAATCCCAATGTAAACTTCTTTTCAGCTAGAGAAAAGACTTCAACACTGCAAAGTACTCGCATAAGTCCTATCACAGGACGTTGTGCTCGACCGCCGCAAGATACGCTAAGCGCCCCAAGGGCCAAGCTAAATTTTCCCCAAAAGCGCAGTAAAAAACCCCTTTGGTGCGGAAACCACAAGGCGAATGTTCGACGAACCATGCTAGCAACACGCATACAAATCGTCCTGATCACACGGTACTCATGCAAAAATCTCCTTAACCATACGTAAAGAGATGACTACGAAAGGAAAAACTTCAAACGCACACAATGTTTTACCCAGAAGTAAAAAGGAAAGCAGGAAAAAACTCTTTGCAAAAAATCATTCTCATTAATGACAAAAATGAGAGGGCGTCCGCCCATTACAAAGGGTAAACACCCCGATATTTACATAAACCTAATCTTGAGCATCCCCAAGATCTAAAAAGGCCTCAGCCCTAGCCGGCTCCACATGGCCTACACCTTCCGATGACCCCCGCTTGGTTGCTTCAGCAAGCTGCTGAGAAGTAGGTCCAATTCCTGGAGATCGTCCGCCGATCCGGGACAACACCTCGTGTTCAACCAGGCGGTCGGTCAGCCAATGAAGAAAAGCAAGATTCAACGGAGGATCTGACTCCATCCAGCCGTAAAGCTCGCCTCCGAAAAACTCCAAAGAAGGATGCAAGGAAGCCACCCACTGCGCTGTGAATATCTCCCCCCGGAGGCGTTCAAGCTGATCGACCGCCAGCAGCATGCTATACATTCTCTGTGTAGGCAGCTCCCCCTGGAGATCAGCAACATCGGCAACCTTCTCCTCAGCCGCCAGCCAGCCAGAAAGGTTCTCGTTTGCACGATCCTCGGCGCCCCACAAATCTACGCGGAGTGAGTGCAACTCTTGCTGACGCCTCTTCGCATCATCTCGGCGGGCGGTCAGCTCACGGCGAGTCCTCTCCAACTCAGAGCGAACAGCTCACCACACACGTCCGCCAACCACTTTTGGCAGACCTCCAGAGCCTGGCTCTTAGAGGCCGCAACAGTAGAGAACTGGTCCCGATCAAGACGGATCTCCCCCTACAATAAGACGAGTTAGAAATGTAGAGCAACACGAAGAGAATGCAGCTCCGAGATTGAGAGACTTACCACACGCTTCTCCCACTCAAGACCAGCCTGGTGGATGTCGGCCAACGTCTCAACAACCCGGCTGAAGCCGCGAACGAAAATATTCACGGGCAAAGTATCTAGGCCCCTAGCTTCCCTCTCTCACATCTCCACAAGGAAGCGCTTGCCCAGTGCCACGAGCTCAAAAGCCAACTCCCCCTCCGGTGGCCTAAGGGGTTCAGAAGGGCCGACGCGCGACCCATGAACAAGATCTCTCGTGGCAGCCGCTTGACTCACCACTGCATTCCCTCCATCTGAGAAGGCTCTGGCCTCCACGGCCGCATCACTGGACTTCGCGACCTCCTCAGCCGCAGGACCGCCCGCTGCAGTCTGAGGCGCGGAAGAGTCTAGAACAAACTCCTCAATGACCACCCTGGCCCTCTTAGCAGGAGGCTGACTCACCCCTTCAACATGGCTGAGGATGGGAGGATGGGTGGAAAGAATCACCCTCATGGGTGATTGATGAACGGGAGCGGAAGTGGTAATAGAGGTACGAGCAGGGGCAGAAACAGGAACAGCATCCCCCGCTGAACCCTCTGCCTGTGCGTCCTCCCAATTAGTACTCCGCCGTACGACCTGCGAAGACAATCGCAAATCAACCCCAGCAGAACGCTTCTTGGGACCCCCTTCTCTGCTTTTGTGTAACTCTGCCGCAAAAGTTCCTCTCCTTTCCCCCTCATGGGGTTCGCTCGCACCAACCTTCCCGTCTTTCTTCCTCCTCTCCTTCGGAAGAACCTCTTACCGACGCTCTCTCTCGGAAGACGGGGGCACAGGAACGAGGACATCGCCGGCTTCCCCCGGAGACAAGCCCTGTTGACTATTCTTCCTCCCCTTGCTCCGACCGGTATCACGAGTGCGGCTCAGAGGAGGAGGAGGAGGGGAAGAAGTAGGAAGATCTTCCAAATCAGTGAAATCAAAGGGGTAATAGCTGTAATTGTCACCTCCAGCAGCCATTGGGAAGATTCAATTCGACAAGAAGCAAGAATCAGAAAAAGCAAGAGCAGGTGAAACAGAGGCAACGGAGAAAGGTGAATGCAAATGTAAAGTCACAAACTTTCAAACGTTGGGCATTTATACGGCACCCAGAGGCGCGACGATTCAAAAACTTCGACCCCTCGAATCCTGCAACGGATAAAACCCCTTATCCTCTACAATCAAGCCCAGCTGCAACCGCTCACTTCAACCGCACACGTGGAAGGAAGCAACGGACGGGATGTACAGCCAGGGCAAAGTACCACCTTGGCCCTCTGACGCGTGGCAATTGCCACAAAGCCCGCTCCTTCAACAAATAACCCTCAGCAAGAAAACCATCATCAGCCACTGACCACGAACGAACATAGCCAGAGAGGAGCTTTTCGAAAAATGACCAAAGCAGCCCTTGGCCTTTGGATTTCCCTTACTAGCCCTCGAAGGGTATCTAAGGAAATGCCCCTCTGAGCAATGATGACTCCACCCCTGTAGGTCGCGTACTTCCTGCAGATACGGCTCCGAAACTTGCTGAGAAAGCCAAGTGACCAGCCATCCAAAACGAGACGCGTGTCCTCTTCAAGACATCTCCTTTTCTATGGAGCAATGTGAGAGAGCCAACTTCGTGAGTCGGACGGCCAGCTTCCATACCCGCGACTCCAAGCGGACGAGCTACCCCACAAGTAAAGGCAGCGAAAATTCTTTAGCTCTTACAGACAAAGGAACTTAAGTCAACAAGCGCACGACACCCGTAGCCTTGGGGGACTTATGTAACTACGAAATATTCTGGCTTGGGACACGTGGCACTGACGTTCTAGAAGCACGGCCCCAGCACCCGCTGGAGACACGCGGCACCACTCATTCATCTATTACGTGGCCCTCGCCCACGTCACCACACAGAGCCTCCCCTCAACCAGACGTGGGATCTCCATAAGACTCGTGGGACGACCCACGTCCGACGAGGTTGTGGGTCGAGCACGATCTCACCACACGCAAGTATAAATAGACCCTCACTCGGGGGACTAAGAAAGCAATCCAATCTCAACAGAATTACACACAACCTGAAGGTTTATCGCACATCAACCTCCGATATTCCCCACTTTCTGGGTACCTGAGCACCCTCAGCTACCCCACACAAGTCCTCTCTGCACCTTGAGCTCAGTCATTGGCCCCCATTCTGGCCAACATCCGACCAGCTCATCTCCTCCTTGGAGCATATTGTTAACAGAGCTTCCAGCAGCCCACAGAGACCATCGCTCTCTCCCACTAAGGCAACCTCCTAAGAGTGGCTCGCCCGCCCGGAGTACCTTTGGCACGTCTTAGCCGCACACGACCTAATACATGTAACAACCTTGCTTAACGACTTCGATAGACGTCACCATGACGAACTACGTGGACTTTGATCCCTCCCGAAGGGTACGCAGGCACCTAGGTGCATCATCTAAGGACAAGTCCCCAAAGGTTAAGACCCCTTGCGGTCCTAATTTCAAATTACAATTGTCTAAACCAAAAATGACAGTTACTCTTACAATTGTCATCATGGTTGTATCCAAGTCTTCCCATTAATAGGGTCTCTCCCTTGATGTATAATCGTGGATGAGTCAACACAAGCAGAACCAGTTGTCCCTTGTTGCTGAGATGGACCAGTAGGGATATCGTGCAGAAGTTCATCGTCATGAAAAATAGGTTGCTGTGGTGGACCAGTAGAATTCCCTGATGATGAAGGTTGTTAGATGAGAGAAGAACACAATGGCATATATGACAGGGTTCTTATCGAACCCCACATCGACCTCTTCCTCTTCCTATTCTACCACTTGACATCTGCATGACAATCCAACTAAATAGATTCAGTAGACAAGCGGTATTAAATGATCAGACAATAAAAAATTTCATAGTGAAGAATACCAAATTCAAATAAAGAATTCTCAAATATAAAAAATATGAACATCACAAAATAATTTCTACAAATCATTGCTAAATGTTGGTTGGATACCACAACCGAATTACAAATTAAAAAATCCAGTTACACATTGATAGACAAAAAAGGAAACAAAGAAGATCATTCATCTTCTGTATCATCTTCATAAACTAAATCTTCATCTTCTTCTTCAGTATCATCATCCCATCCAAAAGGATCCTGAACTTGTTCTACAGCATCTTCATTTATAATCGATACATCATCAACTTCTTGATATGCAGCCTCCCTATCATATAAAGCCTAATCAATAGTTGCATATACAATTTCATTTCTTTCATCTTCCTAATATGCATCACTGTCATCTTGTGGCCTAGGGGCATCAATAGTGCTCCCTACTTTAATTCTAATGACTGCCATCCAATCAACATTGTCTCGACCTGTGTCTCTAGGATAAGGTGCATAGTCTACTTGCGTTGCTTGTTGTGCAAAAACAAATGGTTCATACTCGCTATACCTCCGTGTTGATAGAATGTCAACATTCCCAAATTGGTTATGGATTCTCATACTGCGGTCTTTGGTTGGATCAAACCACTGACAATTAAACAATACGATTTGCTTAATTGGCTCCCCCGTGTATCCCAAATGAATAACTTGTTGAAGAACACCATAGTACTCACGTTTCGACTGTCCATCCGTACCTTTAATGCATACACCACTATTATTATGGACTTGTCATGGTTCAAGGCGTCTATGTGAAACTTGTATCCATTAACAAAATAAGTAGCCCATGTTCGAACATAACTATTTGGTCCCCGTGCAAGGCTTTTTATGAGCCTATCAGACACGTTTCTTTCAATTAGAACTTGTACAACACAAATAAATTTTCTTAATGCACTTGTAATAGTAACTTTGTTTCGTAATGAACTCTTGCATGCCGTTAACATCTTACATATTCTTTAAACCATTTGGCAAACTAAAAATCAATCATTTGTTGTATGCCAAGATCATCGATTTGAGGATTGACAGCCTTCAACGGAACAATTAACTTTCTGATTTGAACAAGCTTTGTCAACTACTTGGTATCCAATTTAAAAACGCAATTTTAAATTTCTTTTTTTATGATATGATATGAATTATTGTCTAAATGGTTTAACATAATCACAATTTTGGAGGACATACTTCGTGGCAGCTTTTTTCTCCATCTCACTTAGGCAACGAATAGTACATTGCCTTGTAGAGCGTCCTGGATAATTGAAGATAGACAATTGTGGAAAGAGTGGGTCACCGCAATTATCATTTCGTTGAACCCCTGATATTCTTGAGAGCACATGTGGCTCAAAATAGTTTGAGCAAAAAAGTAGCGGTCTCCTCAATGTAGGCCTCACATATAGAACCTTCCACGCGATCTTTGTTCTTTACATTAGTCTTTATGATATGGAAAAACCTAGAGAGAATTAATGAACTATATAAATAAATATATTACACAATTTATGGGTGTTTACTAATTAAAGAAGTTAAATTTTCCATTACCTTTAACCAGAAAACATTCATCGATTTTGGACCGGTCCTCCAAGCCTCGCTTCATCTACCAGATGTACTAGAAGATACTCCATTGCATCAAAGAAACATGGAGGAATGATCTTCTCTAATTTGTACAATGTCAATCGAATATTTTTTTTCTAGCACGTCAAGTTGATCCACCCTCAATGAAGTCGAACAAATTTCTTTGAAAAATGGACTAAGCTCTGTGAGAGGAGTCCAGACCGCTTCCTGTAAAGCTTTAAAGGCAATTGAGAGCAAACGTTCCATAAACACATGGCAATCATGACTCATTAACCCTGAGAGTTTGGTCTCCTTGACGTCCACTCATCGTGCTAGGTTAGAAGCATATCCATCAGGAAGCCTAAGATTCTTAACCCACTCACAAACAACACGCTTCTGATCAACATTGAACGTATATCGTGCCTTAGGCTTTTTAAGCTTTCCACCTAGGTCCACTAGCTCTAATTTTGGACGTCGACATAATTGTTTTAGGTCCAATCTTGCTTTTATATTATCTTTGGTTTTGCCCTTTATGTCCATCACAATGTTGAAGACATTGTCAAACACATTTTCCTAAATGTGCATGACATCTAAATTGTGTCGTAAAAGGTTAGTCTTCCAATACGGTAACTCCCAAAACATACTTTGCTTGGTCCAATTGTGAGTCTCTTCATAACCATCCGCGAAGATAGCCCGTCCATGCTCCTTAACTTTTGGAATGCTCTGTACCCTTTTCCAAACTTGGTTCCCATCCAGCCTTCGAGGTGGAGATGATTGCTCCACTCTATTTTTTATAAATGATGTCTTATTTCTCATGAATTGGTGATTCTCATCTAAGAATTGTCTATGAAAATCCAAAAAAACTTGTCTTTCCACCATTTTCTAAAGTGAATGCCTTTGAACTCTCTATATAAATTAGACAAGATAGTTTACCCGCAATCGGCCAACCAGATAACATGGGATATGCCAGGTAGTCATTAGTAGTCCACATAAGTAATGCTTGCACTTGGAAGTTCTGCCCGAGGGACACATCAAATGTTTCAACACCCTCTTCCCATAAGAATTTTTATTCATCTATTTTGGCTTTTGGATTGCTTCGACCAGGGATGATTAATGAAAAAATCATATACTCTAGTTTCATATACATCCTTGGTGGAAGATTCTACGGCACCATAATAACAGGCCAATAAGAGTATGTTTTTCCGAATTACCCATATGGTGTAAAGCCATCTGCACATAGCCCAAGCCTTACATTTCGAGGTTCCAAAGCAAATCAGGGCGAGTTCGATCAAATGCTTTCCATGCGTCACGAACTGATCGGTGGGATAGCACATGCTCCTCTCGAGTGTTATCGTAATGCCACCTCATCTCTTTAGTCGTCACGTTTGAATTGAAAAGTCTTTGAAGCCTAGGAATCAATGGTAACCACCATAATTGTTTGCACACCACTTCCTTGCATCTACCACGTGTAAAGCTTCTCATTTTATACCTAGGACTACCGCAGAACTTGCATTTTGTTTCCCGCATGTCGTCCTTGCAGCATATCATGCATCCGTAACGACAACAATCAATCTTCTGATATTCGAGCCCTAGCTTCTCCACTATTTTCTTTGTCTTGTAAAGATTTGGGGCCAACCGGTTATCTTCTGGTAGAGCTTCTTTAAAGAATTGCATCATCTGATAATAGCCATACACTAACATGTTGGCATATGCGTTGATGCTTAGCAATCTTACTGTTGCCGAGAGTTTAGAGTGCTTTGCTGGTTTGCGTTTCTAACCACATCTATCGTATAACGGAGATTATGTAGCAGACAACATGTTGATGAAACCTTGAGCATCAATATTTGGAGGTTCATCTGCACTTTTCTGAGAGTTCAGAACAAAGTCCAGGCCAGCGGCATTTAAAACCATGGCCTCGTATTGGTTATGTTGTTCCCCATCAGTCTCTTCGCGTAGTGGTTGGTCATTTAGTATTGGATATACGCCTCGAGGACTATGGGTGACACTTCTCGATGACTGGTCCAATAATAATATTAAGCCATAAATCCATATTGATAAAGGTGTACTTTAACAACATCAACAATCTCAAGCCTCCTATTTCTGCACTTGATACAAGGACACCTAAATCTTCTCTCACTCAAATAATCTGGGAGTCGACAAGCAAGGTTAACAAACTCATCCACGCCCATTAGAAAGGCATCTTGAAATCCCATCCCACTTGGATGTTCTCTATTGTACATTCGTTGTCCACTTGTAGTGACATCCATGATGTATGACTCTCACCTATATAATTGAATGAGTATCATGAAAAGAAAGCAATTCAAATAATGAACTTAAATTTTGTAAGATTACAAATCCTTTTAAAAGAATTCACCTTACAAGTCTCCCAATCAAATGTTTAACTTTTTTTTGTAATGGGCAGAAAAGAATGAAAGAACTCACCTTACTAACATCAATTAAGAAGAACACTTAAATTGTTTAAGAGTACAAATCTATTTGAAAGAATTCACCTTACAAATCTTTTTTCAATTATTGAATGATATTCCATAGTCTATAGTCTATACTTTATATTCAAAAGCGCAATTATTGAATGATATTCCACTATCATCAACGACAACAGTAACATGAAACTAATATTATTTGGCATGAGAAAAGAATTAGTTCATGAAACTAGTTCACCACAGCAAAGACACTTTAATGAAATTGACAAATAACTGATTGCATAAAAAGTAATATTTGAAAATACACATTGCAAGCATCAAGGGAATACCTTTTGCTGGTACTTGGGGTCTTTTGTCCTTGGAGATAGAGCAATAAATTTTAACTACTCTGAACTAGAATTTGCAAGAATACTGCTTCCCTTGCATAAATTGAAATGCAACTTTTGGAAACAAAACACTAACACTCAGCGTCTCCAGCATTTAAGGATACAAATATATATGTATTAATATATATTAATAGAAGAAAGGTTGATATATATATATATATATATATATATATATATATATATATATATATACATATATATCTTACGAGGCAAATACACATGATACTGATAAGATAGTGACAAAATAGGGCTTCCTGCTTTAGCCTTAAAGTAGTAAAAATCTAAGTATATATATATTGAGCACACCACACCAACATATATAACTAGCATTTTAAGGTGGGACCCCACTCTAAAGGCCTTGTATTATTAAATTAATTTGTTAAATAAAATGGTATAATAGATTTTTTGTATTTTTTTTTCTTTTCCCAAAAAAAAGAATAATTAAAAATTTTCTTTTCAGTTTCTTGAAAGTGGACTCCATAAAATACAAATGTGTCTTTAGAGATTTGATTTTGCCAAGGCAGTAATGAATATTAAAACAAACAAAGATGGGGATTGGGGTGGGGTTGACTACTAATCTCTATCGTAATCATTACCATTCTCAGAGTGGGCCAGCCACTCAGAGTACTGCGTCTCAAATTTGAATGGCAGCATGAAAGTTTTTTTGTACATGTTGGTTGATGGATTGATTATTATTTTTATTATTGTAATGTTAAGATTAAGACTTAAGAGTATGGTCACAGAATGAGCGGTTGTCGCTTGAAGCCAAACATGTGCTCTTATTAGTTATATTGAGTTGACTGCTTTGAAAAGAAAAGGGGCTGGTGGTGCCGTTTGAACGCCAACACTAATAATGCCTAGAATTAGAAGGAGGAACACAAGCTGTCAAACAGAAACGGTGTGTCGTAAGATTTGGAGTTTGGTAAATGAATTCAAAGAAAAAGGGGGTCCTAGTGGAATGAATTGAGTTTGGAAAAGTGTGAAGCATGCATCAGCATAAGCATAAATAAAGAAAAATGGCACAAGTTAGAAAGCACATGGATAAATGGCACTGATAGATGGTTGAGATTGCATAAATAGAAATATGTTTAAGTAAATTTCATAAATAAATATTAAATTAATAATTAAAAGAAGTGATTCAGGGAAAGAGATATTAACAAAAATGTAAGGAGGAAAAGAATGTGTAAAATAGGTTGGAAACAAAAAATTATGCTGAGAAAAGCAGTTGAGGGAGTGAAAATGTGCTTGCCGACAGTTGAAACTTGAGAGGTGTCTTCTATTGGAAAAAGAAAAATTACTTAATGCAAGTACACTATTTACTTTAGTTTGTTAAATTAGTGATGATATGAGTTGTGTACCTTATATTGATCATGCCATAGTACTATGCAAGTCTTTGATCCTAATATATATGCCTCCTACCTCTTTATGTGATTCATCCATTCTTTTTTTGATACAAAGGAAAAAGAAAATTAGAAAAATATCAAACTCTTTGATTCAATCTACAATGATAAGAAACTCAAATTATTTCTAGGACTAATGAAGCTAAATTGGAAAATTTGAAAGAATATATATGAAATATGAGATCTAACCCAAGGAAAAAAAGAAAAGAAAGGAAAGGGATTGTCAATCAGTTATTAGTTTAGTGCTATTGATTTCTAAATTATTGTGTTCACTTTTATAATATACACCATCTTTATATATATATGGGACAAGACTTAGAAAAACTCTATCCTAAGAACGAATCCTAAAATTGAGTTTGCATGAAAGCTAGCTAAATATAGCTGGAAATATATATACCTGAGTTATGGACAACAGATGGGACGAATGAAGATCCAAATTATGTAATTTATATTTTAAGAATGTGGTAAAGCATTGAGAATGGAAGATTTGTGGAGCTGATGGACGCGGCCTTGTCGCGAGGCCGGCACGAATCAAATTACTGCTAGAATGTGCAGCTAGTGGCACAACCTAGGTCGAATCTCTCTCGCGGAGCCTATGTATTCAATTATCAATTATGTAAGATGTTCACAAAAATATGGATGTCTTTGAAGAATTTTATCAAACAGTTGGTGTGCAAGAAGAGTAAATGTATCTAAAAGAAACTAAAACTAAATCTTTTTGTGATTTTTCAATATTTCAAAGCAAGTAAAAGTGAGGTGAATGTGTTAAGATGGATATGCTTTATTGGAGAATGCTTTGGGCTATCCTTGCTCTCTAAAAATTATGGAGTTAATCAATGAGGAACCATTTTTCTAATGTAGTTTACTGACCACTAAACCTAGGTAAATTAATTGAAGAATGCTATTAGCCAACCGGACAATTAACAAGCCCAATCAAATACCATAAATGAAGCTAATGGGGAATTTAATATAGATAAGAATTCAACTCAACAAATACCATTGTCATTAGAGTAACTTCCACAATGAATCAAAACTACAATAAGATTTAACCAAATCCAATGTAATCAAAACCCACAATGGGAGAATGAAAATACAAATCACAAATCTATATCAATCCATAATATCCAACTACAACCAAGTTAAGTTCCACAACCATGGAACCACAATCAATACAAATCCATCAAAATCAACAAGATAATAATGAATCTATAAAGAGAAGTATATGGAAAACAAGAAAAACTCCCTAGTAAGTGCCAAAGCTCAAGCCCCAATCATCCTCCTCCAAAGCACTAGAAGTTTAGCTACTCATGGAGATGAAGAATGCTCCACCAAGCTTCTCCAAACCGTGCCCAGCCATGGATGATGATGAATGTTGCAGAAGAAATGAGTGAGAATGGAGGTGGAGTGAAGAAGATGGAGAGGGAATGGAAATAGAGACTTGGAGATGAGAGGAAGGTGAGAACTTGGAGAAAGAGATGAAGTGTTAATGATATCCCTTAGCCTCCTCACTTAACCCTAATGCATTGCGACAAAATTAGGTCAGATTGGGGTGAGTAGGACCCACAAATTCGGCCCAAAAGTGAATTTCTGATGTAAAACGCGGGCTTATCTGATGTTGCTCGTTTGCTCACCGCAGCGAGCAGACATGGCCAATTCAACAATTCTGCTCGTTGCGATGAGCAGATTTGAAAACTTGTCATTTTTGCTTGGTTTTTGCCCGGTTCTTCTCCCTCTCTTGCATTATGGCTCCCAAATGTTGATCTTCTTGCTAATCCTCCTCTAGATAACCTACAAAACATCCAAAAACACTTGTGAAAGTTCCAATCATGAACTTAAATTTGCACAAATGCCAAAGTTACGAAATTAACACAATTAATGCAATAAACTCATGGAATTAGCAAGAATTAAATCCAACACTCATATGAATCAATATACCATGAAAGCATGCATTTGGACACAATAAACACAATAAAACCTTGCCAAATGGTGCAAAATATTATGATTAGAATGAGTGTTGTCAGGAGCCAAAAATCAGAGCTTTATAGTTTACTAACTTTGAGGGTGGGGGTGTAACCCTCATCCATTATACTGAGTTATGGACAACAAATGCAGAAAAGGGTTAATTGTATAGGCAAATGGCTTATTCAACCCATTTTAGTATGTTCAAAATTAGATACATAATTATCATCTTATACTTTTAAACTCCATCTACCTACCTACCTTTCGTATGCATGCCACTATCTCTCACTGGTTTTTTTTGTTGTTGTGAATTTCTTAATGGAAAAAAATAATAATTTTTTATTGATGAATTATCTCTAAATATTGCTATAAGAATTTTATGTATCTACTATCGATATGTTAAATTTATGGGAATAGTATGTTTTACTCCACCAATAAACAACAAGCAGACAACATAATTATCAATATTATATGATTTGACACAAGTTTATTTCTGCTTCTGCAGTTAAAAAAAGAAAAGCAGAACACAAAAGTGCAATTCACAAGATGCTGCCTCACTATGTTTACAAGGAAGAACCTATTTTCCCTTATCCTTTCCTCACCACGATCTGTGCACATCTGAGCCTTTCTTAAATCACATTAGAGTCAGTTAAAAGTAATCCGCAAATGATCAAAACGCACAATTGCTCAGTCCATAAGGAAGCTTCACAAATATGTATATGAAAGCTAAGAAGAAGAAAAAGAATTTGAGAATGATAGACATAATTCCTACTCCAAATGAAGCAATTGAAATCGAGCAACAATCGAAATTAGAGGAAAAAACATACCGGCGACGAGAGGTGATCCGAGGAGGAAGAAACGCGTGCGGACACCAGCGACGAAAGCTTGGCACATTGGTGAAGAGAGCTTGGCAGTTGGCACAGTGGTGACGAGACCCTGGCAGTAGTGAACCCTAAATTCTTCTGCCTTCTGTGGTTTCGATTGTGGATACGTGGCTTTTTGGGCACAAATTTTACCCACGGACACATTCCGTGGGTAAATATTAAATTACTAAATACGATGCCGTTTTGGCTAGAAAGGTGCGACATTTACCCACGAAATTGTTTCCATGGGTAACATTAGCAAAAAAATATAACAAAATGGTACCGTTCAACCCAAAAAAATTTTGCGCCATTTTTTTTTATTTTCGCGCCAGAAAACCCATGGATTACCCACAGATTCCACACAGAAATTACCCACTTTGCCCACAGAATGCCCAACGATTACCCACGGAACCATGTCCGTGGATAATTTTTCGGGGGTAATCTGATTTTTTGTTGTAGTGAGGGTTTACAGTTTAGGGTTTAAGGTTTTAGGGTTTCGAGTTTAGGGTTTAAGGATTAGACTTCAGGTTTTAGGGTTTAGGGTTTCGTGTTTAGGGTTTAAGGGTTAGGGTTTGGGGTTTAGGGTTTAAGATTTAGGGTTCCGGTTACAGGGTACGGGGTTTGGGGTCTAGGGTCTAGGGTTTTGGATTTAGGCATTAGGTTTTAGGCTTTAGGGTTTTGGATTTTGGGCTTTGGGCATAGGGTTTAGGGTTTAGAGTTTGGAGTTTGGGTTTTAGGATTTAGGGTTTAGGGTTTACGGCTTGGGGTTTCGGGTTAATGATATAGGATTTTATGTTTAGGGTTTTGAGTGTAGGGTTTACAATTTACCATTTCAAGTTATGGGTTAAGGGTTTAGGCTTTGGGGTATATGGTCTAGGGTTTACGATTTACGCTTTGGGGTTTAGGGTTTAGGGTTTAGGAGTTGGGATTCTTGTAAGTGCTTAGGGTTTGAAGTTTTTGGTTTATGTTTTATTGTTTAGGGTTTAGTGTTTAGGTTTTGGGATTTAGGGTTTAGGGTTCTAGATTTAGCGTTTAGGGATTAGGATTTAGGTTTTAGGGCGTAGGGTTTGAGGATTGGGATTTAGGGTTTTTTTTTTGGGTTTATTATTAAGGGGTTAAGGTTTATGGTTTAGGGTTTGGGGTTTATGGTTTACGATGTTGATAGACGCGGCCTTGTCGCGAGGCCGGCACCAATAAAATTAATACTAGAAAGTGCAGCTAGTGCCACAACCTAGGTCGATTCTCTCTCGCGGAGCCTATGGACTCAATGGACAAATATGCTCAATTAACACAAAAAGGGAAGTCTTTGAGGCAATTTAACAAACATTTGGTGTGCAATGAAACTAAATGGAATCAAATGCAACTAAATGAAACTAGAACTAACACTTTTTGGGGTTTTCAATATTTTTAAAGCTAAAGTAAATTGAGGTGAATGAAATGAGATAAATATGCTTTGTTGGAGAATGCTTTGGGCTATCCTTGCTATCAAAAAGTATGGAGTTAATCAATGAAAGGCCATTTCCTAAAGTAGTTTAGTGACCACTAAACCTAGGTAATTTAATTAGAGGATGCAATTAACCAACCGGACAATTAACAAGCCTAATCAAATACCATCAATGAAGCAAATGAGGAATTTAACATAAACTAGAATTCAACTCAACAATTACCATTGTCATTAGAGTGACTTCCACAATGAATTAAAAATTACAATAAGATTCAACCAAATCCAATGTAATCAAAACCCACAATGGGAGAACCAAAATACAAATCACAAGTCTATTTAAATTCCTAATGTCCAACTACAACCTAGTTGAGTTCCACAACCATGGAGCCACAATCAATACAAACTCATCAATATCAACAAGATAAACATGAATCCATAAAGAGAAGTAGTAGGAAAACAAGAAAAACTCCCTATTGGATGCCATAGCTCAAGCCCTAATCATCCTCCTCCAAAGCATAAGAAGTTAGTCACTCATGGATGGGAGAAATGCTTCACCAAGCTCCTCCAACCCTTGCTTAGCCATGGATGATGATGGAGGTTGCTGGAATTTGGTCTGAATGAGTGTGGAGAGTGGAGAAGATGAAGAGAGTGTGGCTGGAAATGTGAGAGGAACTTGAGAGAATGAGAGCTTGTGTGATGAATGTGTGTAAATTCGTGGGTTGCTCTCCAAATTAGGTTAAGGGCTCCTAAAACATCAGAATATTCCCTTTAATCCGACCTAGTATGCTCCCCTTGTGGTAAAACACAGAGAAAGTGGGCCCACCATCCGTTCCAGCTCTTAAAATCGCGAGAAAATCGTGCAGAACTGGTGTACACGCTGGCAGCGGGTGGATTACTTAAAGCACGCGTTTTCCTCTGAAACTGAAGTCCACCCGCTGGCAGCGGGTGGAAGAGTAGAACAGGCCCAAAAATGCCTCTAAGCCTCAAATCTTGTACCGGCTTCGCTTTCCAGCTTCTTTCTCGACCTCTAGCACTTGAATCCTTGCTATTCCTCAAGCTAGTTGACCTACAAATCAACCAAAACAATTGTGAGGCTCTCAAGTTAATAAAACTAGAGAATTATCACAATTTATTCAATAAAAATATGGAATTAGCAAGATTGTGATTTAAGTCCTTAAGTGCCCTTGAATAACATTAAATCATGCATAAAGACTCTTTAAACTCAACAAAAGCTTGTCAAATGCCAAAAGATACAAGGGCAAATATTGGTATTATCAACTCCCCCACACTTAGACCTTTGCACTCCTGAGCAAAGCAATCAGTCAAAAAATGCAGTCAAGGGGTATGTAGGAAGCAACAAAATAACCAACCAAATCAAGATGCAAAACAACTAAGCAAGAAACCATGTTCTTGGTTCATGCAACAAAAGCAAAACAACTATGCATAGCAATCAACTAGAACATGCAAATGACCGATGACTCAAGTGTTTCGCTCTACTCACTAATGTTGGATATTTTCTCTCTAATCTTACTTACTTATCACTTTGCCATAGGCTTGAGAGAGATCTAGATCTCCACTAAGATGCATTAGCTCAACAAATCATGAGGTCTTAATGGCTTGTAATGATGGATGCATGGTCATGGTGAAAAGTGTTTACAAAGAAGGAAATTATGCAAAACTAAACATTTTGAATTGACTCCCAATTAAATGATTACTTGGGTTCCAAAAGAGTCTAACAAAACAATCATCTTCCAACCACCAAGAAATTTGCCTAAGATCCTTATTGCTTTCGGTTGCAACTCTTTTATTCATCATCTTTTTTTTATTGCTTTTCTTTCTTTTGTATTTCCCCTTTTTTTTTCTTCTTTTTTTTTTCTAAATAAATAAATGTATAATTCATTTATTTATTTATTTATTCTTTCTTTTCAAGCTTTTTGCTTGATTGGATCAATTAGACAATTTCAACCCAGGAAGATGAGTGGTCAGAAACTAAGAAACCTAAAGTCAAACATTTAATTAAAAGTCATAGTGCAAAATGTCTAGAAAAGCAAGAATTAAGCTCAAAGGGGGTGACTATGGGTAGCAAAAGAAGTGGTTTGTGTATGGAATATAGGTGAGTGAAACAAATGCCTCAATCATTTTTATTTAACTAACGCATGTCAAGCTTCAACAAGATTTCAATCAAGTTCTAGAAAGTAAACAAGTAAGCAGACAACACACAAGTATATGCAAGAAAAACAGAAGTGTTTGGCTCAAAATCTTCCAACAAGGCTAGGTTACTCTCACATCGATCAATGCATGCCTAATTAATTACTCACATAAGTGACTTGCTTAAGTTGAGAATTAGAGAGCACAAATCTCTTGAAAAATTGTTTCTTATTCTTGAAATGATTGTGCATTCTACTGGCTCCTGACACAACTTGAAAACATTTTCTAAAAAGCTTAAACAGGTGCAAAAGTTAAGTGTGGTTCCCAAAGAATTTTTTTTTTAAAACATTTGAGTAGATATCAAAAAGTGCTTATGGAATTCCTGATTAACATCATTAATCCCAAAAGTCTAAAACAAAAGCGAGATTGTATCTACTCAGTTAATAATATCCACAAACAAAAGGACTTAAAACCTGTGCACTTACATTTATATTTACATCCAAAAGAATAGAAGCTGAAAAACTAAATCCACAAGGAATCAAAAACACAATCACTAAATAGGAATATAAATCTGATGTCAACATTTGCAATAATCACAAGGTAACCTGCCCATTCAGCAATTCAAACTTCTCCCCCACACTTGCAGCAAGCATTGTCCTCAATGCAGAAAGATAGGACAAAGACGCGCAAGCATGAGGGTCCTCAAGCAGAAAAACAATCAGTCAATTGCAAAAAGAGGAGAAGAGGGGCGAGCATAGTAAGCTAAACAGCTAATTAGATCAGAATGCATGAAATTATAATGTTCCAGAAGTTAAATGAGCCATCAGTAGCTCAACAGAAAAAGCAATAACCAGCAAAAATAAACCTCATACATCAAAATTCATGCATTCAACAACCAAGGGAGTGTTTAACCACACAACTAAACGAACACATAAAGCATAAAATAAAAGCAACAAAATACACAAAAGCACAATTAAGCTACAAAGAACAAAGCCACAATCTACTACCTACTGGAAGATCTCTTCCCCCACACTCATCTCAAGCAATTCATAAGAGCAACAAATTAAATGCAAGATGAGAAAAGGAAAGAGATGACCTGGCCCCTCATGGGGGCTTGGAGTTTTCCTTGAACAATTTCAGCAAGTGACCATTCACCAAGTGCACGGCACCGGTTGAATCTTCCATTATCTCCACCGCTCCATAAGGAAAGACCTTGGTCACTGTGAATGGTCCATCCCAACGTGTTTTCATCATTCCTTGCTTGAACTTGAATCTTGCTTTGAATTTTAAAACTTTATCCCCAACACTAAAGCATTTTCTAAGAATGCCTTTGTGAATTTTCTTTGTCTTCTCCTTGTACAACGTGGCATTTTCATATGCTTCAGCCCTCATTTCATCAAGCTCTTACAATTGGAGTTTTCTTTCTTCTCCTGCAGCTTCCATATCTAAGTTGCATTTTGGCACCGCCCAATATGCCTTATGCTCTAATTCAACCGGCAAATGACAAGCTTTACCGAAGACTAGGCGATAAGGGGACATGCTTATTGGAGTTTTGTAGGCTGTACGATATGCCCAAAGAGCTTCTTCAAGTCGGGAACTCCAATCCTTTCGGGAGGGTTGCACAACCCTTTCAAGAATCTTCTTAACATCCCTGTTAGACACCTCTGCCTGACCATTGGTTTGTGGGTGGTAAGGTGTGGAAACTTTATGTCGGACACCATGCTTAGCTAATAGGCTATTGAAAAGCCTATTGCAAAAGTGGGTGCCCTGATCACTAATGATGGCTCTAGGGATCCCAAACCTAAACAAGATATTAGACTTGACAAATTTAGCTACGGTTTGAGCATCATCCTTCCTAGTGGGTATGGCCTCTATCCATTTAGAAACATAGTCTACTGCCAATAAAATGTAAGTAAACCCGTTTGATGGGGGAAAAGGTCCCATAAAATCTATGCCCCAAACATAAAAAATTTCACAAAATAGTATAGGTTGTTGTGGCATTTCTTGTTTCCATCCCAAACCCCCAAAACGTTGGCACTTATCACAAGTTTTACAAAAATCGACAGAATTCTTAACTAAAGTTGGCCAATAAAACCCACAGTCTAATACTTTCCTAGAGGTTTTCTTTCCACCAAAATGCCCCCCACAAGCCAAGGTATGACAGGCAGTTAAGATGCTCTCTTGTTCTTCCTTTGGTATGCACCTTCGATTGACTTGATCAGCACATAGTCTCCAAAGATGAGGCGCATCCCAAGCATAGAATTTGGCATCTCCCTTTAGCTTTTGTACCTGAAAAATAGACATAGAAGGGGGTGTCACTCCACTAATGAGAAAATTCACTATATGAGCATACCAAGGCTCATGACGAGCTATGGTAAACAACAAAGAATCTGGAAAAGCATCAAAAGTAGAGTTAGAAGAGTCCACTCCCTTTGTGTCCTCAGGTAAGCGACTCAAATGGTCAGCTACATGGTTTTCAGCTCTTGGTCTATCCTTACTCTCTATGTCAAATTCTTGCAAGAGAAGGGCCCATCTAAGTAGCCTGGGCTTGGAATGAGGTTTGGAGAAAAGATACTTCACTGCAGCATGGTCAGAAAAAACTACAACCTTGGAATTAAGCAAGTACGATCTAAATTTCTCCAAGGCAAAGACAACGGCAAACAATTCCTTTTCAGTGGTGGTATAATTAATTTGTGCCGGGTCTAGTGTCTTGGAGGCATATGCAATCACTCTAGAAACTCTGTTCTCCTTTTGCCCTAGCATGGCTCCAACAGCAAAATTAGAAGCATCACATGAAATCTCAAAATGTAATTGCCAATTAGGAACAGAAAGTATTGGGGGAGAGACAAGTCTAGATTTTAGTTCATCAAAAGCAGACCTACATGCTTCATTAAAATCAAACTCTGCATCTTTTTGAAGTAATTGAGATAATGGATATGCAATTTTGCTAAAATCTTTAATGAACCTCCAATAGAACCCTGCATGACCCAAAAAGGATCTAATCTCCTTAACACATGTGGGGTATGGGAGGGAGGAGATTACTTCTATTTTTGCTTTATCCACTTCAATCCCTTTTTCAGAAATTAAATGCCCTAAAACAATTCCTTGATCAACCATAAAATGGCACTTTTCATAATTTAGCACAAGACCCTTTTCAGAACATCTAGCAAGAATTTTATCCAAGCTGTTTAAACATGCATCAAATGACTCTTCATAAACTGTAAAATCATCCATAAATACATCCATGCATTGTTCAAGAAAATCAGAAAAAATAGACATCATACAACGCTGAAATGTACCAGGAGCATTACACAAACCAAAAGGCATTCTCCTATATGCAAATGTACCAAAGGGGCAAGTAAAAGTGGTCTTTTCTTGGTCCTCCGGAGCAATGGGTACCTGAAAATAACCAGAGAAGCCATCAAGGAAACAGTAATAAGACTTGCCAGCAAGCCTCTCAAGCATCTGGTCAATAAAGGGTAAAGGGAAATGGTCCTTTCTAGTGGCGTCATTTAATTTTCTATAGTCAATACACATGCGCCACGAATTCTGGACTCTAGTGGGAATCAACTCATCCTTCTCATTTTTCACCATTGTGATCCCACTCTTCTTTGGAACAACCTGCACAGGGCTAACCCATTTACTATCAGAAATTGGGTATATAATACCCGCATTCAAAAGCTTAGTGACCTCTTTCTTGACCACATCTAAAATCAAAGGATTCAACCTCCTTTGGGGTTGCCGCTTGGGCTGCGACCACTCCTCTAGCAGAATTCTATGTGTACAAATTGTAGGACTAATCCCTGGTATATCTGTTAAAGTCCACCCTATTGCTCTTTTATGTTTTCTCAAAAGGTTTAAGAGCTTCCCTTCATTCTCGTCAGATAACCCATTAGCAATGATCACTGGTAATTGGTTATTTGACTCTAAGAAAACATACTTTAGATTTGAAGGGAGCTCTTTGAGCTCTAGAGTGGGAGGTTGAATTACAGAAGGAACTAATTTTTGCACATCTAAAGTGGCAAGAGTACTTCCCTTTAAAATTTCATTTTTACCACTTGCCTCAACTTCCATGCATTCAAACCTTGGTAGTATGTTCCCTTCTTCGGTTGACTCAGCTTCAACCGTGATTTCCTTTCTTTTACTATGTTGCCATTGGAATAGGTGAGAAGGTGGAGAAGCAGAAAGAGGGTCTTCACATGGCAGAATGTATTGAACTTTGTTTTGAATCACCTTCCCTGTTTCATTGCTTGACTCACCTGAAAACTCAATGAACAACTTTCCCAAAGGGCCATCAAAACTGCTCAAAGAAGAAAAAGAATCCAAAGAATAACTAGTCACAGAAAATGTATCAGATTGTGAGGCACCACGTGTACAATCAACTGACATGTAGTTAAGACACGAGGGATCACCTCCACAAGAGCAAGTAGATGGAAAAGAATATAAAGAAGAGAATGAAGCAAGAGTGTCATCATCAGTATGCAAAAGTTCAGTGAATGAAAAATAACCATAAGAAAATGCATCAACAGTAGATTCAGAATTATCATCATCAAGCTTATAACCTACATGTTCATCTTCCATGATTATATCTATTGCACTAACCCCAAGTAAAGAATAGTCGTCATATGGATGCTTCATGGCCTCATACATATTAAAATTAACTTTATGATCTCCCACTTCCATAGAGATCGTTCCTTCTTTCATGCTAATCACAGTGTTAGCAGTCCTCAAGAAGGGACGACCTAAAATGAGAGTGGAATCCTGAGGCACTCCCGCGGCCATATCAAGAACATAAAAATCAGCTGGAATGAGCAAGTCTTTCACTCGGACCAAAAGGTCCTCTATAATCCCATCAGGTCGCCTAATGGACCTATTAGCTAATTGTAAGATTACTGTAGTGGGTTGAAGTGTTTTAACACCTAGGGCCTGATAAACAGATTTAGGCATGACATTTATAGCAGCCCCTAGATCAAGTAATGCACCCCCTATAGTAACCTTACCAATAGTACAAGGGATTGTGAAAGACCCCGGGTCTTGACACTTGACCGGCATTTGGGGTTTGAAAAGAGCAGAAACATTAGAGCTCACTTGAACTCTCTCATTTGGTCTAAATCTTCTCCTGTTTGTACAAAGCTCTTTCAAAACTTTTGCATATTTAGGCACTTTTCTTACCAACTCTAACAAAGGAATGTTAACTTCTAACTTGGTAAATAAATTCAGTGCCTCTTCATCAGTTTTAACTTCCTTGACTTTCTT
Organism: Senna tora; assembly: GCA_014851425.1. NCBI lineage: Eukaryota > Viridiplantae > Streptophyta > Magnoliopsida > Fabales > Fabaceae > Senna > Senna tora. The sequence continues at coordinate 24,121,856 of CM026261.1, read as the reverse complement.
ACTTAGCAAATATGAAATAGGAAAGGGAAGATCACTTATACTTACCTCCTTACCTTTTTGGGTGGAGATGTCTTTGTTAATTTCTCCTTCCTTCTCCTTTTGGTCCACTTCTTCTCTTGGTTCCTCTTGTTTTCTTGGTTCCTCTTGTTGCTCCTTCTTCTTTTGTTCAACTTTTTCCCGCAGTCTAGTCTCTTTGGAGCTCTCAGAAAGCTTAAGTGGTGACAAAGGAGGACTTTCACAGACAATTTCTTCAATTTCTTCATCATCTTCCTTGTCTTCAAATCTGACTTTTCTCTCGCTTCTAAGGCTTATGGCATTCAGTGACTTGGGATTGATCACTGTGTTAGAAGGCGTCGCTCCGCTTGATCTTGCTTGTTCATCACTCTTCTTATTAGACAGCTGAGTGACAAGTGAGTTCAGGTTGTCATGCTTTACTTCCATTTGTTCAAACTTGTTCATGATATTGGTGAAGCATGAATCAACGTGTGAGGCGACGGCCTTGATTTTATTATCAGTGATACTCCGCTCTTGGTCAAATTTTGCACCAATATCTGAGAACCCTTTCACTAGAAGCTGTTTAATCTCATCATTGCTTGAAGACGATGCACCTAGACTAATGGGAACTATGACATTGGTGGTGCTCTGTTTTGGTGCTTGGCTAGGTGAAACCGCTTGAAAATTTGAGTATTGACCACCATAAGAATTTCCTCCTCTAGAAGGGTAGTTCCCTTGACTTTGCCCACTGCTAAACCCTTGAGTATTCTGATTACCGCTATTCCCATATCTGAAGTTAGGGTGATCTCTCCAACCAGGATTGTATGTATTGGAGTAAGGGTCCCTTTGTTGGTATTGCCCAGGCCGTGCTTGATACATTGCATTCACATCTTCATATTGACCAGGGCAATCTGCTGATATGTGCATAGGGGAATCGCAGAATGTACAACTAGCGCCTACCATAGCTAGCTGTTGAGTGGGTGATCTTGGAGATTGGATGCTCAGTCCATCCACCCTCTTGGTCAGTGCAGACAGTTCATGTACCACTTTCACCAACAATGGATCTCGATCTGCTGGAGATATCTCTTTTACTGCTCGAGTGTCCCTCGTGGTAATGTTTTGCCTACTCAAGGCGAGCTTCTTGATCAACTCCATTGCTTCATCAGGGGGCATGTCTTCTATGGACCCATTAGCAGCTACGTTGAGCATTTTTGCATCTTCATCAGTTAACCCATAGACAAAAGCTTGGACTAGGTGCTCCAGTGGCATTTGATGGTTTGGACATTTTGCTACCATATCCTGAACACGTGTCCAATATCCATAGAATGTTTCACCCTCTTCTTGCCTTGAAGATGCAATTTCTTTTCTTGCTGCGGCGACTTTGTTTGAAGGATAATATTTTTCAATAAAGTGCTTCTTCAAATTATCCCATGTTTGGTAAGCATCTGGGGTGTACCTTGGCAAACTCATATACCAAACCTTTGCCTTCCCTTCCAGAGTGAGATGGAAAACCTTCCACATGACTTCTTCAAGTTTAGCCCCCACGGGCTTCATCGTCATGCAATGCATGTGGAGAGAGCTTATATGTGTATACGGATTCTCACCTGGAAGACCATGAAATTTTGGAAGTGAGTGCACAACAGAACCTTTAATTTCAAAATCAGTAGTAAAAGTAGGAGTAGCACCAACCAAAGATTCAAAATTATCATCAAATTGATTCAATTGTTTAATGGACTTTTTAGGTTGATCTACCCCATTATTACCTTCATTCCTATCCCTATTGTCCATCCTATTATCCCCGTTATCCTCGTCGGCCATTTCTTCTATTGCTAGTTCTCTTTCTCTTTCTTGGTTAGCCTTAATCACTTCCTTTTTGAGTTTTCTTATTTTCCTAAGAGTTCATTCAATTTCTAAGTCCAATGGAATTAGGTCTCCTTTAGAACTTCTTAGCATACACTAAACAAACCAACCAAAGGAAGAAAACACACAGAAAAACAGTAAAACAGATCAGAAAACCAGAAACAAAGCAACACAGAATGAAAAACAGTGCAGTTCACTGCTTCACCCGCTGCCAGCGGGTGGGTTCACTCGCTGCCAGCGGGTAAGACAGAAACAGAAGCGATTCTGCACTGTTAAAGCAGAAAAACAGGGCAGATTCGAAAAACCAGCAAAAATCCAACTGAAAATGCTTCAAAATGACTATTTAAGCCTAAAAATAAATGCTAAATCAACTATAATCTACCGAGAAACAATAAAAACAAACAAAAACACAATTAAATTCAATTAAACCAAGTAATTCCTTGCCAAAAGAAAATAGGACAGCTATGAAAAATTTAACAAAAACCAGCAAAAACACTTACTAAAAATCACAATAAGCCTAGAAACAAACACTAAAATGAAAAGACACAACTTAAAACACAAAACACAATAACAAAACACAATCTAACTATGTGATTCCCAAAGAAATCACGCGAAAACAACCCAATTCGTGAGAATCTAGCACAATTGCACAAAGAACCAAAATGGCTCCCCGGCAACGGCGCCAAATTGATAGACGCGGCCTTGTCGCGAGGCCGGCAGCAATAAAATTAATACTAGAACGTGCAGCTAGTGGCACAACCTAGGTCGATTCTCTCTCGCGGAGCCTATGGACTCAATGGACAAATATGCTCAATTAACACAAAAAGGGAAGTCTTTGAGGCAATTTAACAAACATTTGGTGTGCAATGAAACTAAATGGAATCAAATGCAACTAAATGAAACTAGAACTAACACTTTTTGGGGTTTTCAATATTTTTAAAGCTAAAGTAAATTGAGGTGAATGAAATGAGATGAATATGCTTTGTTGGAGAATGCTTTGGGCTATCCTTGCTATCAAAAAGTATGGGGTTAATCAATGAAAGGCTATTTCCTAAAGTAGTTTAGTCACCACTAAACCTAGGTAATTTAATTAGAGGATGCAATTAACCAACCGCACAATTAACAAGCCTAATCAAATACCATCAATGAAGCAAATGAGGAATGTAACATAAACTAGAATTCAACTCAACAATTACCATTGTCATTAGAGTGACTTCCACAATGAATTAAAAATTACAATAAGATTCAACCAAATCCAATGTTATCAAAACCCACAATGGGAGAATCAAAATACAAATCACAAGTCTATTTAAATTCCTAATGTCCAACTACAACCTAGTTGAGTTCCACAACCATGGAGCCACAATCAATACAAACTCATCAATATCAACAAGATAAACATGAATCCATAAAGAGAAGTAGTAGGAAAACAAGAAAAACTCCCTATTGGATGCCATAGCTCAAGCCCTAATCATCCTCCTCCAAAGCACAAGAAGTTTAGCCACTCATGGATGGGAGAAATGCTTCACCAAGCTCCTCCAACCCTTGCTTAGCCATGGATGATGATGGAGGTTGCTGGAATTTGGTCTGAATGAGTGTGGAGAGTGGAGAAGATGAAGAGAGTGTGGCTGGACATGTGAGAGGAACTTGAGAGAATGAGAGCTTGTGTGATGAATGTGTGTAAATTCGTGGGTTGCTCTCCAAATTAGGTTAAGGGCTCCTAAAACATCAGAATATTCCCTCTAATCCGACCTAGTATGCTCCCCTTGTGGCAAAACACTGAGAAAGTGGGCCCACCATCTGTTCCAGCTCTTAAAATAGCGAGAAAATCGTGCAGAACTGGTGTACCCGCTGGCAGAGGGTGGATTACTTAAAACGCGTTTTCCTCTGAAACTGAAGTCCACCCGCTGGCAGCTTGCAAGGCTACCCGCTGGCAGCGGGTGGAACAGTAGAACAGGCCCAAAAATGCCTCTTAGCCTCAAATCTTGTACCAGCTTCACTTTCCAGCTTCTTTCTCGACCTCTAGCACTTGAATCCTTGCTATTCCTCAAGCTAGTTGACCTACAAATCAACCAAAACAATTGTGAGGCTCTCAAGTTAATAAAACTAGAGAATTATCACAATTTATTTAATAAACATATGGAATTAGCAAGATTGTGATTTAAGTCCTTAAGTGCCCTTAAATAACATTAAATCATGCATAAAGACTCTTTAAACTCAACAAAAGCTTGTCAAATGCCAAAAGATACAAGGGCAAATATTGGTATTATCAACTCCCCCACACTTAGACCTTTACACTCCTGAGCAAAGCAATCAGTCAAAAAATGCAGTCAAGGGGTATGTAGGAAGCAACAAAATAGCCAACCAAATCAAGATGCAAAACAACTAAGCAAGAAACTATGTTCTTGGTTCATGCAACAAAAGCAAAACAACTATGCATCGCAATCAACTAGAACATGCAAATGACCGATGACTCAAGTGTTTCGCTCTACTCACTAATGTTGGATATTTTCTCTCTAATCTTACTTACTTATCACTTTGCCATAGGCTTGAGAGAGATCTAGATCTCCACTAAGATGCATTACCTCAACAAATCATGAGGTCTTAATGGCTTGTAATGATGGATGCATGGTCATGGTGAAAAAGTGTTTACAAAGAACGAAATTATGCAAAACTAAACATTTTGAATTGACTCCCAATTAAATGATTACTTGGGTTCCAAAAGAGTCTAACCAAACAATCATCTTCCAACCACCAAGAAATTTGCCTAAGATCCTTATTGCTTTCGGTTGCAACTCTTTTATTCATCATCTTTTTTTATTGCTTTTCTTTCTTCTGTATTTCCCCTTTTTTTTCTTCTTTTTTTTCTAAATAAATAAATGTATAATTCATTTATTTATTTATTTATTCTTTCTTTTCAAGCTTTTTGCTTGATTGGATCAATTAGACAATTTCAACCCAGGAAGATGAGTGGTCAGAAACTAAGAAACCTAAAGTCAAACATTTAATTAAAAGTCATAGTGCAAAATGTCTAGAAAAGCAAGAATTAAGCTCAAAGGGGGTGACTATGGGTAGCAAAAGAAGTGGTTTGTGTATGGAATATAGGTGAGTGAAACAAACGCCTCAATCATTTTTATTTAACTAACGCATGTCAAGCTTCAACAAGATTTCAATCAAGTTCTAGAAAGTAAACAAGTAAGCAGACAACACACAAGTATATGCAAGAAAAACAGAAGTGTTTGGCTCAAAATCTTCCAACAAGGCTAGGTTACTCTCACATCGATCAATGCATGCCTAATTAATTACTCACATAAGTGACTTGCTTAAGGTGAGAATTAGAGAGCACAAATCTCTTGAAACATTGTTTCTTATTCTTGAAATGATTGTGCATTCTACTGGCTCCTGACACACAACTTGAAAACATTTTCTAAAAAGCTTAAACAGATGCAAAATTTAAGTGTGGTTCCCAAAGAATTTTTTTTTTAAAACATTTGAGTAGATATCAAAAAGTGCTTATGGAATTCCTGATTAACATCATTAATCCCAAAAGTCTAAAACAAAAGCTAGATTTTGGGTTTATAGGTTTAGGTTTAGGATATAGGGTTTACTGTTTAGTGTTTTGGGACTTAGGGTTTAGGGTTCTGGGTTTAGAGTTTAGGATTTAAGGTTTAGGGTTTAGGGTTTTAGGTTTAGGGTTTGGGATTTAGGGTATAAGGTTTAGTGTTTTGGGTTTGGGTTTTACCATTTAGGGTTTACGGTGTAGTACTTAGCGTTTAGGGTTTAGGGATTTTGGTTTACGGTTTACGGTTTTGAATTAAGGGTTTGGGCTTTGGATTTTAGGGTTTAGGGTTTACATTTTACAGTTTTTGGTTTGGGCTTTGGGGTTTAAGGTTTAGGGTTTAGGGTTTACAGTTTGGTGTTTGGGATTTTGGATTGGGGTAAGGGCTTAGAGTTTGGAGTTCAGGATCTAGGGTTTTGGGTATAGGGTTTAGGCTAAGGGATTTATGGTTTAGGGTTATGGGTTTATGTTCTAAGGTTTATTATTTAGGGTTTAATGTTTATGGTTTGGGGATTAGAGTTTATGGTTTAGGATTTATGGTTTAGTGTTTATGATTTAGGGTTTAAGGTTTCTGGTTTAGGGATTGGGATTTAAGTTTTAGGGTTTGGGGTTTGTGATTTAAGGTTTATTGTTCAGGGTTTAGGGTTTATGGTTTATGGTTTACAGTTTTGGGTTTTAATTTAGGTTTAAGCTTTAGGGTTTAGGGCTTTGGATTTTGGGTATAGGGTTTTGGGTTTATGGTTTATGGTTTAGGCTTTAGGGTTTGGGGTTTAGGGTTCGATATTTAGTGTTTGGTCCTTAGGATTTAATGTTTAGGGTTTAGGGTTTAGGGTTTCATGAATGGGATTTTGGGATTGGGGTTTGGGGTTTGAGGTTTAGGGTTTACAATTTACAATTTCTAGTTTATGGTTTTGGGTTTTGGGTATTATGTTTAGGGTTTATAGTTTAAAATTTTGGGTTTAGGGTTTAGGGTTTCGGCTTTGGCGTTTAAGGTTTAGGATTCAGGATTTACGGTTTTGAGTTAGGGGTTTAGGGTTTAGGATTTGGGAGTGGGGTAAAGGCTTAGGGTTTCGACTTCAGGGTTTTGGGTTTGGGGTTTTAGGTTTAGGGCTTAGGGTTAGGGGATTGAGATTTTGGGTCTAAGGTTTCGGGTTTACCGTTTACGGTTTAAGGTTTATGGTTCAGGGTTTGCGGTTTATGGTTTACGATTTATAGTTTCAGGTTCTAAATTTAGGTTTAAGGTTTACGGTTTATGGTTTAGTGATAAGGGTTTAGGATTTAGGGTTTAGAGTTTAGGGTTTAGGGTATAAAGTTCAGGGCTTTGGATTTTGGGTTCAGGGTTTGGGGTTTTGGGTTTATGGTTTCGGGTTTAGGCTTTAGGGTTTAGTGTTTAGGCTTTGATCTTTAGGGTTTGAGGTCTAGGGTTTGGGGCTTAAGATTTAGAGTTTAGGGTTTTCGGTTTAGGTATAGGGTTTAAGGTTGACAGTTAGGGTTTGGTGTTTACGGTTTAGGGTTTAGCGATTGGGATTTCGAGATTGTGGTTTATGGTTTAAGGTTTGGGGTTTAGGGTTTAGAATTTACAATTTCTAGTTTATGGTTTAGTGTTTAGTGTTTGGGGTTTGGGATTTAGGGATTAGCATTTTGGGTTTAGGGTTTTGAGTTTTGGGTTTAACGTTTAAGGTTTAGGGCTTAGGGTTTAGTGTTTAGGGTTTTAAATGATTAGGGTTTAGGGTTTAGTGTTTCGGATTTATGGTTTAGGGATTCGGGTTTTGAGTTTAGGGTTTGGGGTTTAAGGTTTAGGGCATAGGGTTTTGGGTTTAGAGTTTAGATTTTGGGGATTGGAGTTAAGGGTTTAGGTTTTATGGTTTAGGGTTTGGGTTTTAGGTTTTGGTGTTTAGGGTTTAGAATTTAAGGCTGAGGGTTTGGGGTTTGGGGTTTAAAGTTTAGTGTTTAGGGTTTGGGATTTAGGGTTTAGGGATTAGGGTTTCAAATTACGGTTTAGGGTTTTGGGTTTAGGTTTCAAAGATTAGGGTTTAGGATTTAAGGTTTAAGGTTTAGCGTTTATGGTTTATGGTTTAGGGTTTTGGGTTTAGTGTTTATGGTTTTAAGTTTAGGGTTTTGGGTTTATGGTCCAAGGTTTAGGAATTAGGGTTTAATGGTTTTGGTTTATGATTTAGGGTTTTGGGTTTTGGGTTTATAGTCTAGGGTTTAGGGTTTCTGATTTAGGGGGTAGGGTTTTGTGGTTGGAGTTTTAGGTTTTGGTTTTATTGTTTAAGGTTTAGCATTTAGGGTTTGGGGTTTGGGATTTTGGGTTTAGGGTTTGGGCTTTAGGATTTAAGGTTTAAGGTTTGGGGTTTGGGGTTTAGGGTTTGGGATTTTGGGGTTTGGGGTTTTGGGTTTCGGGCTTAGGATTTAGGGTTTAGGGTTAGGGGATTGGGAGTTTGGTTCTAGGGTTTAGGATTTGGGGTTTACGGTTTACAGTTTAAGGTTTATGGTTCAGGGTTTGCGGTTTACAGTTTACGGTGTACAATTTCGGGTTTTTGATTTAGGTTTAGGGTTTAGGGTTTATGGTTTAGTGTTCAGGGTTTAGGATTTATGATTTAGAGTTTAGGGTGGGCTTTGGATTTTGGGTTTAGGGTTATGGGTTTATGGTTTCGGGTTTAGGCTTTAGGGTTTAGTATTTAGGATTTGATATCTAGGGTTTAGATTCTAGGTTTTGGGGCTTAGGATTTAGGGTTTAGGGTTTTCAGTTTAGGGTTTAAGGTTGACGGTTAGGGTTTGGGGTTTACTATTTAGGGTTTAGCTATTGGGATTTCGCGATTGCAGTTTAAGGTTTAAGGTTTGGGGTTTTGGGTTTACAATTTACAATTTCTAGTTTGTGGTTTTGGAATTAGGGTTTTGAGTTTAGGGTTTATAGTTTATAGTTTCGGGTTTAGGGTATAGGGTTTAGGCTTTGGGGTTAAGGTTTAGGTTTCAGGATTTACAGTTTGGGGTTTGGGGTTGAGGGTTTAGGATTTGGGATTCGGGTAAAGTCTTAGGGTTTGGAGTTCAGGGTTTAGGGTTTGGGCTTTTGGGTTTAGGGCTTAGGGTTTAGGGTTAGGGGATTGGGAGTTTGGGTATAACGTTTAGGGTTTGGGGTGTACAGTTTATTGTTTAAGGTTTGTGGTTCAAGGTTTGCGGTTTATGGTTACAGTTTACGGTTTCAGGGTTTTGATTTAGGTTTAGGGTTTAGGGTTTACGGTTTAGTGTTCAGCGTTTAGGATTTAGGGTTTAGAGTTTAGAGTTTAGGGTTTACGGTTTAGGGTTTAGGGCTTTAGATTTTGGGTTTAGGGTTTTGGGTTTTGGGTTTATGGTTTCAGGTTTAGGCTTTAGGGTTTAGTGTTTAGGGTTTGATATTTAGGGTTTTGGGTCTAGGGTTTTGGTCTTAGGATTTACAGTTTAGGGTTTTCGGTTTAGCGTATAGGGTTTGAGGTTGACGATTAGGGTTTGGGGTTTACGGTTTACAGTTTAGCTATTGGGTTTTCGAGATTGCGATTTAGGGCTTAAGGTTTGGGGTTTAGGGTTTAGGGTTTACAATTTACAATTTATAGTTTATGGTTTGGGTTTAGTGTTTAGGGTTTGGGATTTAGGGATTAGCATTTTGGGTTTAAGATTTTGGGTTTTGAGTTTCAAATTTTGGGTTTAGGGTTTAAAGTTTAAAGTTTATGGTTTAGGCTTTAGGCTTTAGGCTTTAGTGTTTAGGGTTTTAACGTTTGTTATTAGGGTTTAGGGTTGAGTGGTTAGGATTTATGGTTTAGGGATTAGGGTTTAGAGTTTAGGGTTTGGGGTTTGGGGTTTGGGGCATAGGCTTTTGGGTTTAGAGTTTAGATTTTTGGGATTGGAGTTCAGGGTGTAGGGTTTAGGATTTAGGGTTTGGATGTTAGGATTTTTTGTTTAGGGATTGGAATTTAGGGTTGAGGGTTTGGGGTTCAAGATTTAGGGTTTGGGGTTTAGGGTTTGAGGTTTAAGGTTTAGTGTTTCGGGTTTGGTATTTAGGGTTTAGGGTTTGGGGTTCCAGTTTACGATTTTGGATTTTGGGTTTAGTAACTAAAGTTTAGGGTTTAGGGTTTAGGGTTTATGGTTTAGGATTTAAGGTTTTGTGTAACATCCACCTCGAATTACCAATAAATCTTAATTTCCTAAGATTTATTTTAGTATTGGTAACTCAAAAACGTGGAAAAATTTAAACTTTTCTTTTGCTAGAGTTTACCCTAAGTAAGTTCACTTACTTCTGGTTAAGTAATATGAAATCAATTAAACTTATTAATTACAATTTACAACTAAACCAGATATAAATAAATATATAAGCCTTATATAGGCTTTACAAATAGGAATAGCTGCTCCTTGCAGCATTATACAAGAACGCTAGATACAGCGCTCAATCAATCAGTCCTCCTGCCCTCTTTGTAGAAATTCTTTGCACATAAGCCACTAAAGGGCTAATTCTTAGTTAGGACTTGTTCTGAACCATATTAACCTATCAAATAGCTCCCAAATAGCTCATCAAAGGAGGGGAAGGAGCCACTTTCCTATTCGTAACCCAAACAGTACAGGTTTTGCATTGTTTAGCCAACATAGTACTTTTTATGCAATTTGGTCCCTATCACTACTCATTTTGTTTTCTGGCTTTTGTTGGACTTAACAGAGCCCACCCTATGCACTATGGGGTAGTTTATGACTTTTGTATCAAGGTTGGATAGCCTTATCAACACAGAATTGGGTTTTATGCAGCAAACTGCTACTCTCTTTAGCATTCTTTACAATTAAGGGGTTTAAGTGCACAAAGACTGATCTAAATCATTCTTGGGTAGTTTTACTCTCTGAAAACATTTCTTTGGGAGTCTAAAGGGTGGGGTAGCTGCCCTATCCACCCAGAACCAGAGTACCCAACTTTTATAGGTGAAATCCCTTGAATTTAGTGCACTAAGGCTCCTCACTCGGCCTCTATGCATTAGTGAGTGTATCCTGGGTGTTTTGAACCTTCCCACCACCTAACTTAGTCATTTTAGAGCTAAAACACGGAGAGAAGTCTATGGTCTCTTCTCATATTAGGACTTATCTCTATGAGTCCTAATTTTGTGGCTTACTTCTTTTTATGATAATCTAGTACCTTGAGGACTTAAGGTGCCTAAACTCAGTTTTCCTCGTGTTTATTATGCAACAGTGGCCTCAGCCTAGCCTACTACCTCCTACCTACCCAACTTCCAGAATTTAGAAGTTCCCTTTAAGTTCAAAACCTATTTCTATTACCTCAATTCAATTCTTCATAATTTTGATAATTTTTTCCACTTTCATAGAACTAAACTTACTGGACACTAAGCCCCCTTCAACTACTCATTTTATATCTTAGTCACACTTCAAGAACCTGGAAACCAAGCCTTTGGTTCCTTTGACAGCAATCTACTTATGTCAGAAGCTAATGAGACTCCACTTTTTACCATTTGAGCTGTTAACACATTTTTCATGATTCAATTCATCAAATCCCAATGTCCTAATACATTCAGAGGTCCCACAAACAACATGTAACAGCATGTATATCAAAAGAGAAAATCCCAGCAAGTTAGCAGCAAGCAAATCCAAGAAGAAACACATTGAAGGTCCATTTTTACCCATTCTAGCTTTTGATCCTTCTCTATGAGTTTTAGCCTAGAATTTTCAGTAACATAACCTATCTAGGTGTCCAAAAATCAGTTTTATAATAGCACAGTTGACAGAAAAAAAAATCCACACGAATCACATCAATTTAAAAGCAAGCAAAATGCAAAATAAAAACCCATCAAAAGTTCATTTTTGCCATTTCTTAGATGAAGATTTTCACTATTGATTCAGCAACCAATTTATGTAATTAGCCACATCCTCTGGTGTCCTCAAGTTCATTTATCAGTCATTTACTTGCCCTATACTTATTCAAAACATGGCTTGCCAGAATCTGAGACACAATTTTGACAGTTCAGAAACAGGGATTATTTGAAAAGCAGTAGCTTTCAAAGCAAATAACTCAGAGAAAACTAACATGAATCACACATCCAAATCAAAGATTAGATAGAGGATTCATCTATCTTTCTAATGCCTATTTACTCACTCAATTTCATGCTATATTGAGTCATGAAATTAAGTTTAAAGTCATAGATTTATAACACAAAACTCGTACAGACATTATGCATAACAGCCTGCTTTCGAGGGGGATTTCTCCCTGCTCAAAGCTTAGATTTTTCATTAAAAGTATGCTATAGAAAGCTATGGATGTTAGCTTTGTTCAAGCTTTGAAATAACTCGAATGCAATCAGTGACAAATTAGAAAAACGCATTTTACTGAACCTTGCCAGAATCAAAATGAACAGAAATGAAGGATTCCAATTCCACAAGAACACTAGCTTTTAGATGGGTTGAACTTTATTAAAATAGTGGTTCATAATTTTCAGGGAACTCTTCGACATGTCCCCTTATAGCCATCCAAAGCTCATGGTCTCAGATTTTCAGAAAAAGAAAAGATGAATTAAAGAAATCAAAAGTACAGAAACAAAGTTTCATACTGAACCAGCAACTTTCGAAGCCTCTTTCTCTTAGCTCACTTATTGGATTTAACATGCAAGAAAAAATCTTGAAAGCTTATCATGTTAGCTTTCCAACGGATGTAAGTTCATCAAAATCCATTCACAATCAAGTTCAAAAATCACAAATGAGTCAGCAAAGGTCAGCTCTGCGCACTCAGAAAAAACAGAGCAACCAACTCAAACAAATTTGAGACTTATACCATCAAATTGATGGATGCTCTCACTTCCAACAAATTTCTAGATGAATGAGAAAAGGTAATCAGGTTACCTTGAAATTCCAGAGAGGGAATGAAGCTGGAGGTCCTTGGGAAGCCTTGATTCAAGCTTGATCAAGGCTGGATTGCTTAGTGTGTGTGTGTGTTATGAGTTTTCCAGTCCTCATCCTTGCTGCCCAGCCGCTGGAGCTCGAAGTCCAGCTTCAATCTTCGTCTCTTCCTCTCTCTAAAACTCACTCTCACTCCTCCTTCTAGTTTCAGACTTAAAATGGCAGCTGGTGCCTCACTCTCTCTCGGTTTCTCACTCTTTATAGCCCTTTGACCATGTGTGATGAAATTATGGTCGATGCATGTGTCCTGCCCTCAATTCGGCTTGCTTAATTCGTTGACACATAATTGGGCTGAGTAATCAAGTTGGTTGGGGCCTGTTTGGCTAGCCAAATTGGCCTTGTGGCCTCGGTCACACTTGAATTAAAGGGGATGGGTCATGTGATCTTTAATTTGAGTTGGGGTGTGTGTTAATTAGGTTCCTAAGCTCCAGTCTCTGATTTTTTTTCTTGTGTGTGTGACTGCTTAGGTGTGTTAGTAATGGTTAGGACTTGTTTGGGTACCTAATTCTCGGGTTTAGTGGCCCTAAGTGAAGGGTATAGTGACTTAGTCACTTTTAAGTTTCTTTTCAATTAGGTCCCTAACTTTATTTTGTTATAGTGTAGGAATTTTGCATTTTCCTTAGGTTTAAGTGTCCCCAAATACTTTCTAAGGTATTCTGGGTTCCTAAGATAGGGTTTCCTAACTTCTCTCCAAATTTCAACTTAATTTGTGAAAAGTTGCTAAAATTTCTTTTTCAATCATTTTAGTCCCTAAATTTTCACTAGGGAAAATATGAAGATTCAAGAATTGTCTTGAAGTTGGGTTCCCTTATTTAAGTCCTAGGGTGTCTCTAGAGTGTCCTAGGCTACTTTGCTTGGGTCAAATAGACATTTCCTACACATTTTAACTTATTAAAACAAAAAGGGTGAAACCAATTTTCTCTTTCAATTTAGTCCGTAGGATTGTGCTAGGGCTTGTTTGGCATATTTCTTGCTTCCTAAGGTTTGTCTGGATATTTTTCCTTAAATTTTTATGTCTCTCTTCCACTAACTTGGTTTCTTACCTTATCTACAAGTACAATCAAACATAATCAAACAGAATCAAACACAAATAATTTCAATCAGAAAAGTCAAAGTAAGAAATTTAGTCAAACTTAAGTTTTAAATTTTTAGGATGTTACATTTTGGGTTTATGGTTTGGGGTTTAAGGTTTATTGTTTTGGGTTTGTGGTTTAGGGTTTAGGAATTAGGGTTTAAAGTTTTTGGGTTATCGTTTAGGGTTTTGAGTTTTGGGTTTTTAGTCTAGGGTTTTGGGTTTGGAGTTTTAGGTTTCGGGTTTATCGTTTAAGGTTTAGTGTTTAGGGTTTGGGGTTTAATGTTTAGGGTTTGGGGCCTAGGGTTTAATGTCTAAGGTTTGGGGTTTGGAGTTTAGGGTTAAGGGTCTTAGGTTTTGGGTTTCGCGTATAAGGTATATAATTTACAATTTCAAGTTTAGGGTTTACGGTTTAGGATTTAGTGTTTTGGGTTTAGGGTTTAGGGTTTGGGGATTAGAGTTCAGGGTTTAGGTTTAAGGTTTGGTGTTTAGGGTTTAGGGTTTAGGGTTTGGTGTTTAGGTTTTTGGGTTTAGGATTTTAGGTTTTGGATTTATGGTTTACGGATTGGGTTTTTTAGGGTTTAGGGTTTATGGTTTGGGGTTTATTGTTTAAGGTTTAGGCTATGTGATTTAGGACTTAGGGTTTTGGGTTTGTGGTTTATGGTTTAAGGTTTGGGATTTAGGGTTTTGGGTTTAGGGTTTAGGGTTTAGGGTTTAGGGTTTAGGGTTTAGGATTTAGAATTTAGGGATTAGGTTTTTGGGTTTATAGTTTGGGTTTAGGAATGAGGGTTTGGGGCTCAAGATTTAGGGTGTGAAGTTTAAGGTTTAGTGTCTAGGGTTTAGGGTTTTTGGTTTCAATTTACGTTTTATGGTTTTGGGTTTCGGTTCGAAATTTAGGGTTTATAGTATAGGGTTTATGGTTTGGGGTTTAGGGTTTATGGTTTATGGTTCGGGGTTTATGGTTTAGGGTTTTGGGTTTATGGTTTAGGGTTTTGGCATTACAGTGTAAAGTTGTTGGTTTATGGTTTTGGGTTTTTAGTATAGGGTTTAGGGTTTTGGGTTTTGGGTTTAGAGTTTTATGTTTCGGGTTAATGGTTTAAGGTTTAGCGTTTAGGGTTTGGGGTTTGGGGTTTCGGATTTTAAGTTTAGGGTTTAATGTCGAACGTTTGGGGTTTTGGGTTTATGGTTAGGGGTTTCTGGTTTAGGGTTTATGGTATTCGGTTTTGGGTTTAGGATTAGACGTATGGGTTTTAAAGTTTGCAATTTCGGGTTTAGGGTTTACGATTTAGGATTTAGTGTTTTGGGTTTAAGGGTTAGCGTTTAGGGTTTGGGGATTATAGTTCAGGGTTTAGGTTTAGGGTTTGGTGTTTAGGGTTTAGGGTTTGGTGTTTAGAGTTTGGGGTCTGGGGTTTAGGATTTAGGGTTTACGGATTTGGTTTTAGGGTTTAGGGTTTAATGTTTACGGTTTAGGGTTGAGGCTTCAGGGTTTATCGTTTAAGGTTTAGGCTAAGTGATTTAGGGGTTTGGGTTTTGGGTTTGAGGTTTATGGTTTACGGTTTGGGATTTAGGGTTTTCGGTTTAGTGTTTAGGGTTTGGGATTTAGGGATTTTGGTTTTGGGTTTAGGTTTTAGGATTTAGAGTTTAGGGATTAAGATTTTGGATTTAGTATTTGGGGTTTAGGATTTGGCGTTTATTATTTCGGGTTTGGGATTTAAAGTTTATGATTTCGGGATTATGGTTAATGGTTTAGTGTTTAGGGTGTGGGATTTAGCGTTTTAGGTTTAGGCTTTACTGTTTAGGGTTTAGGGTTTGGAGTTTAGCATTCATGGTTTACGGTTTTAGGTTTAGGAGTTAGTGTTTTGGGTTTATGTTGTTGGGGTTTTGGGTTTAGGGTTCAGAGTTTGGGGTTTAGGATTTAGGGTTTAGGTTTTGGGGTTTAGGGTATAGGGTATTCGTGTTAGGGTTTGGGGTTTACAATTTACAGCTTACAGTTTCGGGATTAGGCTTTAGGATTTACGCTTTGGGGTTTAAGGTTTAGTGTTTACAGTTTGGAGTTTAGGATTAGGGTTTAGCATTGGGGTAAGGGCTTAGGCTTTGAAATTCAAGCCTTAGAGATTGGGGTTTAGGGTTTGGGGGTTTGGGGTTTAACATTTAGGGTTTATGGTTTAGGGTTTGGTGTTTAGGGATTAGGGTTTAGGGTTTAAGGTTTAGGATTTAGGGTTTGGGGTTTTGGGTTTGGAGTTTTGGGTTTAGCATTTCGGATTTAGGGTTTTGGGGTTTAGGGTTTAGGGTTTAGGGTTTGGTGTTTAGGGTTTAGAGTTTAGTGTTTTGGGTTTAGGGTATAAAGTTTAGGTTTTAAGGTGTAGGGTTTAGTGTTTTGTATTTGGGGTTTTGGTTCTAGGGTTTGAGATTTTGTGTTTTGGGTTTTGGGTTTGTGGTTTAATGTGTAAGGTTTGGGATTTAGGGTTTAGGGTTTAGTTTATAAGGTTTTAGGATTTAGGGTTTAGGGTTTTGGGTTTAAGGTTTAGGATTTAGGATTTAAGGTTTAGGGTTTGGGCTTTGGGATTTCGGGTTTAGGATTTAGCATTTAGCATTTACGGTTTAGGGTTTATTCTTTAGGGTTTAGGGTTTAAAGTTTTTGGTTTAAGATTCTGAGTTTAGGTTTAGGGTTTAGGGTTTAGGGTAAGGGGTTTGTGATTTATGGTATAAGTTTTAGGGTTTTCGATTTAGGATTTGGGGTCTAGGGCTTACATTTTAAAGTTTCAGATTTAGGGTTTAGGCTTTAGGCTTTGGGATTTAAGGTTTAGGGTTTAAGGTTTATTATTTAGGGTTTAGCATTTCGGGTTTCGGGTTTAGGGCTTAGGATTCAGGGTTTAGGGTTTCGAGTTTGGGGTTTGGGATTTAGGGTTTGGGGTTTAGGGTTTAAGGTTTATGGTTCAGGGTTTAGGGTTTATAGTTTACGATTTACAATTTAGGGCTTTTGATTTAGGGTTTAGGGTTTAGTGTTTAGGGTTTATGGTTTAGTGTTTAAGATTTTGTATTTTGTGTTTAGGGTTTAGGGTTTATGGTTTAGCTTTTAGGCATTAGGCTTTAGGGTTTAGGGTTTGGTATCTAGGTTTTAGGGTTGCGGGTTAATGGTTTTGAGTTTGGGGTTTAGGGTTTACAGTTTCGGGTTTTTTATTTACCATTTAGGTTTTAGGGTTTATGGTCTAGGGTTTAGGGTTTAGGCTTTCGGGTTTAAGGTTTAGGGTTTGCGGTTAAGGATTTAAGGTTTTGGGTGTGGAGTTTAGGGTTTGGGGTTTAGGGGTTAGGGTTTGGGGTTTAGGGTTAGGGGTTTAGTGTTTACAATTTAAGGTTTTTGATTTAGGGTTTAGGGTTTTCGTTTCTAGGGTTTAGGGTTTGGGAATTGGAGTTTAGGGGTTAGGGTTTATGGCTTAGGATTTATGGTTTATGGTTTGGTATTTAGGGTTTATGGTTTGAAGTTTAGGATTTAGGGTTTTAGGTTTTGGATTTAGGGTTTAAGGTTTAGTGTTTAGGGTTTGGGATTTTGAGTTTAGTATTTAGGGTTTAGGGTTTAAAGTTTAGGGTTGAGGGTTTAGGGTCTAGAATTTAGGGTTTATGGTTAAGGGTTTTAGGTTTTTGGTTTAGGGTTTAGGGATTGTGATTTAGGGTTTAGTGTTTAGGCTTGAGGATTTAAGGTTTTAAATTTTGGGTTTAGGGTTTATGGTTTGGTGTTTAGGGTTTAGGGTTTAGGATTTATGGTTTAGCGTTTGGGATTTAGGATTTTGGGTATGGGGTTTGCGGTTTATTGTTCAGGGTTTTGGGTTTAGGGTTTAGGGTTTAGGGTTTGTGATATAGGGTTTAAAGTTTTGGGTTTGGGATTTAGGGTTTTGGGTTTATGGTTGAAGGTTTAGTGTTTAGGGTTTGGGATTTAGGGTTTTGGGTTTTGGGTTTGGGGTTTAGTATTTAGGAATTAGTGTTTAGGGTTTAGGTTTTGGGGTGTTGAATTTGGGTTTTGGGGTTTGCGGGTTGGGATTTAGTGTTTAAGGTTTTTGGTTTGGGGTTTGCTGTAACGTCCTAGTTTCTTTATTGATTTTATTTGCGGAATTTGGTTATTTGACTTAACTTTGAAAATCCCGGTCCAATTTTTTTTTTTCTTTTTCTTTTTATGTTGGAGTAATAAAAGTCAAGTGTTACCCCAAGGATCGCTTACTCTCGGTTTTGTTATTTAACCTAAGAGACTAGAAATTACATGTTTGTTACTCTCACGCACTCCCAAAATTCGTTTTTGATACATACAAAAATAGTCAGGTGAAAACGAGGTACTAAACCTCCATACATACCCTAATCAGCATACGAGCTACGTCTAATGCATACAACTATAAATATATACATACATAAATATCATTGTCAGTGGTACGCAGGCCTAAATAGTTAAAATAGAGTGACTTCTAAGTCACTGGCAAAAAGAAGAGTCAGCTCCCTGCTAGCTGCCCATCACACACCCTCTCTAAGTCTCAGGGGCATTCTCTACCGAAGGGAAAAAAAAGGATGTTGACGGCCTTCAGGATTTGGAAGTAACCCAGAAGGTAATGTTTTCTTCCACATAGGTTTTCTTCCACAGGTAATGTTTACTTGGTTGTCATTCACTCACCTCTCCAGGGCATCATTTACAGTTTTACCCCTTCAATGGTATATGCATTCAATCACAGATGCATGCTAAAATACCTGCCCTCCAAGGCATACCATCAGATTAGAGTCAAAAAGGAAGATATTCCCATGACCGCGTTAAGAACGCGTTATGGCCACTATGAGTTCCTAGTGATGCCATTTGGGCTGACCTATGCCCCTGCAGTGTTCATGCATTACATGAACCGCATTTTCCGACCTTACTTAGACCAATTCGTCATAGTGTTCATTGATGACATTCTGAATTACTCTCAGAGTGAAGAAGAGCATCAAGAACTTCTTGCACTGGTGTTGCAAGTACTACGAGAGAAACAACTATACGCCAAGATAGAGAAATAAGAGTTTTGGTTAGAAGAAGTAAAGTTTTTAGGGCTTGTGATCAATAGGCAAGGCATAGCTGTAGACCCTAGTAAGACGGAGACTGTTAGGAACTGGGAGAGACCTCAAACCGTAACCGAAATTAGAAGCTTTTTAGGTTTAGCTGGGTACTATAGGAGGTGTCAAACTCCAAAGGATAGGTTGACCACACCCCCTGTGCTTACCATATCTGACCCATCGGAGCTTTTCGAGTTATACACTGATGCCTCAAAGAAAGAACTTGGCTGTTTGCTTATGCAAGATAAGCAAATGGTGGCATATGCCTCAAGGCAACTTAAGCCAAATGAAGAGAACTACCTGACCCATGACCTAGAGTTAGCGGCCGTAATCTTTGCAGTGAAAATTTGGAGGCACGTACGATACGGAGCTAGGTTTACCATCTTCTGTGACCATAAGAGCCTTAAGTACCTTTTCGATCGAAACGAATTAAACATGAGACAGAGGAGATGGGTAGATTTATTTAAAGATTATGACTTTGAACTTAAGTACCACACAGGGAAAGCCAACGTAGTTGTCGATGCCTTAAGTAGGAAATCCATTCAGGTACCCACTTGATGGTCGAGGAGATGAAAATGATTGAGAAATTTAAAGACCTAGCCTTGAATACTGTGTTGGCTAATGAAAAATTAGAGATGAGTGAATTTCGAATTGAGTGTGACCTGCGAGTTCAAATCAAGGAAGCCCAAATTGGGGATGAAAACCTAGTTGCCCTAAGAAAACAATATGATTTTCACGAATCTGAGGACGTGGCACTGTTGTTTAGGGATAGAATAGTAATTCCTATTAACCCTGGTTTGAAGAGTAAGATATTAGATGAAGCCCATAGGTGCATGAATACCGTTCATCCCGGTATGACCAAGATGTACCAAGGCTTAAAAAAGAAATTTTGGTGGCCAGGGAAGAAGAAAGACATAGTCGAGCATGTGGGTAAGTGTCTGACTTCTCAACAAGTCAAAATAGAACACCAAAAACCCTCGGGAATGCTACAACCTTTAGCTATACCCGAGTGGAAATGGGATGAAATTACCATGGATTTTCGTAGTAGGACTACCTCGAACCCCTTCCAACCATGACTCTATCTGGGTAATCGTGGATAGACTCACAAAGTCTACTCACTATTTACCATTAAAGATCACATTTTCCTTAGAAAAATTAGCCCAACTCTTCATTAAGGAAATAGTGAGGCTTCACAGAGTGCCAACTAGTATAGTGTCCGACAGAGATCTTAGATTCACCTCGCAATTTTGGCAAGCTCTACAAAACGCCTTAGGGACACAGTTGAGGTTCAGCACAACATACCATCCTAAGACTGATGGCCAGTCAGAGAGAACAGTTCAAACTCTTGAGGATATGCTCCGATCGTGTGCACTGGAGCAAGAAGGCACATGGGATGCCTACTTGCCGTTGGTAGAATTTCCCTACAACAATAGCTATCATTCTAGTATAGGCATGGCAACGTACGCGGCTCTCTATGGAAGAGAGTGTAGGTCCTCGCTTTGTTGGACGGAAGTCGGTGAGGAGAGAGTGTTAGGGCCAAACATAGTTCGCCAAACTACGGAACAACTTCGTATGATTAGGGAAAAGATGAGAGTTTCCGAACAGAGGCAATAGAAATATGCCAATCAAAGAAGGAAACCATTGGAGTTCAATGAGGGAGACCATGTATTCCTCAAAGTAACCCCAATGACAGGCACACGAAGATCACTAAAAGCGCGAAAATTACATGCGCGATTCATCGGTGCCTAACAAATTCTTAAGAGAGTCGGTCCGGCGACATATCAAATAGCCCTAACCCCAAAGTTGTCTTACCTCCACAATGTGTTCCATACACCCTCCTCGTCTTAGTCCCAAGACAAATGTACTACCAACTCGTCTTCGTCCCAAGACAGTTATACTATGTGTTTAAAGGAATATAGAGTGCAATACGATTGATTAACTCTCGTGCTCAAAATTTTAATTCTCCTTACTCAAAAATATTTACTTACGGGGACTATCGCCACGAAAATACAAGATAACGCAGACGCACTGCGAAATACAAATCGGGAGGTATCCCCACTTGATGAATGCGGCGACTCGCTCGACCGAGGAGGATCCCTTCGAGGATTCGGGGCTACATCATAGTCTTCTATGCTCAACAGAGCGTCTCCTCGAGCGCGGACACGAAACTCCCCACCTATGTTCACCCAGGAAGGAAGCATCTTCACTTTGACCTCAGAAGGGACAGAAATGCCCATCAAATCATCCAGCTGCGCTATGCCATTCTGCATCCCGTAGTTTGGAAAGCGTAGGAAATCTTGGCGACGAACCCGCAGAGAGTTGGCCCGGAACTCCGCTAGCTCGCCTTCCAATTCCTTCACGCGGGCAGTGAGTTGGACGTTTTCATCTAGCAATTCCTCCACAACTTCTTGCACAAAATCAGGAAGAAATCAGTCACCTCACATGGAGAACATTTAAGCTAGGAGGAAAGCATCCTACCCCCTCGACCTCCCGCTGATACGCAAAGCCTATCGGACGGCTTAGCAACAGCATGGTTTCCTTGGTTATACGCTCTAAATCATAATCATCCCCATAATCAAGAGGATAATGCTAACGAGCCAGTATGACCCGCTTCGCCTCGAAGGGGATCAACTTCCCTCTAAAAGATATACCCTCACCCAGAAGTCGGACAGGCATCTCTTCGGGGGGTATGGGATTATAAGGAACCCTCCTGCGACTATGGCGATTCACGCTGGTTTCACCCACCTGATTCGTAGCTCCCACACCTTTACCCACAGGATCTCCGTCCGCCCCGGCATCTTCGTCCGCTCCTGAGGACGGATCAATGGCACTCACCGGCTTTGATCGCTAGCGTTTCTGACTTCGAGAACTCGGCGGAGGATTTAGCCTCCCCTAAATGCCACCCAGGGTTAACCCTTCAAGAAGGAAGCATCCGAAACTTGGTGAGGAGATAGAAAAAGCAAAAGGGCATAACTCACTAATACAAGAAGCTTAACTAAAGCTGCGCCTGAGACCACGGCCCCCTTCAAAAATTCAAAGGTTATCTCCTCATACTACTCCTGGTCGTATCGAACCCGGAGAACAGGATTGGACCACTTGAGAGGAAAGCGTGGGCGCCAGGCATGCGGCCGAACCCAAGGCCAGCAAAAACCCTTCTTGGGTACCACTTTGAAGAAGTACGACCGCCGGGCGTGATTGTTACCTGGAAGATCGGTGATGGCAAAACCTTTGGCACGTGACTGAAAACACACCAATCCGTGTGCCTCGTGGATGGAGTAAAGAGAGAGAAACACGTTTGGAAGGACTTCCATCTTGTGCGACCGACAGTACCTGTCAAAAATGCTGAGTATCGACCATGCATTTTAAGTCAGTTGTGCAGGGAAAACATTCAGCAAGTTGAGCATGGTTTCCACGAAGCCAGAAAAAGGAGGAATGAAGGCAGCGTTATAGGGGACGCAGAGAGGAAGGACGAAGCCGACACCATGGCTCCAAAGAATCATCTCCCCCTCTCCCATCGGCTTTATCTCATAGCCCTCGGGGAGTGAAGGAGCGAAGGCTCCTGCCACTCCTTCTCAATGCCGGCTCCCGACAGGACCCGTGATTCCACGCCAGCATCCACCACTGAAATATTAGTCGTAGAGCCAAGTTCTGGCCGAACAGAATACCAATTCTCAGAAGTAGTCGGAGGAGGCACCGCCGGTTTCCCATTCTCTCCAGATAGAACTTCCCGAAGGTCCACAGAGTCCCGCAGCATAATAAGAGTATCCACTCTATCTCTGACTCCCTCTGTGGCAACTAGCAAGAGGGATTGATCATAATCTGGATCCACGAAAGAGCACACAGAAGCAACAACACTAGCCGAGGCCATCTCTTAAATGGTTGAAGGCGGAGAATCGCTGAAAATCTAAACTAAGAGGATGGAGATCACAAGACAAAGGAATGAGGCTCTTCCGCTCTCAGCAATAAGAAGGAGGCCGACACTTCATTGTTCAACCAAGAGGCCCGAAAACAGGTAAAACTCTGAAACTGCAGGGAATGACCAAAAAGCCCCTAACCTTTGGATTTCCCTCGCACACCCACAAGGGGCATCCCGAGTAATTCTCCTCTGAGCAATGATGACTCCTCCTCGGTAAGTTGCGTACTTTCTGCAAAGACGGCTCTAAAACTTGCTGAGGACGTTAAGTAGTCATCCACTCGAAACAAGACGCGTGGCACCTTCCAAACGTCTCCACTTCCACGAAACAAAACGAAAGACATCGTTTCGCAAGTCGGACGACCAGCTTGTTGTGACCATGCCCACTTGCGGACAAACTCCTCTTTACAAGGACAACGAAAATTCCTAAGTAGCTTACAGACAGGAGAACTTAAGTCCACGGCCACCCGACACTCGTAGACTTGGGGAACTTATGTAAATATGGAATATTCCACCTTGGGACATATGGCACTAAGCTTCCAGAAGCTTAGCAGCAGCACACGCTAGCGTCACGTAATGATTGATACTAAAGTCAATATATAAAAATTAAAATTATGTAACTAATAAATATTTGAAGTATAAAAGATTTAATATAAACTAATATTAGTAGAAGACAAAATTTTGATTTTCCGTGTTACGTTGGGTGCAGACAGAATACAAATTAAATATTTTGCTTCATTTTTTTTTGGGAGTGAATCCTCTACATTGTTTTTCTCTATCGTTCTCTGCCATTCTAAAATAATACTTTTAATAGTTTTTTTTTTGCAATAGAAAACTTCGGGTACGCTTGATATAAATGCACGTATATAAATTACTGTAAAGAAAGTATTGTAGAATAAAGAAAAGTACAATAGAGAAATGTGAAGAGAGAAAGAAAAGTATGATAAAAAGTGTATTTTGTACGTATAAAATATGATGTAAAGTTTTTTCTAAGAATCATGAAACACCATGATTTTACTGTTTTCTATCATTACAAAATGAACCCTTAGGTTCTTCGGAATATTTTTTAGATGAACAAATTTTGGAGTTCAAGTTCCCTAAACCAATCATGGGTTGGTCACGATTTATGTAGGGTATTCAATTTTTTTTATTTATATATCTCTCGTACCTTAAGAAAATGATAAATTTATGGCACTTAAAACTTTTATTTGTAAGAAAATATTAAAATGATAAATTTATGTCACAATTTTTTTCCCTTGTTACATTACAATTTCCATTTATAAACCGCTTGGATTCCAATCAATACATAAGTCAACTCTATGCCATTACCTTATACATTAATTACCCAATCCTTTTTTGAAATCTAATTAATTTTCCCAATCCTGATTGCTTAATCGAATGGAGGTGTATTTATAACGAAATCATAATATAATAATACAGTAAATGCGTTTTTATTTTTTAATAAATTTGTTCTCAGTTTTGACGTGGAGCTTTTGTTGCTGACATGGCAATTTTGCAAAACATGTCTTAATCAACACATGGCAAGGTTTGGCCTAATGTATTTGGCTTTAGTATTATATATAGATCGGTATTCTCGGGTCCATTATGCCATGCATGCAATACTCTGGTGCAAAATATAAATTGAAAAGTGTTCAAAGACAGACCGATAAATAACAGAAGCAAGTAGATGTAGATCGAACTCTTGAGAGTATGAAATAAGTGAATAAAGAAAGAAACAATACTTACAAATATAAATTAGTATTACCGAGGAAGAAGAATTCACCATCGACAAAAAAAAAAGAGGAATAGATAGTTATTGTGCCTTTTGAAAAAAAAAGTGAGAATATTGAGATTGGAATCATCTAATTAATGCGTCAGAATAAATTACAGCATATATCATGGACTATTTAATGATGATTTTAATCAGATATGAGAAGGTATCAATTCTTCATTAATTGCAAATGTTTAAATCAATTTAAATTTTTATGACTTAATAAATCAGAATATATTGTATTAGACAATGCCACGTATGTGTTTCTTTTATTACGTTGCGACTAATCTGACTCTTAGGTGATATATTAAATGACATGCAGATTTATTTCCTCAAATTAAAAGTTTGGGTTATAAGGTGTTGATTGAGCAAAGAATGCCTTTGTAATATCCGAGATTTTTTTTATTATCAATATTAATATTAATTTATTTTTCTTTTTGAAAGAAAAATTAATTAAATTAAAGGTTGAAATGATGTGAAGAGAAAAATAGGAAATTATATTTTTTTAAAAAGAGAGAGGACCTAAAAGAATAGGAAAATTAAAAGGATGGGAAAGAATTAGGATTTAACTACAAAATTTTTTTTAGTTCCAGCCTATTACTAATTGGGGGCCAAACCGTGAACCCTTTTAGCCAAAACAAAAAAAAATAGAAGCAAAAGCGAAGAGAAGCGGACCCGAGAGCTCGAGAAGAAGAGGGAGGAAGGGAAACGGAGGGGTTTGGCCGGAAATACTCCAGAGAAACTGCTCCACCGCTGAGGAGGGCCACCGAAACTCCTCTTCACCACCTATTGAGTCTTCCATCCGATTGAAACAAGGTAAAAAGGCCCCAATCTCTCAAAACCCCAATTTCTCCAATTTTAGGGATTTTAGGAAATCTTCAATTACTTCTATTTGGGACATTCCAGGGATAAATTCGAGCTTAGTAGGTGTTATTGGATGCTTAGGGAGGTTTAGAATCAAGGCCAAATCGTGGAATTTGGCTGTTTGTGGAAATTATGGAAATTGGGTTAGAAATTACTCTAAAATTCGAATTTTGCTGGTTTGATGCATGAATAGGCTTGGATTGGAGTAACATAGGTGTCATAATTGCTGGAAATATACAAGGGAATAAAGCCTGAGTAGTTACCGTCGCAACCGGAGCCAAATCCAGTGAAAAACAGGCAATATACCAAGTCACCGTACAACAAGAAACTGTGCTGTGGGCTGAACACCTCGGCCTAGTCCATGGCGAACACCTAAGACCAAATAAATTGGATCCAAGGCTTTTCTTATACCCGATTATATTCTTTATATATAATTAAAGAGGTAGTGGTTAAGCTTTTACTCAGCAAATAAGGGAAACGGTTGAACGAGTAAGCTAAGGCCTCTTTTGAGCCATAAATGTATTCCTTTATTAGTTAAATGCTCTTATGAACACATGAAGTGAAGTTTAGATAAATTAGAATCTCTAACCTGAGATTTTAGAGGTTCTAAATGGCTCGAATATGTGAAAGTCGAGTATAAGACATTATTGACTTTCAAAAAGAGCAAATAAGACGACGTAACGAACTAAATATCTAGTTCTTGGAAATGTCTAGAAGGTACTTGAGCATTAGCATGACAAGTGCATGATAGTTGCTTAGTAACACGTTGCTAAATTGCTTAAATACATGTGTTTAAGGCACCACAGAGTAATTGGAGCTTTAGGTACTCCGAGGATTGAACAGGAGGGCCAACGAGGTGAAGGGCTCTCCCATCCCTGCCCCACAGGGTTGGATGACTACGTGAAAATGTGGTTTGCTCTATTTTATGCAGTTATTATATGAAATATAATTATCTGAATGAGTTTGCGTTACGTGTGTGTGGTTTGTAACTAAACAGTGAACATGTGAACTGTATATGTGCTTATTTATTTAGGCTCAAGTGTATAGGTGATAATGTGGTTCACTGGGCTTTATATGTTACCGTGGGTAGGTTTGAGTCGTAATTTCATATGAGAGGGTTCAATAACATTAGAAACCAATCACATTGATTGTCATTGTAAAGATCTTGATCGTACGATATGTTGAGGAAATTGAACATAGGTTGTCAAGCGGGAATGAGAGTGTTGCATAATCGAAACGGGAGAAACTAGGCCTACCTAAGAAATAAGTATAATAATCAAGTAGTTGTTCTTAGAGTGTCCTTCAATATTCAAACAGTTTAGTTGTGCTTATTTAGGATAGTCCGGGTAGATCGAGTCGGTCATCCTGGTCGGACAGACAGGATTATGTTGTCAGTAAGTATGCCACATAGTGGCCATTACCTTGGTTTAAACTGAGGTCAGATGAGTCACCGGCTATTGCTCTAACTGTGACTTGGAGCCAGAAAGTCCCTAGTGTGATCAACTAGGTACAATATGAAATTGCCTTCGGGCCAGTACTTCTCTTAGCATAATGCGGGAGACAGAAATTAAATGCCTACGAGTATGAGTATGTGTTACTTATGGAATCATATAATATATAATTGTGAATGATTTACGTACGAACTAATAATTATGTTAGAAGCATGAATTAGGGTAATTATTGTGAATATGATATATTGACTGCCTGATCATATTAAAGGTTGCAATATAATCTGTTTTATGCGCATGTGGTTGTGGTTGCTCCCTTCCCCCAGTCGTAGTGGTACCCGCTGCTACGCCAGGGATCGGGGAGCTTCTCATTGAGTCTGTTTGACTCACCCCTCCTATTTACATGTTTAAGATACAGGAGGTTCAGGTGTCGGGAACGCGTCCACTTCTTCTCAAGGAGGCGGACAGATCTAAAGACCGCACGCTTGTTCTGCGTCGGTAGTTATTTTGGTTGTGTAATTATGACGTGATGTATATGTATATATATAAATCCTTTTTGGGCGTAGCTTTTGTAATATACAACTGCTGTGTATATATAAGTTATACTCGAACTTTAGTATTGTCGGCTTCATACAGGTTAAAGATAGGTCTTGGTGTTTTGGGAATTAGGCTATGATATTGTATATATCATATATATATATGACTTCCGCATGTGACTAGGATAGATCACAGGCATTGAGGCGTGTGATCAATACGTAAATTATATATATGTGTGGCTGAATATATGTTTGTATGGAAATATGACTTCTGCATGGACTAGGATAGATCGCACGCATTGAGGCGTGGGATCAATATGTAAACTATATGTATGTGTGTGGTTGAATATATGTATGAATGGATACAGGATTTCTGCATGTGATTAGGATAGATCGCACGCACTGAGGTGTGTGATCAATATGTAAATTATACGTATGTGTGATTGGATATATGTATATATATAGACTGAAGCGGTGCTGAGTGAACCGTGGATTGCAAGCTACTTAGGTCACCGGAAATGGATTGCCATATATATTATATATTGTTTGTATTAGAAATGGGTAGTTATGAACATGTAGAATTGTTAATCAGGGATTAGAGGCTTACGGGATAGGAGAAATCCTACCTCCCGTGCCGGTCACGGATGTCCGATATAGGGTCGTGACAACCTTGGTATCAGAGGCAGGTTACTTTAAACTGTATGAAGCCATAGGTATGACCGGGTGTCGGTTTATGCCTCGTTGTCAACCCGGGCGCAACGTGGGAGTAAAAAGGCACTTGCGGAAGTACCCAGGAAATTGAGTCAGCCCTTTCTTTCTACTCTCTTTGATATGAAATATCATCGATATACGTGTAATTATTAGGTGTGGTCCTTGTGCAGTATAGGGATGCCATCGATCACGAGACAGGCTAGGGGAGGAGGGAGAACTCCTACTGAAATTGATCAGGAGTCAGTTCGAGAGAAGGGAATGCCCACCCAAGGCCGAGGTAGAGGTCGTACCCGAGGCTGAGGTAGAGGTCGTTCCGAGGTTGAGGTAGAACACAAGTGACAGGAGAAGAGAGGAGATAGTCATCGGAACCTCATGTTGAAACAGGTGCACTGTCTGTGGTGGAAATGCTCACGGCAGTATTTCAGGAATTAAAAGGAGAAATGACAAGGCAAATACAGAGAGAAGTACGCCAGTTAGTAGTCGGCGAGGTGGAAGAAGAAAGAGTTCCAAGTAATCAAGAGATGGGGGTTGTTGAGGAAGAGGACAGAGAATGACAACAACCACGGGATGTGCCTCGTGAGCCGCGGGTAGCACCAAGAGAGCTGCCAATTTTGAAATTTCTGAAGCTTCATCCACCCACTTTCTGCAGAACTAGTGAGAAAGAGGATCCACAATATTTTGTTAGAGATGTGATTAGAATTGGGCACATGCTTAGGTGCTCAGGGCATGAGTTGGTGGAGTTAGCCTCATTTCAATTGAGGGGAGCTGCTAGAGTATGGATAGAGTCCGTACAGACGAGGTATTCAAGAAAGGTGGCACCGATGGCCTGGGAAGATTTTCAGAGGGAATTCCTGGGTCAGCTTCTATCTGAAGGTACAAAAGATGCAAAACTTCAGCAATTCGAGGAGTTGTGGATGACGCCTAACATGACCGTGACGGAATGTGAACTAGTTTTTACGGAACTGGCTCAATTCTCACTTGAGTTGGTTCCTGATGAAGAGGTGAGGATAAAGAGATTCATACACCGTCTCACGGAGACGTTGTTTTTAGCCATGTTACCACAGAGAAGGCAATTCGAGACTTTATCACAAACCGCAGACTGTGCCAGGATGATTGAAACCAGGAAGAGGTACGGGACGTTTGTTGATCCCAATGTCAAGTTGATGACGGGTAGTGATAACCAAGGAGGTGGAAGTAAGAAGAGGATGACAAAAGGTGGAGGAACAGGATACTCAGGGTCCACAGAAGGACAATCCTCAACCATCACCAATGATGGTCATGAGACTGTGGTAGACCTTTGATTGTACACAAGTCTTGCATTGTGGAGGTTGATGGTCATGAGACTGTGGTAGACCTTCGGTTGTTGTGTATGGTTGATCTTGATGTAATCCTCGGTATGGATTGGTTGTCGTCTTGCCATGCGGTTGTGGACTGCAGGGCTAAATGTTTGACGTTCAATATGCCAAACGAGGAACCTTTTGTGATATAGGGTGACGGAGCTGCACCGTATCCAAGCATAATCTCAGCGTTGAAGGCATCCAAATTACTTGCAATGGGATGTAAGGGGTATTTGGCTTTGGTCAAGGATACCACGAAGGTAGTATTTTCACCGATGCAGGTACCGGTAGTGCGAGAATTTTTGGGTGTATTTCCAGAGGATTTGTCGGGATTGACTCCCGATCGAGAGATTGAATTTGAAATTGCGCTGCAACCTGGCACCCAGCCTATCTCCACACCACCTTACCGGATGGCTCCGAAGTAGTTGAAGGATTTACATGCACAGTTACAAGAATTGCTTGACCAAGGTTTTATAAGACCTAGCTTCTCTCCTTGGGGTGCACCGGCCCTTTTTGTAAAGAAGAAGGACGGATCTTTGCGGTTGTGTATCGATTACCGAAAGTTAAACAAGGTGACAATCTACAATCAATACCCACTGCCGAGGACAGATGACCTATTTGATCAGTTGCAGGGTACAAAGCGGTTTTGCAAAGTTTATTTGCGATCTGGGTATCATCAATTAAAGATTGGAGAATCAGACATACCTAAGACCGCATTCCGGACCCGATATGGACATTACGAGTTCTTAGTGATGTCTTTCGGATTAACTAATGCTCCTGCAGCATTCATGGACATGATGAATAGGGTTTTCAAACCATTTTTGGACCGATTTGTCATTGTCTTTATTTATGACATCTTGGTTTACTTGAAAAATTCTGAAGAACATGCAGAACACTTAAGATTAGCATTGCAGAAGTTGAGATAGGAGAAATTGTAAGCCAAGTTCTCCAAGTGTGAATTTTGGCATGACAAAGTTGCCTTTTTGGGTCACGTGGTATCATCAGAGGGAATCCACGTTGATCCAAGTAAGGTAGAAGTGGTGAAGCATTGGTCCCAGCCTACCTCAGTTATTGAAATTTGCAGTTTCTTGGGCTTGGCTGGATACAATAGGAGATTTGTGCAGGACTTCTCTAAAGTTGCCGCACCCATGACTAAGTTAACTCAGAAGGGGGTGAAGTTCCTATGGGATGATAAGTGTGAGCAGAGTTTTCAGAAGCTGAAAGATAGTCTCACTACCTCTCCGGTGTTGGCATTACCTGAAGGCACATGAGGGTATGTGGTATACTGTGATGCGTCGAGGATCGGGTTTGGGTGTGTGTTGATGCAGCACGGCAAGGTGATTGCGTATGCATCGCGACAACTGAGGAAACACGAGAAGAATTACCCAACTCACGACCTCGAGATGGCTATTGTAGTATTTTCTTTGAAAATATGGAGACATTACTTATATGGTGAGACATGTGAAATTTATACAGACCACAAGAGTCTCAAATATATTTTTGAGCAGAAAGACTTGAACTTGAGACAACGTTGATGGTTAGAGTTGTTGAAGGACTACGACTGCACGATCTTGTATCATCCGGGAAAGGTTAATGTGGTAGCCGATGCTCTGAGCCGGAAATCCATGGGTAGCCTTACTCATATAAGTGAAGAAAGAAGACCGTTGATTAGAGAACTGCACGAGCTAGAACAAATGGGAAATCAGTTTGAGATTGGGAGTTCTAACTCACTTCCAGCTCATTTGCAAGCTAATTCCTCTCTGGTAGAAGAGGTGAAGTCTAGACAGGATGAAGATACCGACCTCAAACAAATCATGGATATTGTAACTATAGAGAATGGGGACGACATCCGATTCTCTATTGATGATTTCGGAGTACTTCAGTTGGAGGGACGGTTGTGTGTCCCTATGGTTGATAACTTGAAAGAATGAATTCTAGAAGAAGCACACTAGACAACTTATACAATCCATCCAAGAGCTAATAAAATGTATCATGATCTAAAACAGCTGTATTGGTGGAATGGCATGAAGAAGGATGTTGCAAACAATGTAGCAAGGTGTTTAGTGTGTCAGCAAGTCAAGGATGAACACTAGAAGCCCGCCAGAACATTACAACAGATAGAGATACCTGAGTGCAAATGGGAGAGGATAACGATGGATTTTGTAACAAGGTTGCCAAGATCACAATGTGGATTCGATTCGGTTTAGGTAATAGTGGATCGCATGACTAAGTCCGCGCACTTCCTACCAGTTAAGACAACTTACGGAGTGTGTCAATATGCGCAGCTTTACCTATCAAAAATCGTTTGATTGCATGGAGTGCAAGCGTCCATAATATCTGATAGAGGGCCAGAGTTCACTTCCAGGTTTTGGAAGTCATTGCAGGAAGTGTTGGGAACGAGAGTTGATTAGAGTACTGCGTTCCACCCACAGACTGATGGGCAATCGGAAAGACCCATTCAAATTCTTGAAGACATGCTTCGTGAGTGTATTATGGATTTCGGAGGAAGATGGGAAAGGTATTTACCTTTGGCTGAGTTTGCATACAATAACAGTTATCAAGCGAGTATCCAAATGGCACCTTTCGAGGCTCTGTACGGTCGTAGGTGCAGATCCCCGATTGGGTGGTTTGGGTCGGAGAAGCTAGCCTAATCGGCCCAGAATTGTTACAAGATGCCTTGCAAAAGGTGAAGTGCATAAGAGAAAGATTGCTAACGGCTCAAAGTAGGCATAAGTCCTATGCAGACAATCGGAGAAGAGAACTCGTGTTTGCCGTAGGCGAACATGTGTTTCTGAGGATATCGGCGATGAGAGGCGTAATGCAGTTCGGTAAAAAGGGGAAATTAGGTCCTCGGTACATCGGACCGTTTGATGTTTCGGAACGAATTGGGAATGTGGCGTATCAGTTGGAATTGCCTACATAATTGGATGGGGTACATCCTGTGTTTCATGTATCGATGCTTCGGAAATATCTTCCATACCCCTCGCACGTGATTCAATCGCAAGACGTGCAACTAACCGAAAATCTGACATATGAAGAGGAGCCAATGGAAATCTTAGGTCGGCAGTTGAAGAAACTCAGAACAAAGGAGATTCCATTAGTTAAAGTCTTGTGGAGAAATCACTCGACCGAAGAAGCTACAAGGGAGGTCGAGGGTGAAATGCGCAGGATGTATCCTCACCTGTTTCAAGACTAAGGTTAGTATATTGTTTGAAATTCAGGGACCGAATTTCTTAAGGGGGGAAGATTGTAATATCCGAGATTTTTTTTATTATCAATATTAATATTAATTTATTTTTCTTTTTGAAAGAAAAATAAATTAAATTAAAGGTTGAAATAAGGTGAAGAAGAGAAAAATAAGAAATTATATTTTTTTCAAAAAGAGAGAGGACCTAAAAGAAAAGGAAAATTAAAAGGATGGGGAAGAATTAGGATTTAACTACAACATTTTTTTTTAGTTACAGCCTATTACTAATTGTGAAGACCGGAGCCTTCGACGGAAGTCGCCACCAAATTTTCAATCAAAATTTGGAAAAAGAAAAATAAGTTCAAAAGTGGGGTGAAAATGAATTTTCACAAAATGTTGGGTTCGGGAGTCTGATTGAGATGAAGGGAAGGTGTTAGGCACCCTTCTTCCCCGTCCGAAGATGGTTACACTAAAAATTAATTTTAAAATTATTTGGCCTTGAAAACATATACAAGCATGATAGAAAATGAGGAAAGAAAGAGGGAGGGCTTGACCTAGGATAGCTTAGGGTCTACGTACCCACAATGGGGGATCAAAGCCCACGTAGTTCCTGTGACATACAAGTGTGTGAGTGGAGGGAGGCTCATCAAGTGAATACTCAGATGGCCTCCCAGTGCCACGTACCTAAAGAGGCCAATGCCTTTTGGTACTTATCTACCATACGATTAATCAAGAATATGAAAAGTGCATGTGTGATGGCTCATCAGGCATAATACCCAGATGTCTTGAAGGCTAGTGCTCCTAAAATGACAAAAGTCTCTTGGTGGCACTAGGTTACATAATAAAGTAATAAATCAAATATTTTTGTCCCCCAAAAGACAGGGGGTCGCGACAAAGAAAGAAACTACTTCAACAAAAAGAATCAAGCAATCAAGAAAATATGGGTGGATTAGTATGAGAAAAAAATAGAATATAATCGAAATATTTTCTACCTCTTACTTCTTCTTAGCGGCCTTTCAGTCCTCTCTTCCTATCCTCCTTCTTTTTTCTCCATGACAAGTGATGGGACTCACTATTTATAGTGAGTTCCATGGGTCATAAAAAAGGAAGATTGAATCTGGGAATTAATGGACATTAATGGGCCTTAATGGGCATAAATGAGCATTAATGGGTATTAATGGGCATCAATGGGCATTAACGGTTAGGGGTCGGGACGGGTAGGCTTCCCCGTCGCGACGGGTACCCAAACTCGAATCTTATTACATTTGTCATAAATGCTAAGGGGGTCGCGACGTATGGGCCTATACGTCGTGACAGGTTGCTTGAAGGAGGAGGGGGTCACGACCCCTAGTTCTCCCCCGTTGCGACCCCACAGCTTATTTTTGTTCTATTTTATTTTTGGTGCATTTTGGGGTGGACAAAAGGCGGTGTCCTCATAAGCCATCCAGAGGCGATGTTTGTCCTTATTTATTAATTTTAAAAAGTCCGGACAAAATGGGGTGTCTATAGATTCCCCTCTTTATTTGCCTTTCTCTCGAAAGCTCTACTGAGAGAGAGGACAAGTAAAGACAAAATAGACCCCTATTTTGTTCGAGGGTCAAAAGTGTGTAAAATCGATCAACAAGTAGAGCCTAGAATAGTGCACGCACAACCCTAGAAAAATCCTAAGCCACCAGTGTTATGACTCGCCATTGCCCCCATCTTCGGAATCCGACATGTCCACCTGAGGTTGATAGAGTCCTCTAGTTGCATTGTGACGGTGAGCCCCATCAAGGATTAGGAGCGCTATTCGTTAGAGGGATAGCTAATTGGTGCTAAAACTCTTAAGAAAATCTTCCCGATCATGCACCCCAAACTATGAAAATAATGAGAAATGGTCTTCCCGAGTTATGGGTGTCAGCTTTCGAAACACTAACCGGCGAAAACTGCTCACTACGGAGATCTTGACGGGCAAGAATATCCAAAAACTTGTAGGTGTCAGATTCCAAAACATTTATTGGTAGAATCTGAATCCAATGGAAAAGTTGTGGATGTCAGATTCCGAAACACTTATCGGCGTAATCTAATTCCTATGGAAAATGGTGGGCGTCAGATCCCAAAGCACTCATTGGTGGGATTTTGATTCCCATATCTAATCCCAAAACACTTTATTGGTGGGATAAAATATTGAACCCCAAAACACTCATTGGTAGGATTCAATTAAAAATGGCGCCAGTTCTCGAAACACTTAATGGTGAGATCTGGTCAGATTAAAAGATGGGAGCCAAAATCCCTAAACACTCATTGGTGGGATTTTGATTCCTATATCTAATCCCAAAATACTTATTGGTGGGATAAGATATTGAACCCCAAAACACTTATTGGTAGGATTGAATGGCACCTGATCTCGAAACACTCATTGGTAAGATTTGGTCCAATTTAACAGGTGGGTATCACTATCCTTAAACACTCTTTGGTAGGATATTAATTCCCGTATCCGACCCAAAAACACTTAATGGCAGGATAGGATACTGAACCCTAAAACACTCATTGGTAGGATTCAATGGTGCCAGATCTCGTAACACTTATTGGTGAGATTTGGTCCAATTAAAAGGTGGGTATCGCTATCCTTAAATACTCTTTGGTAGGATGTTGATTCCCGTATCCAACCCAAAAACACTTACTGGCGGGATAGGATACTAAACCCTAAAACACTCATTGGTAGGATTCAATGGTGCCAGATATCGTAACACTTCTTGGTGTGATTTAGTCCAATTAAAAGGTGGGTATCACCATCCTTAAACACTCCTTGCTAGGATATTGATTCTCGTATCCGACCCAATAACACTTACTGGCGGGATAGGATACTGAACCCTAAAACACTCATTGGTAGGATTCAATCGTGCCAGATCTCGTAACACTTATTGGTGAGATTTGGTCCAATTAAAAGGTGGGTATCACTATCCTTTAACACTCCATGGTAGGACATTGATTCCCGTATCCAACCCCAAAACACTTACTGGCGGGATAAGATATTGAACCCTAAAACACTCATTGGTAGGATTCAATGGTGCCAGATCTCGTAACAGTTAACGGTGAGGTCTGGTCAAATTTAAAAGATGGGAATCAAAATCCTACCAAAGTTTTCGAAACACTCACTGGCGAAAACTTGATGACCAGGAGAAAATGTGATGATCGTCAAGTTCTCGAAACACTCATTGGCCATAGCTTGACGACCAAGGAGATCGGGGCAGGCACGAGCCCCAAAAATTATGGGTACCAGATTTTCAATGGCTTTCTATGAGCACTGAAAACTGACCACCACATGAAATAAAGTTTAAGTAACTAAAAAGATTGACCCTACTTCCCAACTTGTCTGGACTTCACAGGTCTAAAAGGATTAATGCAAAACATGCATTTCCTGTTGTTCCAACTTACTTGGGTTTAGCAAGTCATAAAAAGATTTATGCATATGTGGATCATGCAAATGCTTATGCGAATAGCATGGAGACAGGAATGTAAAAAACATGAGTACTATGCAATCATCGCACAATAATCACTTGATGACTAATGGAAGTATCGTGCAAATGTCATGCAAATGGAGGCACGTGCAAATGCAGCGACGATGCTAATAAATTAATTGATTCAAATGTGAATACACCTGCAAAGATAATGAACATATGCAAACATAGTGATAACACGAGCTTATAAGAGACATGCATACAAACATGCTCCAAAACATCACTTTATTTATTGTTATTTGATTTTCCCTTTAAAAATGAAAATGGAAACAACATTTTGGGATACTCATGCCCCAATACTTTGAGGGGAAGTGATTCCCTAACCTTCTTAAGCAAAGAATGTTGTGGGCGCATTAGGATTCCAACAACCAAAAAGATGATTCCCAGTCCACCGACAGGAGAATGGAGGAAAATTCAGGGCATTTGAGACCCTATACAACCAGAAACCTTCTTTGGAACACTGGGGTTATAACCCTAGATACAAAGGAAATGATTCTCCAGTCCGCAAACAAAGAAGTTAAAAGAGAACTTGAGACATCGAAATCCCAAGACAACCAGAGAGGGGCATGATTTTTGGGATACTTCGATCCCAATACTAAGGGCAAGATAATTCCCCAGTCAATGCGCGGGGATTAAGACTGCATTCAGAAAACAGAATTCCTCAATTTAGAGCTCGAGGCAGGATGACTGTTTATATAATGAGGAGGTAAAATTACTCTCCTATCAACGGGAAAAACGAAGACAGGTGAAGGCAAACATTATTTAATTACATCTTAATTTTTGAAAATCAAGTAAGAAGGGTAAAAAAATGCTTCAGCTTTGACTAAGCTGTTGAAAGCCAATTAAAGAAATCTTTGACCTTATTTTGAAATTCATCTCGATTTCGAGTATTGAGCACTAATCAAGCACCTCTTCTTTCTTAAAAGTTAACTTGGTCTTAACCATTGAAGACCAAGTAAAGAAATAAATCAATACATTGGTTTCAATCATCGACAACCAAGTAGAAAAATAGCATGGTAGAGGTGACTTGATTGCAATCCCTAAAACCAAGCATTGTTTGCCCTCATACTTCTATTTTCAAGGATTTACATGTAAATGTGAAGTATAACCTTACTCTCATGGAATTTATCAAAGAATAAAGAGAGAATTCGGGACATCTAAATCTTATGATAAGCATAGAAAGAGACACATTGTGGGGCCTTGTGACCCCGTCTCTAAAAATAAGAGGGCTCCCAAGTCAATGGACGAGGGGTTAGGACCACACTTTAGAGAGAAAGCGATTCCCCGGCCAAGAGACTGAGACAGGGTAACAGTCTATTCAATGAGGGGATGAGGTAAACTTGCTCTCCTAACAGCTGGAGGAGTAAAAACAAGTGAAGGCAAACACCATTTGATCATGCCTTAATCATTGAAAATCAAACAAAGAGGGTTAAAGATGCTTCGATTTTGAACAAATTGTCAAAAGCCAAGTGAGAAAATTCTGATCTCATTTTGAAGTCAAGAACTTCTTCTCTTAGAAGTCGATTAACTTGGTCTCAACAATCGAATACCAAGTAAATAAATTAATCAATATATTGGTTTCAATCATTGAGAACCCAATGAAAAAATCCCATAGAAGAAGTTACTTGTTTTCAACTTTCGACATCAAGCATTGTTTCTCCCTCACACTTGATTTTCAATGATTTGCAAACGTGAAGCACAAGCTCCCTCATGTTAGAATGAGATCACCAAGAGTTTAAAATGCCTTGTCTAACATGATAATCCAGTAAAGAAAGACTTATCACCTTTATCTTGGGACTAATGTAAAATGTCTATGTGGTACACATGCGGAAAAGGAGAAATCCATCAGAAGAATGAACCCCTATTAAGAAAGAACGAGTCGTTCTAAGTGATAACATTGACCACCCGACTGACAACGACAAGATACCATAAATATGCATATAGAGTCTACAAAGAATGACCACAGTGGGATGAAAGTGAGGCTTTTCTAGGTTATGGAAAAAGGGATTTTCCAAATCTTGTTTTCGAAAAAGATGGTAA
The DNA here is from genome assembly GCA_014851425.1 of Senna tora. Lineage (NCBI taxonomy): Eukaryota > Viridiplantae > Streptophyta > Magnoliopsida > Fabales > Fabaceae > Senna > Senna tora. The sequence goes on along the minus strand of CM026261.1, from coordinate 24,084,082 downwards.
GAAACCGGAGGGACAAAGAATTTCTCTAATTTCATCTCAGGATAAAATTTGGATAGGGATCAAGGGATTCAAGATCTCGGCTTAATATTTCCCAGGGGGAAGTTTATTCTTTGAGTGTTGAGATTGAAGTCTCTTTCTTATTTTATTAGCCCTACACAAAACATTTGACTTTGCTATACCTCAATAAAGACTTAATTTATGGGTGCAAAATGTGGGCTTATGAAAGGGAAAAAGGGACCCAAAAATTATTGTGGGAACATAATGACAACTCTTTGAATTGAAATTGCTCTAACCCAGGAGCTTTGCATTTGAAAGTTAATAAGGTCTTTAAACAAATTGAGCATCCAACTAGCAAGTAATTCTCTCACTCGTCATTGTTGGAATATTTTCACTCAAATCTGTTCTACTAGCCAGTTGCCATAGGCTTGTATGTAATCTATATCTCCACTACAAATGTATTAGTATAATAGATCAAGAGGTCTTTAAAAGCTTGTAATGATGGATGAATGGCAAAGTGGAAAAAGTGTTTAAGAAATGAAGTTAGCAATTCTCAAGCATGAAATAATAGTTTCTTGAATGAGCACGATAAATTTGACCTAAAGATGGAAGATGCTAACCAAGCGATAATTCTCTATCCATCAAAAGGGTTTGCCTTAGATCTTCTCTCTTTTTTGCTTGTGCACTTTTATTTTTTCTTATCTTTTTCCATCCTTTTATTCTTTCCTTTCTTTTCTTTTCTTTTTTTCTCAAGCCCTTTCTTGGCTTACTAGAATCACTAAGCGAATCCAAGTTTCGAGAATGACTGGTCAGCCGATATATGCAATAGGCCAAAATACCATCCAAGAATCACGTGATGAAGTGTCTTGAAAATTGCTAATAAAAGGCTCAAAATAGGTGGCAAAAGGAAATATAAATGGGGTTTGTGTTTGGGGAAAAGGGTGAATGAAATGAATGCCTCCATCCTTCCTATCAAACCAATGCATGTAAAGCTTCAATTAAGATTAAAAAACAAGTTCTAGAACCGGCATGAGCGGACAGATTACACTCAATGATAATCGATGAAAAGAAATTAGTGTTTGGCCCAAATAACTTCCCACAGGGTTTGACGCTCACATTGGTCACTTTCAAAGCCAATTGGATACTAAATTTGCATAAGAAACAAAGCTCTTTTATGGATTGAACTTATATAGTGAGACATCTTTATTATTCCCCAGGGTTTATTTAAATGCCAAGTAATTTTAAAAACATACGCATGAAGGCTTAAAAGTGGATGACAATGGAAGATGGTGTTTGGAGCAATTGATTCCCTGAAATACACAAAGTCGAAAGACTACCCATCCCAAGTGAATATTGACTAGGTTTAGACTTTTGAAAACTCTACTCCTTGCCCAAAAGGAGTGACTATTGTGTTTGGGAAAAACCAAGAAATGCCTCTTGTCCTTGATATAGCCAACTCATTTGCTTTTATTAAGGCTCTTTTCTTTATTTTTATTTTTCCTTTTTCTTTATTTTTCATTATATTTTTTTTAAATTCCCCGAAAAACATGGCTAAGACTGAGGTGTGTGAAAAATGTCGCTTATGAAGTGAGTGATGCTTCTTGAGAGACTCACAACTATGCATATGTGCGGTATCTTCTTTTGCCAATGCTGGATCAAATTAAACGAGGATTCCGAACATTCGAATGCTAGATTGAAGAACATGGAGCAAATGAACGACGGTTACTGATAAAAAGACACTTTACTTTATTCCCAAATAACTGTGACGAAGTTCATTCGAAAAAAGATTCTAGGGCACTTCAAACTATTTGATGTCATTCACTCTAACATTTTCTAGTCAAGCTTGCCACATTTTACCCTCTTTGCGAATGTACCCTCAAACTCAGGAGTTGGGATGATCTTGTTATTCCTCATTAATATTTGGACATTGGTTTGAAAAATGCTACATGCCTCAGTTGAATGACCACACGCATTCGCATGGTACTCTCATGAAAGTTGTGGCTTGTACCATCTGGGGTACGGAGGTGTTAATGGAACCATGAGTTTTAAATGATGGTTCCCCAATGATAGTCCAAAACATGCCCTCAGACAATAATTCCCCAGTATAAACACTGAGTACTAGACACGTGTTGGGAGCGCATCCCCCAGTGCGGGGACTAAGGTCTGAGATATGGCCTAATTGATGGTTCCCCAATGCAGGCATCGAGGTTCAAATACACGATTAGGAGGACGATTTCCCGGTCCAGGCACTAGGTTTAAGGCAAGAATGGTAGTTCTAAGGCGATGACCTTCTTTATATTAGGAATCCAAAACGAGGGTTTCTGAATGTAAACCCTGAGGCTCAAGACATGAATGAGTCTAGAAAGGTGATTTTTAGTCACCATCTGGCTTCAACAGCCACATTCCTTCTTGAGGCCAAACAATTATCAGGCACCAGCCCAATGCAATTATAGCTTTGAATGCAATGCAAAAATGCGAAAAATAAACGAAACAAATCAACAAAAGAATATGGGAGAAATGACTTCACCACAAATACCATGTTAAGTTCTTTGCAACAAAGGCGCCATACAGGTATCTTGATGAAGATTTCTTTTCAAGAAAGAAGTGGTTACATTTGCAGTTATCTTGAGGATCATTCTCTGGATCTCTAGTTGTCCCCTTGTCAGTCAATGGATTCTATGAGAGACCAAGACTGGAGTGTAAAGAAGAGTTTCGTTACACACACATGGGGTTTCTTTTTCTCTTAGTCAAATGTTGCGATTGGCAAATGAGATTCTAAACGGAAATAGAGATTGCTTAAAGTATAAAAATTCATGATTAGTAGGAAAAAGAATATATATTTCCTTTCACGTTAAACGTCTCAATTACCAGCTGCAACCTTAACTCTAGCTTGCGTGAGGCTTGCTAGTAAAAGGCAAAATATTGACACCATGCACCTCAATAATTGTAAATATAGCCACTGTTTACTAGCTATGCAGATAAATGAACAAATGTTAATACAATCCTATGGCCAAAGAATTAATGTGGGGGAGAAAACATCCCCGTCACATGTACAAATATTATTCACAAGAGGTAAGGAAAAACAATGGTGATTTACATTAGAAACAAATGTGGTAAAGAATGAATTTTTTTTTTATTTTACAATGCAAAGGAAATTATGATAAAAAGGAAAATATTTTTATATGCAGACAATTTTTTTATATACAATGCAAAGAAAAAGGAAAATAAATTTTTTATATATACAATGCAAAGAAAATATTTTTTTTTAAAATGGAAAATTTTTTTTCTTCATAGTTTAAAAGAAAATGTTAAATGCAATGCAAACAAAATTATAGAAAATTAATTTTTTTATATAAGAAAAAGGAAAACTTTTTATTGGTAAAGAAAATTTTATATATGCGACACAAAGAAAAATATACTTTTCACAATTCAGAGGAAAATTTTATATACAATGCAAACAAAATTTAAAAAATTTTATATACAAAGGAGAACTTTAATATGCAATGGAAATGAAAACGGGGAAAATTTTTTTTATACAATGCAAAGAAATTTTTTTTTTTGTATATGCAATGCCAAGAGAAGGAGGTTTTTTTATTCATAATTCAAAAGAGAATTTTGTATGCAATGCAAATGAGATTATAAGAAGGAAAAAATATTTTATACAATGCAAAGAAATTATTTTTTTTTATAAATATATGCAATGCAAAGAAAATTTGTTTTTTTTTCTTTTATTCACAATTCAAAAGACAATTTTATATACAACTATAAGAAAAATGAAACTTTTAATTTTTTTATATACAATGTTAATGATTTTCCTCTCTCTTTTTGAAATATATACAATGCAAAGAAAGTTATGGGAAAAAGGAAATTTTTGCTTTAGAAAGAAAAGTTTTTTTATATATATGCAAAGGAAGTTATGAGAAAAAGAATTTTTTAGATAACACGAAGAAGATTTTTTTTATATACGCGTGTGAAAGAAACTATGAGAAAAAGAATTTTTATATAATGCAAACAAAGTTTTATTTACTTATTTTTTATATATATACAATTTAAAAGAAATTATGAGAAAAAGAAATTTTTTTTTTACAATACCAAGAAAATTAAAAAAAAAATGAACATTTTTCTATTTTTTACTTCTACTCCTTTTTTTTAAAAAAATGTATGCATGAGGGGGTTTGCTCCTTGTATCATAAAGTTTAGGCTCTTAAGGTCTCTAAAATCGGCTGACCTAATAAAGGTAGGCTTTTAAGGTCAACTTGCACATGGTTTAGCTTGGGATCTAGATACTCTAAAAAGGCCCTTAGATTGTTCGTACCAGAGATAGAGACCTTGACTTAAGAGAGGATCATGTCAGAGAGAATTCTGTGCGGATCAACCCATAAGGCAAGTAATAATCTAAGTAGGATAGATAGGTCAACCTCTGTAGGCCTAAGCCCAACAGGGAAAGATTCTCATATCCCATTCTAACTTATTTGGACGTACTCCGGGTATAGGAGCCAATTCATGGGTGGGTATAAATATAAATATTGCACCTTGTCATTAGGAGAATCCTAACTACCATTTCGTTCCCCTTTAAAGCGGAAACATTGCAAAAGAAGAGAAATATATATATATATATATATACAACAAATATATACATAAAACAAATCCAATATTAAAGGCCAAAACAATTTAAATATTAATTTTTAAAGAAAAGGGCTTGACTCTCTAAATTGTCCCCAGCGGAGTCGCCAACTGTGAAGACCGGAGCCTTCGACTGAAGTCGCCACCAAATTTTCAATTAAAATATGGAAAAAGAAAAATAAGTTCAAAAGTGGGGCAAAAATGAATTTTCACAAAATGTTGGGTTCGGGAGTCTGATTGAGATGAAGGGAAGGTGTTAGACACCCTTCTTCCCCCGTCCGAAGATGGTTACCCAAAAAATTAATATTAAAATTATTTGTCCATGAAAACATATACAAGCATGAGATAAAATGAGGAAAGAAAGAGGGAGGGCTTGACCTAGGATAAAAGCCTAGGGCCTACGTACCCACAATGGGGGATCAAAGCCCACGTAGTTCCTGTGACATACAAGTGTGTGAGTGGAGGGAGGCTCATCAAGTGAATACTCAGATGGCCTCCCAGTGCCACGTACCTAAAGAGGCCGATGCCTTTCGGTACTTATCTATCATACGATCAATCAAGAATATGAAAAGTGTATGTGTGAAAGCTCATCAGGCATAATACCCAGATGGCGTGAAGGCTAGTGATCCTAAAAAGACAAAAGTCTCTTGGTGGCACTAGGTTACATAATAAAGTAATAAATCGAATATTTTTGTCCCCCAAAAGACAGGGGGTCGCGACAAAGAAAGAAACTACTTAAGCAAAAAGAATCAAGCAATCAAGAGAATATGGGTGGATTAGTATGTGAAAAATAATGGAATATAATCGAAATATTTTCTACCTCTTATTTCTCCTTAGCAGCCTTTCAGTCCTCTCTTCCTCTCCTTCTTTTTTCTCCATGACAAGTGATGGGACTCACTATTTATAGTGACTTCCATGGGTCATAGAAAAGGAAGATTGAATCTGGGCATTAATGGGCATCAATGGGCCTTAATGGGCATAAATTAGCATTAGTGGGTATTAATGGGCATCAATGGGCATTAACAAGTTGGGGGTCGTGATAGGTAGGCTTCCCCGTCATGACAGGTACCCGATCTCGAATCTTATTACATCTGCCATAAATGCTAAGGGGGTCATGACGTATGGGCCTATACGTCGTGACGGGTTCCTTAAAGGAGGAAGGGGTCACGACCCCTAGTGCTCACCCATCGCGACCCCTCACCTTATTTTTGTTCTATTTTATTTTTGGGATTGACAAAAGGCGGTGTCCACATAACCTATCCAGAGGCGATGTTTGTCCTTATTTATTAATTTTAAAAAGTCTGGAGAAAATGGGGTGTCTACACTAATTGGGGGCAAAATCGTGACCTCCTTTAGCCAAAAAAAAGAAGCAGAAGCGAAGAGAAGCAGACCTGAGAGCTCGAGAAGAAGAGGGAGGAAGGGAAATGGAGGGGTTTGGCCAGAAATATGTCGGAGAAATTGCTCCGCCGCCGAGGAGGGCCACCAGAACTCCTCTTCACCACCTATTGAGTCTTCCATCCGATTGAAACAAGGTAAAAAGGCCCCAATCTCTCAAAACCCCAATTTCTACAATTTTAGGGATTTTAGGAAATCTTCAATTACTTCTATTTGGGACATTCCGGGGATAAATTCGAGCTTAGTAGGTGTTATTGAATGCCTAGGGAGGTTTAGAATCAAGGCCAAATCGTGGAATTTGGCCGGTTGTGGAAATTATGGAAATTGGGTTAGAAATTACTCTAAAATTCGAAATTTGCATGTTTGATGCATGAATAGGCTTGGATTGGAGTAGCATAGGTGTTATAATTGCTGGAAATATACAAGGGAATAAAGCCCGAGTAGTTACCGTCGCAACTGTAGCCAAATCCAGTGAAAAAGAGGCAATATATCAAGCCACCGTACAACAAGAAAATGTGCTGTGGGCTGAACACCTTGGCCTAGTCCATGGCGACACCTAAGACCAACTAAATTGGGTCCAAGGCTTTTCTTATACCCGATTAAATTCTTTATATATATAATTAAAGAGGTAATGGTTAAGCTTTTACTCGGAAAATAAGAGAAACGGTTGAACGAGTAAGCTAAGGCCTCTTTTGAGCCGTAAATTTATTCCTTTATTAGTTAAATGCTCTTATGAACACATGAAGGGAAGCTTAGATAAATTAGAATCTCTAACCTAAGCTTTTAGAGGTTCTAAATGGCTTGAATGTGTGAAAGTCGAGTATATGACATTATAGACTTTCAAAAATAGCAAATAAGACGACGTAACGAACTAAATATCTACTTCTTGGAAATGTCTAGAAGGTACATGAGCATTAGCATGACAAGTGCATGATAGTTGTAACATCCTGAAAAATCGGAACCTAACTTTGACCAAAATCTTGATTATTGACTTTTGCTGAAATGGTTGACTTTTCTAAAAGTGTTGACTTTTCCCTTAACTTGTTTGACTTTTTGATTTTCAAGTGCTTGGATGTCTAAAACAGTAAAAGAGAAGTGCCAAGGATGGAAGTCAGAGTAATAGGGTTCACATACTCTTAGAATGGGAATTGAGGCAGGCAAGCATGGAAAGAGGCAGCTAGTGGCCTAAAAATTTGGGTACTCAGGTTCTAAGAGGGTAGGCCTATCCTCTTACACTCTAAATCTTCTAAGTACCCTCACCAAACAGAAAATGAATCAAGTTATGGCCTAGAAAACATAAAAGGGTCAAAAAAAGAGGAAAAATTGCAAAAAGAGAAAAATGCTTGCCAAAATGCCAGCTCTGTACGGATGTGGCTGCACCCACTTGTTGTGCAAGCCACAAGTGGTCTAATCTTGCTTAGGAGATACTAAATTGGGCTGGGCAGAGGTTAGAACAGAAAAGAAGATGCAATAGGGACTACACTGAACTGATTTTACTGTTTTTGTCACTTTAACAGAATCTGTGTGGATTGAGTAATTTGAGGTTGAATTTCTGTACTTTCTAGTCCTATGAGTTAGTGTGGTCCTCTGTATTGGCAGGGAAGTGGTCAAAGTGGCCTCTAACCCTAATTTAAAACCTAACTTGTTTTCTTTGCAATTTCATGTATTTTGCTGCAAAAGTATGACCTCTGTGTGTAATCTTTCTGTGGAAACTTGATTAGCAAGTCACAAATAGCCTTTAGGTACTTGCTGCACCTTGTTTTTAGCTTGAAACAACCCATAACAGAATTTGGGTCTTAATAGGGACCAATTTGCAAGCAAAACTTGAGAAAAGCAAAAAAGTCCTATTTTTACCCAAGTTCTGACTAAATTCTGTTGGGATTTTCTGCATGTGTGTAGCAGGACCTAATTGACTCTTTTGGTGACTGAATGGGATCAAAATACTTGAAATGTGCCTTGAATTCCTTTACTTTAAAGAATGGGACTCTGTTAAAATGATTTGTGAAATTAAGGGTCCAAGTGCAATTGTCTTTATTGGAAAACTAGCTGAGACTGTTGAGTATGTGTTAATGATGCTCGTGGTGAAATTTCATGACCTTTGGATGCTTAAATTACTTGTTTTGCCTGTTACTTGCTGTGTACGTTAAATTTGATGTTGTGGCTGAATTTATTGTTTTATCAGGCTTTTTAAGTGTGTGGCATCTAAATCATGAAACTAAGTTTTAGCATGCATATGTGAAACTAAAATGCCTTGAAGGGCATGCCTTTGAGCATCCATCTGTTCTTTGATGTGCATATGCCCCTAGAGGGGTAAAATGGTAAAATTGTCGTGGAGAGGCAATATCTGTGTTTTGCTGTGCATATGCCCTGGAGAGGCAGTATCTGTGTTTTGATGTGCATATGCCCTGGAGAGGCAATACCTGTGTTGATTTGTATATGCCCTGGAGAGGCAATTCAATGGCAACTGAGTAAACATTACCTGTGGATAAAAATTATATTGTATAATTTGATCTGTATGGAAAGGACACACTAAGCTGGCTAGGAATGCGTCCGGGACGTAGCTGCCTAGCAACTAGTGACGAAATAATCCAGTCCAGGACTGGTGATCCTAAGGTTCTAACTTTGTGCGCACACCGGGGGATGCCTTGGGATGTTAGGTAATTTCCTGTTAGCCTTATTTGGGCAGGCTTTCCATAGTGTTAAATGGTAAGTCGGTATTGTCCTGTTTCATTAGATTGTTTTTAATTAATGGTAATGGTTTAACCAGTTGTACAGGTCCTGGAGAGACTTGACGATTGTGGCATGGCTGATAGGTGCATGTAGTGGTAAACGTGCATATTTTGAAAAGGAAAATGACTTTCATCTGTTTACAGCTTTTCAGCATGATTATATATATTGTTAACTGCGTAAGTGGAAATATCTTGTAATTGATGTGTACCAAGTTTAAATTATCTGTTGATTGGGAAGGAAGCATTTTTCTGTATTCTTAGGAATGCAGCTGAACCACTAATTAGTCTTTTATAAAACTGGTAATCTACGTTACTGGGATTTTATATCTCACTAGGTTAGTGTGTTCAGATGCCCAGGTACATACTGCTGCTGGAGATTGAGGTAGAGCTCCTGGAGGTTCCCCTTATGGGTTACTTCCAAATCCTGAAGGCGGTTAACATTCTTTTCTTCTTCCCTTCGGTTGAGAATGCCCCGGGGGCTTAGAAAGGGTGTGATGGCCAGGTAGCAGGAGCTGACTCATATTCTGGCCATGACCCTGATGTCACTCAAGTATGGACTTTAGTACTAACTATTTTGGGCCTGCGTGCCACTGACTTTGACATTATGTCTGTTTATATATGTATGTATGAATCATATTGTGTGCACTTAGGTTCTTAACTGCTTAGGTTATATATGGAGGTTTAGTACCTCGTTTCCACCTGATTTTATTTGTATGTACATTTTGGGAGAGCGCGAGTGTATCAAACAAGTAACTTCTAGTTTCTTAGGTTAAAATAACCAACCGAGAGTAAGCGATCCTTGGGGAAACACTTAACCTTATTTATCCCACATGAAAAGAAGAACAAAAAATTGGACCGGGATTTTAAGAAGTTAAGTAAATAACCTAATTCCGCGATTAAAATCAATAAAGAAACTAGGACGTTACATTTTGGTATCAGAGCACAATTATTAGAACTCTGCCAATTCGTAGGTAGAATAGCCTAGCATAAACATTGATTAGATAAACTCAGCTGAGCATGCCAGTTTGAGTGAATTGAGTTTATGATTGTGCTAGGAACCCTAGACTGTTGCATATCTCCTCTATTTGTTGTACTTTTCTCTATTTAACAGTATTATTGAGATTGATCACCTTAGTGATATTTTTGTTTAATAGAAAGCTATGGCAAATACAAGGAGCGGTGCTAATAATAGGCAACCTAAAAATGACATGTTGCGTCAAATGTTGCACGTATTCGAAAATATGGCACAAGCTATGAGAGATCAGGCCTCAGCAACTACCGAGGTGCTTCACCAGGCCCATGGTAACCACAACCATGATCAAAATGACAATGGGCATCATGAGGGCAATAACATGGGATGGGCTGAATTTCAGAAGTCTAGGCCTCCTATTTTCAGAGGCACCTACGACCCTGTTGTGGCTGAGGAATGCTTGAGGGAACTAGAAAAACTGTTTGAGGTACTCCATACCCCTGATCCACAAAAGTTAGCCTTTGCAGTCTGTCAACTGCAAGGTGAGGCTGAGTACTGGTGGCGAGGAGCCAGACAACTACTCGAGGGTTGGAATCGCCCCTTAACCTGGGAAACCTTTAGGGAAGCCTTTCTAGCAAAATACTATCCGGAGAGTGTAAAGAAGGAGAGGGTAATTGAGTTTCTGCAGTTAAAACAGAGAGGGAGACCCTTTGACGAGTATTTGGCCAAGTTTGAGGAACCTACCAAATTCTCTACTTACCTGAAGTTTAGACACGATGAGGGATGGAAGGCGAGTCAGTTTGAGGCCGGGTTAGACCTGAGCATAAAGACGCAAGTAGCCCCGCTAGAAATAAAGAACTATGCGGAGCTAGTAAACAAATGCCGGATCATTAGCAAAAATCTGAGTGATAGGGCCTTAGCGAACCAGAGATTCAACCGGAGACCCCAAAATAACCTAAATGTGAAGAAGCCAAACTTCAAACCTGCCCAGGGAAGTAACAATAGAACTGCCCCTACTGGAGTGACCGTCCTCGATGCACCAAGTGCAATAGGGAACACTACCCTACTCAACCCTGCCTAACCTGCTACTAGTGCGGGAAGTCGAGACATTTTACCAGGACGTGCAAGGTCAATGATCCTGTAGGGAATGGAAACCGGACACAGGTTGTTGGAAGAGTCTTTGCTCTAGACGGGATTGTCAATGAACAAACTGAGGATCTCATAAAGGGCACGCGTAAGATTCAAAACATAAATTTTAAAATTTTATTCGACTCAGGAGCCACCCATTCTTTTATTTCTGAAGCATGAGTGAAGACCCTACATCTTTCTACCTAACCCTTATTATGTTAATTGCATGTTTCCACCCCTTTGGGGAAAAGATTGATTGGTACCCATACTTGTTTAAACTGCCCCATCACTATTAATTCTAAACTTTTTCATGCCAACCTTATCTGCTTGAATATGTCCACCATAGACATAATCTTAGGAATGGATGGGTTATCTAAGAATCGTGATGTGTTAGATTGCGCTGCTAAATCAGTGATCTATTTAAATGCTTGTATTGTCAAAGAACCTAGAACCTTGGGTCTAGAAGAGAAAATTAGTTTAATTCCAGTGATTAGGGATTTCAGTGATGTTTTCCCTAATGAAATACATGAGTTGCCCCCAGAAAGAGAAATAGAGTTTTCCATAGATCTTATGCCGTGAACCAGACCCATATCAATCACACCTTACCGTATGGCCCCACCTGAGTTGCAGGAATTGAAGGGCCAAATAAACGACTTGCTGAGCAAGGAGTTTATCAGACCTAGTGTCTCACCTTGGGGAGCCCCAATCCTCTTTGTGAAAAAGAAGGACGGAAGCCTTAGAATTTGTATAGACTATAAGCAGTTAAATAAGGTGACCATCGAAAACAAGTATCCCCTACCCCGTATAGATGACTTGTTGGACCAGTTGCGAGGAGCGACTGTGTTTTCAAAGATTGACCTTAGGTCAGGGTACCATCAGATTAGGATTATGAAGGAAGATATCCCTAAGACCGCGTTCAGAATGCGTTATGGCCACTATGAGTTCCTAGTGATGCCATTCGGGCTGACCAATGCCCCTGCGGGGTTCATGGATTACATGAACCGCATTTTCCAACCTTACTTAGATCAATTCGTTGTAGTGTTCACTGATGACATTCTGATTTACTCTCGGAGTGAAGAAGAGCATCAAGAACATCTTGCACTGGTATTGTAAGTACTACGAGAGAAACAGCTATACGCCAAAATAGAGAAATGCGAGTTTTGGTTAGAAGAAGGGAAGTTTTTAGGGCATGTGATCAATAGGCGAGACATAGCTGTAGACCCTAGTAAGACAGAGACCATTAGGAACTGGGAGAGACCCCAAACCCTAACCGAGATTATAAGCTTTTTGGGTTTAGCTGGGTACTATAGGAGATTCATAAAGTGATTTTCGGAGATAGCTCTCCTTATGACTAGATTGACCCGAAAGAACACACCTTTCAAATGGTCGGCAGAGTGCGAAACAAGCTATCAAATTCTGAAGGATAGGTTGACCACACCCCCTGTGCGCACCATACTTGACCCATCCGAGCCTTTCGAGGTATACACTGAAGCCTCATGGAAAGGACTTGACTGTGTACTTATGCACAATAGGCAAGTGGTGGCGTATGCCTCACGAGAACTTAAGCCAAATGAAGAGAACTACTCGACACATGACCTAGAACTAGCGGCCGTAATCTTTGCAGTGAAAATTTGGAGACACCTATTATACTGAGCTAGGTTTACCATCTTCTGTGACCATAAGAGCCTTAAGTACCTTTTTGATCAGAAGGAGTTGAATATGAGACAGAGGAGGTGGGTAGATTTATTAAAGGATTATGACTTCAAACTTAAGTAGCACCCGGGGAAAGCCAATGTAGTTTCCGATGTTTTGAGTAGGAAGTCGATTCGGGTAGCACATTTAATGGTCGAAGAAATGAAAATGATTGAGAAATTTAGAGACCTAGGCTTGAATACTGTATTGGCTAATGAAAGGTTAGAGATGAGTGAGTTTAGGGTTGAGTGTGACCTGCGAGCTAAAATCAAGGAAGCCCAAATTAAGAATGAAACCCTAGATGTCTTAAGAAAACAATCCGATTTTCACGAATTGTAGGACGGGGTATTGTTGTTTAGGGATAGGATAGTGATTCCTAGCGACTTTGAGTTAAGGAATAAGATCTTAGATGAGGCCCATAGGAGCATGTACACCGTTCATCCCAGTATAACCAAGATGTATCAAGGCCTGAAAAAGAAATTTTGGTGGTCAGGGATGAAAAAAGACATAGTCGAGCACGTGGGTAAGTGTCTGACCTGCCAACAGATCAAAATAGAACACCAAAAACCCTCGGGGATGCTACAACCCTTAGCCATACCCGAGTTGAAATGGGACCAAATTACCATGGATTTCGTAGTAGGACTGCCTAGAACCCCTTCCAGTCATGATCCGATCTGGGTAATTGTGGATAGACTCACAAAGTCCGCTCACTTCTTACCCATCAAGATCACATTTTCCTTATAAAAACTAGCCCAAATCTACATTAAGGAAATAGTGAAACTTCACGGAGTGCCTACCAGCATAGTGTCCGACAGAGATCCCAGATTAACTTGACGATTCTGGCAAGCTCTACAAAAAGCCTTAGGGACACAGTTGAGGATTAGCACAGCATACCATCCTCAGACAGACGGGCAGTCAGAGAGAACGATTCAAACTCTCGAGAATATGCTTCGATCATGTGCACTGGAGCAAGAAGGCACATGGGATGCCTACTTGCCACTGGTAGAATTTTCCTACAACAACAACTATTACTCTAGTATAGGCATGGCACCGTACGCAGCTCTCTATGGAAGGGAGTGTTGGTCTCCACTGTGTTGGACGAAAGTCGGTGAGGAGAGAGTGTTAGGGCCGGGCATAGTTCGCCAAACTACGGTACAACTCCGTATGATTAGGGATAAGATGAGAGTTGCCCAACAGAGGCAAGAGAATTATGCTAATCAAAGGAGGAAACCACTGGAGTTCAATGACAGAGACCATGTATTCCTCAAGGTAACCCCAATGACAAGCATAGGGAGATCACTAAAAGCTCAAAAACTAGATCCGCGATTCATAGGTCCCTATTAGATTCTTAAGAGAATCGGTTCGGCGGCATATCAAATAGCCCTACCCCCAAAGTTCTCCTATCTTCACAACGTATTCCATGTTTCTCAACTCCGTAAATACATTCCTGACCCTTCACACGTACTCAAAATTGAGCCGGTAGAATTCAAAGAAAATTTAACTTACCCCTCAGTCCCTGTGAAGATTCTGGAGTTTGAAATCAGACAACTTCGGAGTAAGACCGTTTCATTAGTCAAAGTGTTGTGCCAAGATGTTTCGGCACAGGAAATGACTTGGGAACGCGAAGAGGACATGAGACAACAGTATTCGGCATTATTTGCAGGTACATTTCTTAAAATTTTGAGGGCAAAATTCCAATAAGGGGGGGAGTATTGTAAAAATAAAAAATATTTGGTGTGAAATAAAATAGGAGGAAAAATTTATAATATAAAATATGTTAAAAGGTCAAATTGATTTTTATTAAATTTTAACTGGGCTGAAGCTGTATTGAGGGAACCGCGGATTGCAGGTTAATTAGGCCACCAGTGAGGTATGACCACTATTATGTTGTATATATTGATTGTATAGCAGGGTAGTTATAGTTATGTTTACAGGGTATGGCTTACGGGTTTAGAGGTAAAAATCTATGCCCGTGCCGGTCACGTACTCTCGATTTAGGGTCGTGACATCTACCTTGGACACACGGCTCACCCATTAAAGGTGATAGTTTAATTGAAGCAAAATTGTACACATCTTTTGACAGTCATGATAATTACAATATAAGTCCTAGGCATGAAACAAATTAAAGTTGAGAATTAGATACAGCTTAAGCTGTAGCAGTGGGGAAAATATAGAACAGTAGAAATCGAACACAATAATAACAAAGCAGAATCTGAACTCTGTTATTGGCGTAATTCTGAAATATAATTCATTAATTCAAGATGGTAAAACAAATAAAGTACTAGGGTATTTCTAAGCGTATACCCAACTAACAATTCCTAATTGATGCCTAAAAATTAGGAAAAGTCAAATAGAAAAGATACTAAAACAGAGAAATATAATAGTAAAACATGGAACCACTAACACTACTTAGAACGTGCTTTAAAACATGCTGAGCAACATTATGAATGAGTTTAATCTGCAGTCGTGTGTGTAGGTTTAGTGTGGACTGAGTCAACTTTAGCCTTTTTTGCTTCTAGAATAAGTGAGTAAAGGCTTAGGTGAAGATGTGGTAGTGGGTATTGTATCAAAATTTTTTTAAAAAAAAATTCAAACTTCTAGGAGCTTCAGTTATGTTTCTTAAAAAAACAGTTTTTAAACTCATGAACTAGTTAACAACAATAAATGCTTAGTTTAGTTGACCTTGCAATCGAAGTCTATAACAATTTAATTGAAGCCCTGTAAAACTATAACAGTTTTATCATATGATTTTTATAGATTATACAATGTTCACAGTTTTTTATGCTTATGTATGTGTATATCTTCATACGTTTCATTTGAGTTCTATGTTCTGTGTAGTATACTGAAATATTTACACGTAAGACCTTTAGGAACCAAATTGTACATCGTACAAATCTTTTTGGGACTATTTTGTATAGTATTTATAATCTTTTAGGGACTATTTTGTGTAGTATTTAAAATCTTTTAGGGACTGTTTTGAGCAGTATTTAGTTTGTGCAATGTAAGCATGTCCTACTCAGCAACTAACGGCCCACGTGTGCAATTAACGTGCCATGTCAGCAAGTCCATTAAGAGAATTTAATGGAAGATGACGGAAGGACCAATTTATTAAACGTTGCAATCTTTCAGGGACCAAATTGTATAGGTATGAACTTTCAAGGACTAAATAGTCAACTTCCGAATCTTTCACGGACGAAATCGTCTATATACTCTTTGTTTCCCTATAAACTTTGATTTTTATCCTATTTACATCTTTTAATGAAAACAATAATCTGCATATTGTTGGGTGTTCTGATTTTTATGTCCAAAAAAACCCAAACATAATGGCATTAGAGTTTGCTGAAATTTATTATATGAGAGATGCATGGTTTAATTAATATTTTAATATATGGTTTCATCAAAGTCTTTTTATTTTTTTCTTAAATTCTTTAATGTTTATCATCCCTCAATAATAAGCCTTGAAATTTTAAAAAATAAATTCATATGTATGAATTGCCAAAGAATATAAGCAGCTGACATCCCACGATATATCTCTATGTTTATAAAGCGTATAATTATGTGTATATTTTTCTGTGGAGGAAAATAAATATTTCATTTACGCTACAGATGAAGGGTACGTTTGGTACATTTTGTAAAGGAAGGGATGTAAATTACTGTATAGTAAAGAAAGTACTATAGTGAAAAGTGAGGAAAGAGATAGAGAGAACAATTAAGAGAGAGAAAAAGTATGATAAAATGTAATGTCCGAGATATTTATTTTAATTATTATCATTTTTATTTAATTTATTTTTCTTTCAAAAAGAAAAATAAATTAAATTAAAGGTGAAATAAGATGAAGAAGAGAAAAAAATAGGAAATTAGAATTTTTTTAGAGGACCTAAGTGAAACAGGAGATTTAAAAAGGTGGGAGAAAAGGGATTAAATACAAAAAAAAATAATATGTTTCAGCTTATTTTTTTTAATTTGGGGGGCTAAAACCGTGACTCCCTATCTCATTAACAACAGAACAGAAAAAAGAGAGAAGACAGAGGCGGATAGTGAGCGGACTCGAGAGGAAGAAAAAGCAAGGGAACGGAGGGATTTGGCCGGAATCATGTCGGAGAGACTGCTCCCACGCCGGAGGTGGTGGCCGGAACACTCCAAAGGCACCCATCAAGCATTCCATCCGATTGGAGCAAGGTAAATAACCCTAATCTCTCAAAAACCCAATTTCTCCAATTTTAGGGATTTTAGGAAAACTTCATTTACCTCCATTTGGGATGTTCCGGGGATAAATTTGAACTTAGTAGGTGTTGTTGAATGCATATGGAGGTTTAGAATCAAGGCCAAATCGTAGAATTTGGCCGGTTGTGGAAATTAAGGAAATTGGGTTAGAAATTACTATAAAATTCGAAGTTTGCTGGTTTGATGCATGAATAGGCTTGGGTTGGAGTAGTAGAGATATTATAATTGTTGGAAAAATACAAGGGAATATAGCCCGAGTAATTACCTTAGCAAACGAAACCAAATCTGGTGAAAAAATAGGAGTTTTACCAAGCCACAGCATAGCAAGAAGCTGTGCTGTTGGCTGAACACCTTGGTCTAGCCCGTGGTGAACACCTAAGAGCAACTAAATTGGTTCCACTGCTCTACTTATACCCGATTATATATTTTATATATAATTAAAGAGGTAGTGATTAAACTTTTACTCGGCAAATAAGGGGAATTGCTAAATGAGTGAGCTACTGAATCTTTTGAGCCACAAAGAAATTCTTTTATTAGTTAAAAGTCCTTATTAACACATGAAGTGGAGTTTAGCTAAATTAGAATATCTAACCCAAGCTTTCAGAGGTTCTAAATGGCTCAAGTATGTGAAAATCGAGCACAAAGACATTATAGGCTTTCAAAAAGGGTAAATAAGACGACGTCACGAACTAAATATCTAGTTCTTAGAAATATCTAGAGGGTACATGAGCATTATCATGACACGTGCATGATAGTTGCTTAGTTACATGTTGTTAATTGCTTGAATATATGTGTATAGGGCACCACAGGGTAATTGGAGCTTCAGGTACTCCGAGGACTGATCAGGAGGGCCAACGAGGTGAGGGGCTCTCCCATCCCTCCCCCATAGGGTTGGATGACTATGTGAATATGTGGTTTGCTCTATTTTATGCCGTTATTATATGAAATATAATTATCTGTATGAAATTGTGTTACGCGTGTATGGTTAGTAATTAAGCAGTGAACATGTGAACTGTATATATGCTTATCTGTTTAAGCTCAAGTGTATATGTGATAATGTGGTTCAATGAGGCTTATATGTTACCATGGGTAGGATTGAGTTGGAATTTCATATGTGAGGGTTCAGTAACATTTGAAACCAATTACATTGATCATCACTGTAAAAAAATCTTGATCGTATGGTATGTTGAGGAAACTGAACATAGGTTGTCAAGCGTGAATGAGAGTGTTGCATAATCTAAAAGGGAGAAACTAGGCCAAACTAAGAAATATGTATAATAATCAAGTAGTTTTTCTTAGAGTGTCCTTCAAGATTAAACAGTTTAGTTATGCTTATTTAGGATAGTCCGGGTAGATCGAGTCGGTCATCCTGGTCGGATAGACGAGATTATGTTGTCAGTAAGTATGACACATAGTGGCCATTACCTTGGTTTAAACTGTGGTCAGATAAGTCGCCAGCTATTGCTCTAAGTGTGACTTGGAGCCAGGAAGTTCCTTGTGTGATTAACTAGGTTCAATTACGAGATTGCCTTCGGGCCAGTACTTCTCTTAGTACAAAGTAGGAGACAGAAATTGAATGCCTACGAGTATACGTATGTGAATATGTTTGATGTGTTACTTATGGAAATATATGATATCTAATTGTGGATGATTTACGTACGGTGCACTGAGTATGTTAGAAGAATGAATTAGGATTATCGTTGTGAATATGATTTATTGGCTAACTGATCATTTAAAGAATCGCAATATAATCCGTTTCATGCGCTTCTGGTTGTGATTTGCTCCCTTTCCCCAGTCATAGTGGTACCCACTGCTACGCCAGGGATGAGGGAGCTCCTCATTGAGTCTGCTCGACTCACCCCCCTGTTTACATGTTTCAGATACAGGTGGTTCAGGTGTCGGGAACGCGTCCAGTTCTTCTCAAGGAGGCGAGCAACTCTGAAGACCGCACGCTTAGTTCGCGTGGGTAGCGTATTTTGGGTATGTAATTAAGTCTTCATGTATATATATATATGAATCCTTTTTGGGTGTAGCTTTTGTACATATACAACTGTTGTATATATATGTCCTACTCTAGTATTGTCTGCTTCATACAGGTTATGGATAGGTCTTGGTGTTTGGGAGTTAGGTTATGATATTGTATATATCATATATATATATATATATATTTGACTTCCGCATGTGACTAGGATAGATCACACCCATTGAGACATGTGATCAATATGTAAATTATATATATGTGTAGCTGAATATATGTTTATATGGAAATATGACTTTTTCATGTTTGTGTGATCAATATGTAAACTATATGTATGTGTGGTTGAATTTATGTATGTTTGAATTTAAGACTGTTGCATGTGCCTAGGATAGATCACACGCATTGAAGCTTGTGATCAATATGTAAACTATATGTATGTGTGAGTGAATATGTGTATGTATATAAACTGAAGCGGTGCTGAGCAAATCGTGGACTGCAAGCTAATTAGGCCACCAGAAATGGATGGCCACGTATATTAATTGTATGTTGATTGTATTAGAAAAGGGTACATATGAACAGGTATAAATGTTAATCAGGGATTAGAGGCTTACGGGACAGGAGAAATCCTACTTCCCGTGCCGGTCACAAACTTCCGAAATGGGGTCGTGACAAATTAGGTATCAGAGCCAGGTTACTTTAAACTGTATCAAGCCATAGGTATGACCGGGTGTCGATTGACGCCTCGTTGTGAACCCGGGCACAACGTGGGAGTAAAAAGGCACTTTTGGAAGTTCCCAGGAAATTGAGTCAGCCCTTTTTTTCTACTCTCTTTGATATGAAATATCATCGATATACATGTATTTATTAGGTGTGGTCCTTGTGCAGTATGGGGATGCCACCGATCACGAGACAGGCTAGGGGAGGAGGGAGAACACCTGCTGAAATTGATCAAGAGTCAGTTCGGGAGGGGGAAATGCCCACCCGAGGCTGAGGTAGAGGTCGTACACGATGCCGAGGTAGAGGTCATACTCGAGGTCGAGGTAGAGCACAAGTGAGAGGAGAAGAGAGGAGACAGCCACCGGAATCTCATGTTCGAAAAAGTGCACCGTCTGTGGCGGAAATGCTCACGGCAGGATTTCAGGAATTAAAATAAGAGATGTCAAGGCAAATACAGAGAAAAGTATGCCGGTTAGTAATCAGCGAGGAAGAAGAAGAAAGAGTTCCTAGCAATCAAGATATGGAGGTTGTTGAGGAAGAGGATAGAGAATGGCAACAACCACAGGATGTGCCTCGTGAGCCGTGGGTAGCACTAAGGGAGCTTCCAATTTCGAAATTTCTAAAGCTTTATCCACCAACTTTCTTTGGAACTAGTGAGAAAGAGGATCCGCAATACTTTGTGAGAGATGTGGTCAGAATTGGGCACATGCTGAGGTGCTCAGGGCACGAGTTGGTGAAGTTAGCCTCATTTCAACTGAGGGGAGCTGCTAGAGTATGGATAGAGTCCGTACAGATGAGGTATTCGAGAAGGGTGGCACTAATAACCTGGGAAGATTTTCAGAGGGAATTCCTGGGTCGGTTTCTATCTGAAGGTACAAAAGATGCAAAGCGTCAGCAATTTGAGGAGTTGTGGATGACGCCTAATATGACCGTGACGGAATATGAACTACTTTTTACGGAAATGGCTCAATTCTAATCTGAGTTGGTTCCTGATGAAAAGGCGAGGATAAAGAGATTCATACACCGTCTCACGGAGTCGTTGTTTACTGCCTTGTTACCACAGAGAAGGCAGTAAACAAAGTCAAGTTTATTACGGGCAGTGATAACCAAGGAGATGGAAGTAAGAAGAGGAAGACAATAGGTGGAGGAGCAGTATACTTAGGGTCTGCAGGAGGACAATCCTCAACCATCACCAATGAAACAGGTATAAATAGTAATGTTGAAGGGGGACAGAGAGTGGAAGGGGGTGGAAATGTTGGTAAGACAAGGCCCCAGTGTGCGACTTATGGCAGATATCATTATGGAGTGTGTCGCAAATTGACAGGTGGGTGTTACAGCTGCGGCCAGGAGGGCCATATGGCGAGGGAGTGTCCAAAAAGAAAGGAAGTTGCAAGTGTGAGAAGTAACCCGACGCCAAGGGGTACACCTATTTCAGCCCCACTAGTAAGAACTGTACCACCACAGACAGCAACTACAGGTGTAGCTAGAGGTCGTGGTGCAGGATCTAGTGGGAGAGGGCCAGGGGCAGTAGGTGGAGGACAAGCGCGGGTATTTGCACTTTCTCAGCAAGACGCTCATGCATCAAATGCGGTTGTAACAGGTACTCTCATTGTTTGTTCTCTTGAAGCACGAGTCTTGATTGATTTCAGCTCCACTCATTCCTATGTGTCGCATGCATTTGCCTCTAAATTCAAGAAAAGTCCGTCTAGAATGAAAGAAATAGTATTGGTCTCTACTCCAATGGGAGAATCGGTACAAGTAGAGTATGTGCACAAATCATGCATTGTGGAGGTCGATGGTCATGAGACTGTGGTAGACCTTCGGTTGTTGTGTATGGTTGATCTTGATGTAATCCTCGGAATGGATTGGTTGTTGTCTTGCCATGCGGTTGTGGACTGCAGGGCTAAATGTTTGAAATTCAATATGCCAAACGAGGAACCTTTTGTGATACGGGATGACGGAGCTGCACCGTATCCAAGCTTGATCTCGGCGTTAAGGGCATCAAAATTACTTGCAAAGGGTATTTGGCTTTGGTCAAGGATAACACGAAAGCAGTTCTTGCACTGCCTCAAGTACCGGTAGTACGAGAGTTCTTGGATCTATTTCCCGAAGATTTGCCGGGGTTGCCGCCCAATTGTGAGATTGAATTTGAAATTGAACTGCAACCTGGCACCCAGCCTATCTCCTCACCACCTTACCGAATGGCTCTGAAAGAGTTGAAGGAGTTACATACGAAATTACAAGAATTGCTTGACAAGGGTTTTATAAGAGCCAGCTTCTCTCCTTGGGGTGCACCGGTTCTTTTTATGAAGAAGAAGGACGGATCTTTGCAGTTGTGTAATGATTACCAGAAGTTAAACAAGGTGACGATCCGCAATCAATACCCACTGCCGAGGATAGATGACCTATTTAATCAGTTGCAGGGTGCAAAGCAGTTTTCTAAGATTGATTTGCGATCTGGATATCATCAATTAAGATTCGAGAATCAGACATACCTAAGACCGCATTCTGGACCTGATATGGACATTACAAGTTCTTGGTGATGTCTTTCGGATTAACTAATGCTCCTGCAGCGTTCATGGACATGATGAATAGGGTTTTGAAACCATTTTTGGACTGATTTGTCATTGTCTTTATCGATGACATCTTGGTTTACTCGAAGAATTCTGAAGAACATGCAGAACACTTAAGATTAGCCTTGCAGAAGTTAAGAGAGGAAAATTTTTTTGCCAAGTTCTCCAAGTGTGAATTTTGGCTTGACAAAGTTGCCTTTTTGGGTCACGTGGTATAATTAAAGGGAATTCACGTTGATCCGAGTAAAGTAGAAGCGATGAAGAATTGGTCCCAACCTACCTCAGTTAATGAAATTTGCAGTTTCATAGGCTTGGCTGGATACTATAGGAGATTTGTACAGGACTTCTCTAAAGTTGCCGCACCCATGACTAAGTTAACTCAGAAGGGGGTGAAGTTCATATGAGATGATAAGTGTGAGCAGAGTTTTGAGAAGTTGAAAGATAGTCTCACTACCGCTCCGGTGTTGGCATTACCTGAAGGCACAGGAGGGTATGTGGTATACTGTGACGCGTCGAGGATCGGGTTAGGGTGTGTATTGATGCAGCAAGGCAAGGTGATTGCGTATGCATCGCGACAACTGAGGAAACACGAGAAGAATTACCCGACTCACGACCTCGAGATGGCTACTGTAGTATTTGCTTTGAAAATATGGAGACATTATCTATATGGTGAGACATGTGAAATTTATACAGACCACAAGAGTCTCAAATATATTTTCGAGCAGAAAGACTTGATCTTGAGACAACATCGATGATTAGAGTTGCTGAAGGACTACGACTGCACGATCTTGTATCATCCGGGAAAGGCTAATGTGGTAGCCGATGCTCTGAGCCGAAAATCCTTGGGCAGCCTTGCTCATATAAGTGAAGAAAGAAGACCGTTGATTAGAGATTTGCACGAGCTAGAACAAACGGGAAATCAGTTTGAGATTGGGAGTTCTAACTCACTTCTAGCTCATTTGCAAGCTAAGTCCTCTCTGGTATAAGAGGTGAAGTCTAGACAGAATGAAGATACCGACCTCAAGCAAATTAGGGATACTATAACTAAAGAGAAGGGGGACGTCATCCGATTCTCTATTGATGATTTCGGAGTACTTCGGTTGGAGGGACGGTTGTGTGTCCCTATGGTTGATAACTTGAAAGAAATAATCCTTGAAGAAGCACACCGGACAGCTTATACAATCCATTCGGGAGCTAATAAAATGTATTATAATCTGAAATAGCTGTATTGGTGGAATGGCATGAATAAGGATGTTGCAAACTATGTAGCCATGTGTTTAGTGTGTCAGCAAGTCAAGGCTGAAGACCAGAAGCCCGCCGGAACATTACAACAGATAGAGATACCTGAGTGGAAATCGGAGAGGATAACGCTGGATTTTGTAACAGGGTTGCCAAGATCACAATGTGGATTCAATTCGGTTTGAGTAATAGTAGATCGCATCACTAAGTCCGCGCACTTCAAACAGTTAAGACCACTTACGGAGTGAGTAAATATGCGCAGCTTTACCTATCAGAAATCGTTAGATTGCACGGTGTGCCATTGTCCATAATATTTGATAGAGGGCCACAGTTCACTTCCAGGTTTTGGAAGTCATTGTAGGAAGTGTTGGGAACGAGAGTTGATTTGAGTACTGCGTTCCACCCACAGACTGACGGGTAGTCGGAAAGAACCATTCAAATTCTTGAAGACATGCTTCGAGCGTGTATTATGAATTTTGGTAGAAGTTGGGAAAGGTATTTACCTTTGGCTGAGTTTGCACACAATAACAGTTATTAAGCGAGTTTCCAAATGGCACCTTTCGAGGCTCTATACGGTCGTAGGTGCAGATCCCCGATTGGGTGGTTCGAGGTCGGAGAAGTTTACCTAATCGGCCCAAAATTGTTACAAGATGCCTTGCAAAAGGTGAAGTGCATAAGGGAAAGATTGTTAACGGCTCAGAGTAGGCAGAACTACTATGCAGACAATCGGAGAAGAGAACTCGAATTTGCCGTTGGCGAACAGGTGTTTTTGAGGATATCGCCGATGAGAGGTGTGATGCGGTTCGGTAAAATGGAGAAGCTAAGTCCTTGGTATATCGGACCGTTTGAAGTCCTCTAACAAATTGGGAATGTAGCATATCAGTTGGAATTACCTACGGAATTGGAGGTAGCCAGTGGAAATCTAAGATTGGCAGTTGAAGAAACTCAGAACAAAGGAGATTTCATTGGTTAAAGTCCTGTTGAGAAACCACCTGACCGAAGACGCTACATGGGAGGTCGAGGGTGAAATGCGCAGGACGTATCCTCATTTGTTTCAAGACTAAGGTTAGTATATTGTTTGAAATTCAGGGACCGAATTTCTTAAGGGGGGAAGATTGTAATATCCGAGATATTGATTTTAATTATTATCATTTTTATTTAATTTATTTTTCTTTCAAAAAGAAAAATAAATTAAATTGAAGGTGAAATAAGATGAAGAAGAGAAAAAAATAGGATATTAGAATTTTTTTAGAGCACCTAAGTGAAAGAAAAGATTTAAAAAGGTGGAAGAAAAAGGGATTAAATACAAAAAAACAATAATAATATGTTTCAGCTTATTTTTTTTATATTTAGGGGACTAAAACCGTGCCTCCCCATCTCATTAACAACAAAACAGAAAAAAAAGAGAGAAGGCAGAGGCAGACAGCGAGCGGACCTGAGAAGAAGAAGAAGAAGAAGAAGACGCAAGGGAACGGAGGGGTAGGGCCGGATTCACGCCGAAGAGACTGCTCCAACGCTGATGGTGGTGGCCGGAACACTCCAAAGGCACCCATCAAGCATTCCATCTGATTGGAGCAAGGTAAATAGCCCCAATCTCTCAAAACCCCAATTCCTCCAATTTTAGGGATTTTCAGAAAACTTCATTTACTTCCATTTGGGACGTTCCGGGGATAAATTCAAGCTTAGAAGGTGTTTTTGAATGCATATGGAGGTTTAGAATCAAGGCCAAATCGTAGAATTTGGCCGGTTGTGGAAATTATGGAAATTGGGTTAGAAATTACTCTAAAATTCGAAGTTTGCTGGTTTGATGCATGAATAGGCTTGGGTTGGAGTAGTAGAGATATTATAATTGCTGGAAAAATACAAGGGAATATAGCCTGAGTAATTACCTTAGCAACCAGAACCAAATTCGGTGAAAAAGAGGAGTTTTACCAAGCCACAACACAGCAAGAAGCTGTGCTGTAGGCTGAACACCTTGGTCTAGCCCGTGGTGAACACCTAAGAGCAACAAAATTAGTTCCAAGACTCTACTTATACCCGATTATATTTTTTTATATAATTAAAGAGTTAGTGATTAAACTTTTACTCGGCAAATAAGGGTAATTATTGAATGAGTGAGCTAATGACTCTTTTGAGCCATAAAGATATTCTTTTATTAGTTAAAAGTCCTTATGAACACAAGAAGTGGAGTTTAGCTAAAATAGAATCTCTAACCCAACCTTTCATAGGTTCTAAATGGCTCAAGTATGTGAAAGTCGAGTACAAAGACATTATAGACTTTCAAAAAGGGCAAATAAGACGACGTAACGAACTAAATATCTAGTTCATGGAAATATCTAGAGGGTACATGAGCATTAGCATGACACATGCATGATAGTTGCTTAGTTACACATTGTTAATTGCTTGAATATATGTGTATAGGGCACCACAGGGTAATTGAAGCTTCAGGTACTCCGAGGACTGATCAGGAGGGCCAACGAGGTGAGGGGCTCTCCCATCCCTACCCCACAGGGTTGGATGACTACGTGAATATGTGGTTTTCTCTATTTTATGTAGTTATTATATGAAATATAATTATCTGAATGAAATTGCATTACACGTGTATGGTTAGTAATTCAGCAGTGAACATGTGAGAAGGCGTGAGTGAGAGTGTTGATTGAGTCGGAATTTCATATATGAGGGTTCAGTAACATTAGAAACTAATTACATTGATCATCACTGTAAAAAAATCTTGATCGTATGGTATGTTGAGGAAACTGAACATAGGTAGTCAAGCGTGAATGAGAGTGTTGCATAATCTAAAAGGGATAAACTAGGCCTAACTAAGAAATAAGTATAATAATCAAGTAGTTGTTCTTAGAGTGTCCTTCAAGATTAAACAGTTTAGTTATGCTTATTTAGGATAGTCCGGGTAGATCGAGTCGGTCATCCTGGTCGGATAGACGGGATTATGTTGTCAGTAAGTATGCCACATAGTGGCCATTACCTTGGTTTAAACTGAGGTTAGATAAGTCGCCGGCTATTGCTCTAAGTGTGACTTGGAGCCAGGAAGTTCCTATTGTGATCAACTAGGTTCAATTACGAGATTGCCTTCGGGCCAGTACTTCTCTTAGTATAAAGCAGGAGACAGAAATTGAATGCCTACGAGTATAGGTATGTGAATTTGTTTGATGTGTTACTTATGGAAATATATGATATCTAATTGTGGATGATTTACGTATGGTGCACTGAGTATGTTAGAAGCATGAATTTGGATTATCGTTGTGAATATGATTTATTGGCTAACTGATCATTTAGAGAATCGCAATATAATTTGTTTCATGCGCTTCTGGTTGTGATTTGCTCCCTTTCCCCAGGCGTAGTGGTACCCGCTGCTACGCTTGGGATGGGGGAGCACCTCACTGAGTCTGTTCGACTCACCCCCCGCTGTTTACATGTTTCAGATACAGGTAGTTCAGGTGTCGGGAACGCATCCACTTCTTCTCAAGGAGGCGGACAACTCTGAAGACCGCACGCTTAGTCCGCGTGAGTAGCGTATTTTGATTATGTAATTAAGTCTTGATGTATATATATATGAATTCTTTTTGGGTGTATCCTTTGTACATATACAATTGTTGTATATATATGTCCTACTCTAGTATTGTCGGCTTCATACAGGTTAAGGATAGGTCTTCGTGTTTGGGAGTTAAGCTATGATATTGTATATATCATATATATATATATGACTTCCGCATGTGACTAGGATAGATCACATGCATTGAGACGTGTGATCAATATGTAAATTATATATATGTGTGGCTGAATATATGTTTGTATGGAAATATGACTTCCGCATGTGAATAGGATAGATCACATTGAGGCGTGTGATCTATATGTAAACTATATGTATGTGTGGTTGAATTTATGTATGTTTGAATTTAAGACTCCCTAGCGTCTTCGGGTGACTCTTGGGTTTTCGAGAGTTTTTCAGTCTTTGTATTCCTATTGCCCTGGCTATGAATCTCAGCCGTTCTTCTTCCCCACGTGTTTGGTCAAAGTGGGCGACTGCAGCTTAAGTTGGTTGTAGAGGATAATTATTTTTATCCGTTGTGGGATATGAGGGGGCTGAGACTTTCGAATCGTCGCGCCTCTGGGTATTCTATAAGTATCCAGTGTTTGAAAGTTTGTGATTTTGCATCCTCACTTTTCTCCACCTTTCTACCTTCTTGCTTTGTTTGCCATATATCTCACCCCTTTGTTTCTTTTCTGTCTTCTGCCTTTTGCCGGGATTCTCACATTTTCTCCATGGCTGGTGATGACGATAGCTTTTACCCCTTTGACTTTACTGACTTGGAGGATCTCCCTTCTTCTTCTTCTCCTCCTCCTCGTCTTCTTAGCCGTACTTGTGACGTTGGTCGGAGCATGGGGAAGAAATTTGGTTAGCAGAGTCTTTCTCCCGAGGCAGTGGTGGATGTCCCTGCTGGAGGTGGGAGAGAAGGACGGCTTCCCGTACTGCCGTCTTTCGATAAAGACCGACGGTAGGAAGATCTTCAAAGAGGGAAAAGGAAGAAGGATGGAAGAGGTGGCGTGAGTGGACCCTGGGAGGGGGAAAGGAAAGGAGCCTCTGCAGTGGAGGTGCCCAAGGGCAGAGAAGGAGGGTTTAAGAAACGGCCTTTCGGTGTGTACTCACGGTTGTCCTCGCAGGCAATTCGGCGGAGTTCTGACCAGGGGGATTTGAAGGTGGAGGCTCCGGTGGAAGTCGTTGTTCCGACCTCTATTCCTGCCTCTGTTCCCACTTCCGGTCCTGTTTGTCAATCACCCATGAGGGTGATTCTATCAACTCGTCCTCCCGTCCTAAGCCCCGTTGATGGGGTCGATCAGCTTGCTGCTAAGAGGGCCAGGGTGGTGTTTGAGGAGCTTGTTGGAGATTCTGCCTTGACTCGGGTTGTGGCGGGTGAGCCCGTGGTTGAGATTTCAGCCAGAGTTGTGGAGTCTGGTGATGTAGCTGTGGATGCCGGAGCTCTCTTAGATAGAGGGAATGTAGTCGTGAGTCAAGTGACTGTCACAAAGGATGTTGTCTCGGGGTCGAGTGCCGATCCTTCTGAACCCGTCGGCCTACCGGAGGGAGGACTCACGTTCGAACTGGTGGCCCTAGGTAGGAACTTTCCTATGGAGATGGGGGAGAGGGATGCTAGGATGCTGGACACTTCCCCCATGATTCTGGCTGTTCGAGGCTTCGGCAGGGTTGCTAAGGCGTTAGCTGGCTTCCACCATGCTGGCCTTGTGTGGGAGAAATATGTGGTAAGCTTCCTCGACCCCGATGCTTTATGTGATTTTAGGTTCTCATTTGTGTCTTGACTTTTTGTTTTCTTGTAGGAGGAAACCCGTGCTGACAGGGATCGGGCTTCTGATTCCGACCGCCAGGAGCCAAGCTCTGGAGGTCTATATGAAAAGGGTAACGGACGCGCGCGAGCAGTTGTCCGCGAAGTAGTTAAAGTGTGAGGGCCAGGAACGCGAGGTTAAGTCCTTGACTTAGGAGGTGGCCCGTCTTAGGGCTGAGGCTGGGCATCCTTCTGAGGTCGTGCTTCTTCGCTCGGAGTTGGAGAAGACTCGCAAGGAGCTGGTCATTCACCGGGAGGATGCCAAGAGGCGCCGGCAGGAGCTGCATTCATTCCGTGAAGCCTTGCGGAGTGCGGAGGCTCGTGCTTCTAAGAATCTTTCTGGTTGGCTGGCGGCTGAGGAGGGAGTCGACGACACCGCTGATCTCCAAGGAGAGTTGTTGGCTCAGAGGATGTATGGCATGCTTCTGGCAGTCGAGCAACTTGAGCGTCTCCGTGGGGAGAGGTTTTCAGCAGAATGGCTAGCTTCTCTGAATCTTTCTTTGGAGCTTTTTTATGGTGAGCTTCGCGGTCGGATGGATGTGGATCCACCCTTGAACCTTGCCTATCTTTGTCAGTTGGCTGATCGGCCAATGGACCACCCGGTGCTGTCTCATATTGGCAGGCATGCTTCTAGGATTGGAGCTATTTCTCAGCAACTGGCTGAGGCGAACCAGCAGAAGCCGCCAGAGGTAGTTGGTGACGTTGAGCTCGCGAGGGCCGAGGTCATTGTAGATTTTGGGGATGCCCAAAAATAGGTTTATGTATTTTTAGGGTGTTTACCCTTTGTAATGGGAGGAGGCCCTCTCATTTTTTGGCATTTAATGAGAATTTAAAGAGTTTTTGCTGCCTCTCTTTTTACTTCTGGGCAAAAAGTTGTGTGTGAGTACAGCTTCTCTTTTCATTGTTGTCTCTTTACGTCTGGGTAAAAAGACTTGTTGCATGAGTACCGTGTGATTAAGACAGTTTGTTTGCGGTTTGCTATCATGGTTTAGTCGAACATTCGTTTTGTGTTTTCGCGCGCAAGGGGTTTTTACCGCGCTGCTGGGGGAATATTAGCTAGGCCATGTAGGCGCTCAGCTTTTCTTTGGGCGGTCGGCCCGTTATCGTTTGGCAGGACTTGTGCGAGTACTTTGCAGATTTGAAGTCGTGTCCCTTGTCGAAAGGGAATACTTCAATAATAATAGACAAAATAGTTACATTCGTGCAGCCTCAGTCGCGCTAACCTTAGTCAGGTTGAAAGTAAACAAGATGATTATATTCAAATTGCCTAGGTCAAGCGGGCATTACTCAAGCTGAAATGAATCTTAAATTTGAAATAAAGAGACATACGTGACTTGACCTAAAGGTGGTATGAGAGCGGAATGTGTGTTCGGAGTCTAGGCGGAGGTTTGGTCCGGGCGGGCAGACTCCATCTTCTTCCCTCCTGACTCTTTACCCTTGGGGGGTTCCTCGCGTATTTCGCGGGGACCAATGCGGGCGACCTTGACGGTCTTGGTTAGGCTTGCTACGTAACATGCTCGCGCCAATTTTTGGTCCCCATGATTTCTCCAACTCCGTGGGTGTTGGGAACTTCATTGTGAGCTGTGTGGTCGACACTACAACCCTGAGTTTGTTTAGGGATAGTCACCCTAAGATTGCATTGTATGCTGATGATGCTGAGATAATGATGATGTCTACATCGAGGCTCGCGACCTTTGGTAGGGTGCCCATAGTTGTTCGGGCGGTGATGATTCCTTCTGTTGGAACATGGGCTTCTGAGAACCCTTTGAGTGTGTCGGGGAATGGCCTTATGCTGGCCTCGTTCAACCCGAGTTTACATAGAGGACGTCAGCCGAGGACCCTTGGTCGATCAAGACTGTCTTGACTTCGTAATTGGCGATTATGGTCGTTACCACCATGGGGTCGTCATGGAGTGGTCTCTCTAGGTTGGTCAGATCGAATGTCATGGGATCTCCTTTGGGCTCTCTCATTTTCTTGTGCTTTGGGGCATAGTCGAGGGCGAGTATGGAGTGTTCCACCCTTTTCTTGTTTTGTGGCAACGAGGAAGTTCCTCTCTGCAGACCGCCTGCAATGACATTGATGACACGATGAGTAGGCGTCTGATCGTTGGCCTCTCGTGGATGCTCTGCGTTAGCTCTGCTCTCCTCCTTGATGTATCTGCCAAGCTGTCCCTTGCGGATTAGTTCTTCGATCTAATCCTTTAGGTGGATGCAGTCGTTAGTTTCGTGCCTGTAGTCCTTGTGGTACTGGCAATATTTGGACTTGTCTACTGGTTTTCTTGTCTCTCGCCTCTTGACCTGAGGGGGGAAGCTGAGCATGCCCGAGTGATAAATCTCTTCCAGTAACCCAACGTGGGGTTTGTTGAGGGGAGTGTAGCTCGTGAAGCACCCTCTAGGAGGCGTTCGTGGTCGAGGGGGCGACCGCTTTCTGTTGTTCTTCTCCTTGAGAGTTTGGCTTTCTATTGCCGTTTTTTCCTTCTTCTTTTCTACTCGTTCCATGTCGGACCTACTTATCAGGAATTTCCTCATCTTGTCTCTGGCGATTTGCGCGTTTTCCTCTTAGATGAACCATTCTGCGCGGTCCATCAGCTCCTGCAAGTTGGACACGGGGCATCTGTTGAGTTTCCCGTAGAACTGCGAACATCAAAGACCTTGTTTTATGACAAAGATGGCGACGGCGTCCTGGAGGCCTCGAACTTGAAGTGAGAGTTTGATGAAACGAGCCAAAAAGGCTTGCAGGGTTTCTCCTTCCTCCTGGTGGAAACCAATGAAGGAGTCCTCGTTCTTTTGGTATTCCTGGCTACTGTCGAATTGCGTAAGGAAGTTCTGCGCTAACTATTCGAAGCTGTGGATCGAATTGGTGGGTAGTAGCAAAAACCACCTTAGGGCGGCCTCTTTCATGGTCGATGAGAAGACTCGGCATTGTTGGACGTCTGTCATACCTAATATCGACATAGTCGAGTTGAAGGTGTTCAGGTGATCCCGTGGATCAATTTCTCCGTTGTAAGGTTCTATGTTGAAGGGCATCTTGAAGCCCATGGGTACGTGCTCGTTCATGATTTGTTGGGTAAAAGGATGTCTCCCCTTTCCCCAGAAGTCGAAACTGGGCCACTGGTAAGCATTTGCACCACAAGTGGCGTACGGGTTGTAGGCTCCTGCCCATGGCAAGTGGACGTAGGATCCCGGAGGGTAGTTTGGGACTAGCGGTCGCGGATGGCTCTTAGCGGGTCGCGCTGCTTGTCCGGCGATCATTGCTGGTCCAGGCAGGATCACCAATGGGGGCGCTGGTGCTGTTAGCGACAATCACGCGAATTCCATTGGTAAGGTCCCGAACTGTATTGCGGGCAGGTTGGTAGGGTCGCTGGAGGTCCCTGCCGTCGCGCCATGTGGCACTAGTGGTAGTTGGGCGCCTGCGTTTGCTTGGGCGAGGTTCATGTTCTCCTCCCATTGCTGTTGGCGTAGGGCTGTTATTTCTACCTCGAGGCGGGCGAGCTCTACGTCTCGCGGGTTCCTTGTTGGTTCCACCATTTCTTGACTGTCGGTTGTGGGGCAAGGAACATGCGGCATGCCATAAGGGTGTTGAGGGCAAGTTTCGTCTCCGGGTGCCGGGTTCTAGACCACGGTTTCCGCAATAGCTACCTGTGTCATTGATGTGTTTTGAGGCTGAGTCCCGTTTGAATTGCCTGCTTCGGTCGAGACAGCTTTGGTTGTTGCCTGCCTGTTCCTTGTGCTGCGCCTTAGATCGCTTGCGTCGATCGTGGTTGTGGGGGCGTTTGAGTCGGTCATGCTATAGTGTATCCTGTACTATATCCTGAAAACAAGATAAGAAATGTGGGTTTCTGAGTGTTAGGTATATACTCCTACTCCCCGAAAAAGAAGTGTCGTTTAGCGGCAGAGTGCGAAAGGCATTGTGGTCTGAGGAAGACCGCAGTGGGTGCCACTGTAACTATCGTTTTTGGTTCAGAAAATTGTGATTTGTATTTAAGGACCGCAAGGGGTCTTAACCTTTTGGGACTTGTCCTTTGGTGATGCACCTAGGTGCCTGTGTACCCTTCGGAAGGGATTAAAGTCCACGTAGTTCGTCATGATGATGTCTATAGGAGCCGTTAGGCAAGGTAGGTACCTGTATCAGGCCGTTTGTGGCTAAGATGTGCCTAAGGTACTCCGGGTGAGCGAGCCGCTCTTAGGAGGTTGCCTTAGTGTGGAAAAGCTCGGGTCATTGAGGATTGCTGGAAGCCCTATAGGTGGTACGCTCCGGGACGGAGGTGAGCTTGCCGGTGGTTGGATTGGACGGAGCCTACGGCGAAGCTCGGAATGTGCGTAAGACATGCATGAGGTGTCTGAGGGTACTTTAACCAATGGAATCTCTTTTGTTTTGTGTTTCTTCAACTGCCGATCTAGGATTTCAACTGGCTCCTCTTCATATGTCAGATTTTCGGTTAGTTGCACGTCTTGCGATTGGATTACGTGCGAGCGATCTAGAAGATATTTCCGAAGCACCGATACATGAAAAACAGGGTGTACGCCCTCCAATTCCGTAGGCAATTCCAACCGATACGCCACATTCCCAATTCGTTCCAGGATTTCAAACGGTCCAATGTACCGAGGACTTAGCTTCCCCTTTTTACCGAACCGCATTACGCCTCTCATCGGTGATACGCTCAAGAACACCTGTTCACCAATGGCAAATTCGAGTTCTCTCCTTCGATTGTTTGCATAAGACTTCTGTCTAGTTTGAGCCATTAACAGTCTTTCCCTTATACACTTCACCTTTTGCAAGGCATCTTGTAACAATTATGGGCCAATTAAGCTAGCTTCTCCGACCTCGAACCACCCAATAGGGGATCTGCACCTACGACCGTACAGAGCCTCGAAAGGTACCATTTGGATACTCGCTTGATAACTGTTATTGTATGCATACTCAGCCAAAGGTAAATACCTTTCCTAACTTCCGCCGAAATCCATAATACAGGACCGAAGCATGTCTTCAAGAATCTGAATGGTTCTTTCCGATTGCCCGTCAGTCTGTGGGTGGAACATAATACTCAAATCAACTCTCGTTCCCAACACTTCTTGCAATGACTTCCAAAACCTGGAAGTGAACTGTGGCCCTCTATCCGATATTATGGACACTGGCACACCATGCAATCTGACAATTTCTGATAGATAAATCTGCGCATATTGACTCACTCTGTAAGTGGTCTTAACTGGTAGGAAGTGCACAGACTTAGTCATGCGATCCACTATCACCTAAACTGAATCGAACCCACGTTGTGATCTTGGCAACCCTATTACAAAATCCATCATTATCCTCTCCCATTTCCACTAAGGTATTTCTATCTGTTGTAATGTTCCGGCGGGCTTCTTGTGTTCAGCCTTGACTTACTGACACACTAATCACCTGGCTACATAGTTCGCAACATCCTTCTTCATGCCATTCCACCAATACAGCTATTTCAGATTATAATACATCTTATTAGCTCCCGAATGGATTGTATAAGTTGTCCGGTGTGCTTCTTAAAGAATTCTTTCTTTCAAGTTATCAACCATAGGGACACACAACCGTCCCTCTAACCGAAGTACTCCGAAATCATCAATAGAGAATCGGATGTCGTCCCCCTTCTCTTTAGTCATATTATCCTTGATTTGCTTGAGGTCGGTATCTTCATACTGTCTAGACTTCATCTCTTCTACCAGAGAAGACTTAGCTTGCAAATGAGATAAAAGTGAATTAGGACTCCCAATCTCAAACTGATTTCCCGTTTGTTCTAGCTCATGCAGTTCTCTAATCAACGGCCATCTTTCTTCACTTATATGAGCAAGACTGCCCAGGGATTTCTGGCTCAGAGCTTCGGCTACCACATTAGCCTTTCCCGGATGATACAAGATCGTGCAATCATAGTCCTTCAACAACTCTAACCATCGACGTTGTCTCAAGTTCAAGTCTTTCTGCTCGAAAATGTATTTGAGGCTTTTGTGGTCTGTATAAATTTCACATGTCTCACAATATAGGTAATGTCTCCATATTTTCAAAGCGAATACTACAGCAGCCATCTTGAGGTCGTGAGTCGGGTAATTCTTCTCATGTTTCCTCAGTTGTCACGATGGATACGCAATCACCTTGTCGTGCTGCATCAAGACACACCCTAGCCCAATCCTCGACGCATCACAGTATACCACATACCCTTCTATGCCTTCAGGTAATGCCATCACCGGAGCGGTAGTGAGGCTATGTTTCAGCTTCTGAAAACTCTGCTCACACTTGTCATCCTATATGAACTTTACCCCCTTCTGTGTTAACTTAGTCATGGGTGCAGCAACCTTAGAGAAATCTTGCACAAATCTTCTATAATATTCAGCCAAGCCCAAGAAACTGCGAATTTCAGTAACTGAGGTAGGATGGGACCAATTCTTCACCGCTTCTACTTTACTTGGATCAACGTGGATTCCCTCTGATGATACCACATGACCCAAAAAGGCAACTTTGTCAAGCCAGAATTCACACTTGGAGAACTTGGCATACAATTTCTCCTCTCTCAACTTCTACAATGCTAATCTTAAGTGCTCTGCATGTTCTTCAGAATTTTTCGAGTAAACCAAGATGTCGTCAATAAAGACAATGACAAATCGGTCCAAAAGTGGTTTCAAAACTCTACTCATCATGTCCATGAACGCTGCAGGAGCATTAGTTAATCCGAAAG
Source organism: Senna tora (assembly GCA_014851425.1). NCBI lineage: Eukaryota > Viridiplantae > Streptophyta > Magnoliopsida > Fabales > Fabaceae > Senna > Senna tora. The sequence goes on along the minus strand of CM026261.1, from coordinate 24,048,757 downwards.
ACATCACCAAGAACTCGTAATGTCTATATCGGGTCCGAAATGCGGCCTTTGGTATGTCTGATTCTCGAATCTTCAATTGGTGATACCTAGATCGCAAATCAATCTTGGAAAACCGCTTTGCATCTTGCAACTGATCAAATAAGTCATATATCCTCAGCAATGGGTATTGATTGCGGATCATCACCTTGTTTAACTTTCGATAATCGATACACAACCGCAAAGATCCATCCTTCTTCTTCACAAAAAGGACCGGTGCACCCGAAGGATAGAAACTAGGTCGAATGAAGCCCTTATCGAGCAATTCCTGCAACTGTGTATGTAACTCCTTCAACTCTTTTGGAGCCATCCAGTAAGGTGGTGTGGAGATAGGTTGGGTGCCAGGTTGCAGCTCAATTTCAAATTCAATCTCCCGATTGGGCGGTAATCCCGGCAACTCCCCTGGAAATACATCGAAAAATTCTCGCACTACCGATACTTGAGTTGGTGAAAGTACTGCTTTCGTGGTATCCTTGACCAAGGCTAAGTACCCTTTACATCCTTTTGCAAGTAATTTGGATGCCTTCAACGCCAAGATCAAGCTTGGATACAATGTAGCTCCGTCACCCCATATTACAAAAGGTTCCTCGTTTGGCATATTGAACTTCAAACATTTAGCCCTGCAGTCCATAACCGCATGGCAACACGACAACTAATCCATTCCAAGCATTACATCAAGATCAACCATACACAACAACCGATGGTCTACTACAGTCTCATGACCACGACCTCCACAATGCAAGACTTGTGCATATACTCTACTTGTACCGATTCTCCCATTGGAGTAGAGACCAGTACTGTTTCTTTTATTCTAGATGGACTTTCCTTGAATTTAGAAGCAAATGCATGCGACACATAGGAACGAGTGGAGCCAGAATCAAACAAAACTCGTGCTTCAAGAGAACAAACAATGAGGGTACTTGTCACAACTGCATTTGATGCGTGAGCGTCTTCCTGAGAAACGGCAAATACCCGCGCTTGTCCTCCACCTACTGCCCCTGGCCCTCTACCACTAGATCCTGCACCACGACCTCTAGCTGCACCTGTACTTGCTGGCTGTGGCGGTACAGTTCTTACTGGTGGGGCTGAAATAAGTGTACCCCTTGGCGTCGGATTACTTCTCACACTTTTACATTCCTTTCTCTTTGGACACTCCCTTGCCATATGGCCCACCTGACCGCAGCTATAACACCCACCTGTCAATCTCTGACACACTTCATAGTGAAATCTGCCGCAAATCGCACACTGGGGTCTTGTCTTACCAGCATTTCCACCCCCTTGCACTCTCTGTCCCCCTTGAACATTACTTCTTATACCTGTTTCATGGGTGATGGTTGAGGATTGTCCTCCTGCAGACCTTGAGTATCCTGCTCCTCCACCTGTTGTCTTTCTTTTCTTACTTCCACCTCCTTGGTTATCACTGCCCATAATCAACTTAACTTTGGGATCAACAGACGTTCCGTACCTCTTCCTGGTTTCAATCATTCTGGCACAGTGTACTACTTGTGCTAAAGTCTCGAATTGCCTTCTCTGTGGTAACAAGGCAGTAAACAACGGCTCAGTGAGACGGTGTATGAATCTCTTTATCCTCGCCTCTTCATCAAGAACCAACTCAGGTGAGAATTGAGCCAGTTCCATAAAAAGTAACTCATATTCCGTCACGGTCATGTTAGGCATCATCCACAACTCCTCGAATTGTTGACGCTTTGCATCTCTAGAACCTTCATATAGAAACCGACCCAGGAATTCCCTCTGAAAATCTTCCCAGGTCATTGGTGCCACCCTTCGTGAATACCTTGTTTGTACGGACTCTATACATACTCTAGCAGCTCCCCTCAGTTGAAATGAGGCTAACTCCACCAACTCATGCCCTGAGCACCTCAATATGTTCCCAATTCTAACCACATCTCTCACAAAGTATTGCGGATCTTCTTTCTCACTAGTTCCGCAGAAAGTGGGTGGATGAAGCTTCAGAAATTTCGTAATTGGCAGCTCTCTTGGTGCTACCCGCGACTCACGAGGCACTTCCTGCGGTTGTTGCCATTCTCTGTCCTCTTCCTCGACAACCTCCATCTCTTGATTGCTAGGAACAATCTCTTCTTCTTCCTCGCCGGCTACCAACCGGCGTACTTCTCTCTGTATTTGCCTTGTCATGTCTTCTTTTAGTTCCTGAAATCTTGTCGTAAGCATTTTCGCCACAGAGGGTGCACCTGCCTCTACATGAGGTTCCGGTGACTATCTCCTCTCTTCTCCTCTCACTTGTGCTCTACCTTGACCTCGAGCACGACCTCTACCTCGGCCTCGAGTACGGCCTCTACCTCGGCCTCGAGTGGGCATTTGCTCCTCCCGAATTGACTCTTGATCAATTTCAGCAAGAGTTCTCCCTCCACCTCTAGCATGTCTCGTGATCGGTGGCATACCTATACTACACAAGGACCACACTTAATAAGTACACGTATATCGATGACATTTCATATCAAAGAGAGTAGAAAGAAAAGTGCTGACACAATTTCCTAGGTACTTCCACAAGTGCCTTTTTACTCCCACGTTGTGCCCGGGTTCACAATGAGGCATAAACCGACACCCGGTCATACCTATGGCTTCATACAGTTTAAAGTAAACTAGGCTCTAATACCAAGTTTGTCACGACCCGCTATCGGACGTCGGTGACCGGCACGGGAGGTAGGATTTCTCCTATCTTGTAAGCCTCTAATCCCTGATTAACATTTTCACATGTTCATAACTACCCATTTCTAATACAAACAATATATAATATATATGGTCATACATTTCCGGTGACCAAAGTAGCTCGCAATCCACAGTTCGCTCAACACCGCTTCAGTCTATATATATACACATATACACTCACACATACATATAGTTTACATATTGATCACGCGCTTCAGTGCGGGTGATCTGTCCTATTCGCATGCAAAAGTCCTGTATCCAATCATACATATATTCAATCACACACATGCATATAGTTTACATATTGATCCCACGCTTCAATGCGTGCGATCTATCCTAGTCACATGCGGAAGTCATATTTCCATATAATCATATATTCAACCACACATATATATATATAAATTACATATTGATCACACGCCTCAATGCGTGTGATCTATCCTAGTCACATGCAGAAGTCATACATATATATATGATATATACAATATCATAGCCTAAATTCCTAACACCAAGACCTAACTTTAACATGTACAAAGCCAACAATACTAGAGTAGGACATATATATACAGCAGTTGTATATGTACAAAAGCTACACCCAAAAAGGATTCATATATATATATATATACATCAAGACTTAATTACATAACCAAAATATGCTACCCACACGGACTAAGCGTGCGGTCTTCAGAGTTGACCGCCTTCTTGAGAAGAAGTGGACGCGTTCCCGACACCCGAACCACCTGTATCTGAAACATTTAAACAGGGGTTGAGTCAAACAAACTGAGTGAGGAGCTCCCCCATCCCTGGCGTAGTAGCGGGTACCACTACAGCTAGGGAAGGGTGCAACCACAACCACATGCGCATGAAACAGATTATATTGGACCTTTAATATGATCTGGCAGTCAATATATCACATTCACAATAATTACCCTAATTCCTGCTTCTAACATAATTATTAGTCCGTACGTAAATCATTCACAATTATTTATCATATGATTCCATAAGTAACACATACTCATACTCGTAGGCATTTAATTTCTGTCTCCCGCATTATGCTAAGAGAAGTACTCGCCCGAAGGCAATTTCATATTGTACCTTATTGATCACACAAGGGACTTTCTGGCTTCAAGTCACACTTAGAGCAATAGCCGGTGACTTATCTGACCTTAGTTAACCATAAACCAAGGTAATGGCCACTATGTGGCACGCTTACTGACAATATAATCCCATCTGTCCGATCAGGATGACCGACTCGATCTACCTGGACTATCCTAGATGAGCCCAACTAAACTATTTAACCTTGAAGAATACTCTATGAACAACTACTTGATTTTTCTACTTGTTTCTTAGTTAGGCCTAGTTTCCCCCTTTTCGATTATGCAAAACTCTCATTCACGCTTGATAACCTATGTTCAGTTTCCTCGACACACCATACGGTCAAGATCTTTACGGTGATGTTCAATTTAATTGGTTTCCAATATTATTGAACCCTCACGTATGAGATTTCGACTCAATCCTACCCACGGTAACATATAAGGCTCAATGAACCACATTAACATATATACACATGAGCCTAAACAGATAAGCACATATTTAGTTTGCATGTTCACTACATATTTGCTAACCATACACACGTAGCGCAAATTCATTTGAATAACTATAATTCATATAATAACTGCATAAAATAGAGCAAACCACATATTCACGTAGTCATCCAACCCTGTGGGGTAGGGATGGGAGAGCCCCTCACCTTGTTGGCCCTCCTGATCAGTCCTCGGAGTACCTGAAGCTCCAACTACCCGGTGGTGCCCTATACACATGTGTTTAAGGAATTAAAAACTTGTAACTAAGCATTTATCATGCACATGCCATGTTAATGCTCATGTACCCTCTAGACATTTACAAGAACTAGATACTTAGTCTGTTACGTCATCTTATTTGCTCTTTTTGAAAGTCTATAATGTCTTATACTCGACTTTCACACATTCGAGCTATTTAGAACCTCTAAAAGCTTAGGTTAGAGATTCTAATTGATCTAAACTTCACTTCATGTGTTCATAAGAGCATTTAACTAATAATGGAATAAATTTACGGCTCAAAAGAGTCCTTAGCTTACTCGTTCAACCGTTTCCCTTATTTGCCGAGTAAAAGCTTAACCACTACCTCTTTAATTATATATAAAGAATATAATCGGGTATAATAAAAGCCTTGGACCCAATTTAGTTGGTCTTAGGTGTCCGCCACGGACTAGGCCGAGGTGTTCAGCCCACAGCATAGCTTCTTACTGTGCTGTGGCTTGGAAAAATTTCTCTTTTTCACCGGATTGGTTTTCGGTTGCTAAGGTAATTACTCGGGCTTTATTCCCTTGTATATTTCCAGTAATTATAACACTTATGCTACTCCAATCCAAGCCTATTCATGCATCAAACCACCAAAATTCGAATTTTAGAGTAATTTCTAACCCAGTTTCCATAATTTTCACAACCGGTCAATTCCTACGATTTAGCTTTGATTCTGAACCTCCCTAAGCATTCAATAACACCTAGTAAGTTCGAATTTATCCCTGGAATGTCCCAAATAGATGAAATTGAAGATTTCCTAAAATCCCTAAAATTGGAGAAATTAAGGTTTTGAGAGATTAGGGCTTTCTTACCTTATTCTAATCGGATAGAAAGGTTGGTGGAGGTGGTAGAAGGTTTCAGGTCACCTTCTCTGGCGACGGAGTGGTCTCACCGGCGCGTTTCCGGCCAAAACCCGTCGAACCCGTGCTGCTCCTTCTTCTCGGTCCGTGCCTTTGTCCGCTTCTCTCTCGTCTCACTCCCTTTCTTTTTTTTGTGTGTTAATGAAATGGAAAGGGGGGTCACGGTGATAATAGCAATATTTACCCTTGTATCTTTTGGCATTTGACAAGCTTTTGTTGAGTTTAAAGAGTCATTATGCATGATTTAATGTTATTCAAGGGCACTTAAGGACTTAAATCACAATCTTGTTAATTCCATGTTTTTATTGAATAATTTGTGATAATTCTCTAGTTTTATTAACTTGAGAGCCTCACAATTGTTTTGGTTGATTTGTAGGTCAACTAGCTTGAGGAACAGCAAGGATTCAAGTGCTAGAGGTCGAGAAAGAAGCTGGAAAGCGAAGCCGGTACAAGATTTGAAGCTTAGAGGCATTTTTGGGCCTATTCTACTGTTACACCCGTTGCCAGCAGGTAGCCTTGCAAGCTGCCAGCGGGTGGACTTCAGTTTCAGAAGCAAAATGCGTGTTTTAAGTAATCCACCCGCTGCCAGCTGGTAGATGACCCGCTGACAGCGGGTACACCAGTTCTGCACGATTTTCTCGCGATTTTAAGAGCTGAAACGGATTGTGGGCCCACTTTCTCAGTGTTTTACCACAAGGGGAGCATACTTGGTCGGATTAGAGGGAATATTCTGATGTTTTGGAGGCCCTTAACCTAATTTGGGAGGAACCCACGAAATTACACACATTCATTCACATAAGCTCTCATCCTCTCAAGTCTCTCTGATTTTCCAGCCACACTCCCCATTTTCTCTTCATCTTCTCCACTCTCCACACGCATTCAAACCAAATTCCAGCAACCTCCATCATCATCCATGGCTAAGCAAGGGTTGGAGGAGCTTGGTGAAGCATTTCTCCCATCCATGAGTGGCTAAACCTCTTGTGCTTTGGAGGAGGATGATTAGGGCTTGAGCTATGGCATCAAATAGGGAGTTTTTCTTGTTTACCTTCTACTTATCTTTATGGATTCATGTTTATCTTTTTGATATTGATGATTTTGTATTGATTGTGGCTCCATGGTTGTGGAACTCAACTAGGTTGTAGTTGGACATTAGGAATTTATATAGACTTGTGATTTGTATTTTGATTCTCCCATTGTGGGTTTAGATTACATTGGATTTGGTTGAATCTTATTGTAATTTTTAATTCATTGTGGAAGTCACTCTAATGACAATGGTAATTGTTGAGTTGAATTCTAGTCTATGTTAAATTCCTCATTTGCTTCATTGATGGTATTTGATTAGGCTTGTTAATTGTCCGGTTGGTTAATTGCATCCTCTAATTAATTTACCTAGGTTTAGTGGTTACTAAACTACCTTAGGAAATGCCTTTTCATTGATTAACTCCATACTTTTTGATAGCAAGGATAGCCCAAAGCATTCTCCAACAAAGCATATTCATCTCATTTCATTCACCTCAATTTACTTTAGTTTTTAAAATATTGAAAATCCCCAAAACTGTTAGTTCTAGTTTCATTTAGTTGCATTTAATTTCATTTAGTTTCATTGCACACCAAGTGTTTGTTAAATTGCCTTAAAGACATCCCTTTTTGTGTTAATTGTGCATACTTGTCCATAGAGTCCACAGGCTCCGCGAGAGAGAATCGACCTAGGTTGTGCCACTAGCTGCACTTTCTAGTTTTAATTTGATTGGTGCTGGCCTCGCGACAAGGCCGCGTTCATCACACGGTTTGGCCCCCCCATTTATTTTAATATTTAGACTAAAAAAACAAAATAAATAATAAGTATTTAAATCCTAATTCTTTCCCATCTTTTTAATCCCCTTTTCTTTTAAGTCCTAAAAAATATAATTCCCTATTTCTTTTCTTTTTCTTCCATCTTCACTTTTATTTCAACCTTAATTTAATTTATTTTTCTTTTTGAAAGAAAAATAAATTAAATAAAATGATACTAATTAAAATTAATGTCTCGGATATTACAGAGAAAGAAGAGAGAGAGAGAGTGAGGCATGAAGGAGAAGAAGAAGAAGAAGGTTTAGGGTTTCGCCGGAAAAGTGACTGGGGAGAGCTAGCCGACACCGGAAAAGTCACCGGAGCTCGGGTACGACGTCTCCTACACCTTCCACTAATCGAATCAAAGGTTGGTAACCCCAATTTCATTCGAAACCCTCAATTTCTTTATTTTTAGGGATTTCTTCGATCCACCTTCGATTGGGTTGTTTCAAGGGTAGATTGAAACCTAGGGAGTGTTTTTGAACATTTAGTTGGGGTAAGAATCGAGGCTATACCCTCGGGTTTAGCCGAATTCGAATTTGAAAGGGTTTAGGGTTGAAAAATCTAAATATTCCCAATTTGGGGATTCGTTGATAAATTTGGAATCGGGCTTGGATTTGAGTAGTTAGGATTGGATTTATGTTGTTGGAATGTAGGTGAACAAAACCCGTGAGGTGCAGAGTCAAAGCCAGGGTTGGAATTGGGCCGAAATAGGCCCGAACCAACCCACAGTACAGAAAAAGAATTGATGTGCTGCGAGCTGGCGCTGTAGCGCCAGCTCTCAGGTAGCTGAGAGCTTTTTGGGAAGCAGCTTGGTGCCGCAGTGCCAGGCGTTTGCCTAGCATGCCCAAATTCCATTTTTTAGCCAATCCGGGGTGTTCGAACCTTCTATTTTCAATCCTAAACATCTTAGGACACCCCCAATCATGTTTTTAAGGATCAAAACCATTTCAAATGTCTTCTTGCTCCTCAAGAATAGAAACTTACGTAATAAGCTAAGTCCAACTTCTTGAATTTCTAAATTCCTTATACACCGTCATTAGGTAACCGTAAGTAGGATTGCTTAGAAGCACGTTGAGGTTTAGTAACTCAAATCCAAGGCCCCAAAAGCAACTCAAGGAGAACGATAGATGTGTTAAACCAAGTGCGAGACACTTGAGACTCTCATAGAAGAGAGGGAAGACTAATAAGACCAATGACTCGGTTCTTGGCAACCTCTAGATGCATTTTAGGCACGAGCATGAAGTATGCATATGAATGGCAGATAGTTTGAGATGTTGACCACTTGAATGCATTCGTTAGGAAACCACGACTCGTCTGGAGCAGGAGTTACTCCAGGACAAGCACAAGGGAGCCGTCCAGGTTAGGGGTTTCCCATCCTTGCCCTACAAGGTTGATTGACGATGTGAATATGTGGTTTCCCTACTTGCCTATTTGTAAGAATTTTTAGTGGTAAGCATGCTGTTGTTGTTCCTAAACTGTTATATATGAAAGTATTTGTATATGTGTGTTTGACTACAGGTAAAGAGGTACTGAGGGTATCCATGTGATGACATGAGATACACCGAACAGTACAAGCAAGAGGGTAAGTTGTTGATTGAGTCCAAGGTTGGGTTTACCCTATTAATTAGAAACTCATCAAAGAAATCGTATAGAAGTTCTTAGTAAACGTCGACGTTTTAGGGTAATTGAACTTAGGGAAGACCTTAGAGTTAGGTTATGATCTAACGAAGGGTTTGGGGACAATATGAGGATTAATACGATCTCTTAATTGATTAGTGAGTCGTAGGGATGTTCACACTACCTAGGTAAAGTCAGTCTAGGATAGTAATGGGTAGATAGAGTCAGGATCCCAGGTGAATGCTTGGGAAGAGAAACAAGTCAAACGAAAACATTTGCCCGATGAGGCACTTGCCCTAGCCTGGCACTAGGGTCAGTTAAAGATTAAAACTTTAGCCCGTTGAGGCCATTGCCCTAGCCTGGCACTAGGGCCAGTTAAAGATTAAAACATTTGCCCGATGAGGCCATTGCCCTAGCCTGGCACTAAGGTCAGTTAAAGATTAAAACGATTGCCCGTTTAGGCCATTATCCTAGCCTGGCACTAGGGTCAATTAAATATTAAAACATTTTCCCGTTGAGGCCATTGCCCTAGCCTAGGACTAGGGTCAGTCAATGATTTAAAATAATTTGCCCGTTGAGGCCCTAGCCTGGCACTAGGGTCAGTTAAGTGATTTACAGTTTTCAAATAATATGTTAAAAGTGTTTGCTTATTTATGAGAAGCTTGATAGAAAAGCCTGATCCATAGGTTTATCTTTGATTTTATGTTATATTAATATTGCCTAATCGAAAAATAACATTTGATAAACTGGATTTTCAAGCGCATGTGATTGTGGGGGTTTCCCTTTCCCCAACTGTAGTGGTACCCGCCGATGCGCCGAGGATGAGAAGATTCTCAATGAGTCTGTTTGACTCACTCCCTCTGCTTCAATGTTTCACATACAAGTATCGGGCAGGCATTGACGTCCGGACAGCGATACGGACATCAGACCATCCTTACGCACTTGTTCGCGTGGGGTGGACACCTTTTGGTTATTTTGATTTCTTTTGTTGTACATATTTTAAAGTTATAAGAGTTGGGTATATATATTTACAGCTTTTGATATGTACCTACTCTAGAATTGTCGGCTTCACATGTATTTAAATACAAGGTCCAGTTTGGGGAAAAACTAGGATATGTGTATGAGTATATAAACTTCTGCATGTGAATAGGATAGATCGTACGCATTGAGGCGTACGGTCAATATGATATGGATATATATATATATATATATATTATGTGTGCTTGCTGCATGTGAATAGGATAGATCGTACGTATTGAGACGTACGGTCAATATGATATGAGTATTTATTTTATGAGTGTTGATATATATCTATACACTGGGCTGAGCTGAAGCGGTATTGAGCGAACCGTGGATTGCAGGTTAATTAGGCCACCAGTGAGGTGCGGCCACTATTATGATATATATCTTGATTGTATAGCAGGGTAGTTATATTTATGTTTCACAGGGTAAGGCTTACGGGTTTAGAGGTAAAAGTCTATTCCCGTGCCGGTCTCGTACTCCCGATTTGGGGTCGTGACAATATGCGCCTAATGGATGTTGTTACAGCCTACTTATATGGATAACTGGATAATGATATATACATGAAAGTCCCTGAAGGATTTAAGATACCTGAAAGAAATAATTTGAGTGATCGAGGAATATATTCAATTAAGTTGCAAAGATCATTATATGGATTAAAATAATCCGAGCGCATGTGGTATAATCGTCTTAGTGAGTATCTGCTACAAAAAGAATACAAAAATGATTCTATTGGTCCATCTGTATTTATAAAACGATTAGGATCTGAATTTGTTATCATCCCAATATATGTTTATGAGTTGAATATAGTTGGCACTCCTAAAGGTATTTCAGAAGCAGCAAAGCTCTTAAAAGAAGAGTGTGAGATGAAAGATCTTGGACAGACAAAATATTTTCTTGGGCTGCAAATTGAACATTTAGAAGGAGGAATACTTGTTCATCAATCAACATATGTTAAAAAGATCCTAGAATGAATGATTTTACATGGATAAGGCACATCCATTAAGTACTCCTATGGTTGTTAGATCACTTGAAATGAAAAATGATCCTTTTCGTCCTCGTGAGAATGATGAAGAACTTCTTGGTCCAGAAGTACCATATCTTAGTGCTATAGGAGCAGTAATGTATCTTGCTAATAACACTCGACCTGATATAGTATTCGCTGTAAGTTTAATAGCAAGATTTTGTTCTTCTCCAACTAAGATACATTGGAACGGAGTTAAAAAATATATTCAGATATCTCTGAGGGACACTTGACATGGGATTATTTTATTCAAATGAGTCCAAGTCTCCATTAGTTGGATATGCAGATGCTCATAAAGGCCGATCTCAAGCTGGCTTGGCTATTTGTTTACATTTGGTGATACTGCTATATCATGGCGCTCAACAAAACAAACTATAGCAGCTACTTCATCAAATCATGCAGAGTTGCTTGCAATTCATGAAGCCAGTCGAGAATGTGTATGGTTGAGATCCATGACTCAACATATTCAGGAATCATGTGGTTTATTACTAAATGAAAAGGCCCCAACTACATTGTATGAAGACAATGCTGCTTGCATTGCCCAACTAAAAGGAGGATACATCAAAGGAGATCAGACTAAGCATATTTCACCAAAGTTCTTCTTTACTCATGATCTTCAATGGTGAAATTGATATTAAACAAATTCACTCAAGTGATAATCTAGCAGATCTGTTCACTAAGGCATTACCAACCACAACATTTGAGAAGCTAGTTTGCAAAATTGGAATGCGCCTATTAAGAGACCTTCAATAATATTACAATGAGGGGGAGATAACGCTGCACTCTTTTTCCCTTTACCATGGTTTTGTCCCACTGGGTTTTCCCGGTAAAGGTTTTTAATGAGGCAGCTTATAATGGGTGTATCATTATAATTGGTAAACTCTTTTTCCTTCACTAGGTTTTTGTCCCACAGGGTTTTTCCTAGTAAGGTTTTAATGAGGCACAATTTTGGACATCCAAGGGGGAGTTGTAAATGTATTGTGCTTTTGTGGATGTCTTTAGTAATCCCAAAACCTCCAAAAATCAATGAGTCTATAACTCCAAATTCATTAGGATTTATGATAATATTGATTATGTATTATATGCCTTCCTTAATGTTTGTAACTTATGAATTGAAGGTTACTTTTGTAGCCCTATAAATAGAGGGTGTGTATGCAACGGTTGGAACACCTAAAACTTGATCATTGAGTACTATACTTCTTCTTCTCTTGTCTTATTCTTTTCTCCATCACTCTTGTCATATAGTTTTATAATAAATTGAATGTATTTGTGAATGTTATCTGCATATAATATTTTCATAAAAAATATCTCAATTATCTGTACTCACTAAACAATAGCCGACATTTTAGTACCTCAAGAATTGGAGACTACTTCAAGAAAAATAAATATGGGATAAAATTATTTGAACATAGATTAGAATGCTTTGGAACATAAAAATAATAATAATAACTTATGTCCATGATCATTGTGCTTTGCAAGATGCTGAACCGAATTATAGAAAAATTGGGAAGCTATGTGAATACGCTACTAAGAACCCATGGAGAATTCATAAGGTTATAATATTGATGTGCTTAGTCTTATTATTTAATGTGTTTTCAGTATTGTTAGTCATTTTATTCATGGCGGGATAATGCTATAGAGTTATCAAGAATTCAAACTCATTATCTGTTAGTTATTGGATCTGTCTGGAGATCTGTGTCAAAATATTAGTTTTTTTTTAAATATAATATGATGCATATCTCAAGACATATCTAATAGGTTTGCAACAGGTGAGTTTGAGCTCTTGATAACTCCAAATACTCACCCTTTTATGCCGTGCAATGTTATCTTCAAGAGTCACATATTTCACTGAATGTATTTTTATTTTTGTTTCTTTTACCAAATTAGAGCAATATTTGTTGAGTACACTGTTGGTGTCCTAGGGTTATGTTTGGTAGACAGAATGGAAATGAGAATAAGAATGGGAATAGTTTTACTATGTTTGGTAGTAAGAAATGAGAATGAAATAAAAGTGGATAAAATGACTATTTTATTCTTATATTAAAATATTTTCATAAAAAAAGTAGAGGCAAAAATATTATTTTATCACATTACAAAAAATAAACTATGTTTGGTAAGGAGAATGTTAGAGGGAATGTTGGTATATACAAACATACCCTAAGAGTATTGTAAGTATATATAAAAGATTCAAATATTTTGTTTTGGTTTCCACATCAATTCTTGGTTTTGACTTGGTCAACCTGGTCCGACTAATAACCTAGCATCATTGGAACATAGAGTTACTCTTTTTTCACCTTTTCTATTTTTTTGTGGGTTTACCTTTTCTATTGAATTAAAGATTTAAGTACTTTCATAAAAAAAATTTAAGTATTAATTTCGTAAAATAAAAAATAAATGATGCCCTTTATAATTTATTCATGTTATTTATCAATTATAGTAATTTAGATCCACAAAATATTTTTAAAAAAAACCGTAATTAAATTTGTATTTCAAATTAAAACTCCACATAAGATAATATTTTCAAAAAATTGAGTAGATATTCTGTAGTATAGTAGTATCACTACAAGAAATGTGATTTTTGGCGACGGTTGTTTTTGTTTTTTTGTGGCGGTTTAACGCCACAAAATGACATTTTTTGGCGGATCTCAAACTGTCACAAATGGACATGTCGCAAAGTAATTTTCTTACGGTTCTAGCCAACTGCTGGAATAAATGCCAGAAAGTGTTTTTTCTGACGGTCAGGGCCAGCCAAAAAATGAAAAGTAAAATCGTGGCAGTTTATAACTGTCAGAAAATTTCAAGTAATTTACCGACGGTTTAAAACCGTCACTAAATGAAAGGTAAATTTGTGGCGGTCATTATCTGCCAGAAAATGTTTGGTAAATTTGCGACACTTAGTGCTTGCCACAAAATGACCTATAAATTTCTGACGGCTTTAAACCGTCACGAATTGTCTATTTTACTTTTTTTTTTAAAAATGTCACATATATTTTTAGAAAATGTTTATAATTGATTATATTAATGCTCAAAAAAGATACAAATACACATAGAAGTACATATATATAATACTCAAAATAGATAAAACTAAAGTATTTGTTTGTATTTCTCAAAAAATATTTGTTTGTAAAATCAAAAAATTAGTTCATCACAAAATGAGAAAAGCTTCTAAAACAACCTCCAAAAGCTCTACCTAGGCTCCTGCAATATTGTAAAAATAAAATTTATGAGTATTATTATAGTAATATACAATAAATATCACAAATAACAAAGTAATAAACAATATACATATTTAAATTTTATATAGTTACTAAATATTGCAAAGTAAGTCAATCTCATCTATGTATTGGGTTGATGTTCACTAGCTGAGAATGAATGTCCTGCTGATGACGATTGTCCATTACTTGCTTCTGGTACCTAAGAGAATAACAAATTTATATATATTTGATTATATTATAGAGAACAAATTTTAAAAAATATAAAGAAAAAGATTTATACCACAGAATTAATCAAATGTGCAAACTCAAACAGTACATTTCCCATAATATTTTTGAGAATGTTGAACACACCTCGCATCTCTAATTTTAACTGTGCATTTGAAGCTTCCAATCACGCATTTGAAGCTTCCAATCATGCATTTGAAGATTCAAATCGTGCACTTGAAGATTTCACCTCTGATTGTAACCGACCAATTTCTTGTTGAAGAGCATTTGTAGTGTCTACATTACTATAATTCAACGGTATCTTACCAAGTCGAGTGGTAGATAATCCAAATACTTGAGTAGGGGTAGGGCCAAACCCTAAACCTCGAACTCTCTCGGGATGTTCCTTTCCAAGCACTTGCCCAAGAGAATCTTGCTCACTAATTTCAGCGGATTTTGTCCCTTGATTTTCAAGTTCAATAATTTTTCCTATAAACAAAAATAAATATACACATAAACAAATAGTGTGATACAATTAAATGATAATAGTATTTGATAAATAAAAATAAATAATTCAATTAAATCATACAAGACAAATGGAAAATTCCCTTAAAAAAGCAGCTTTTCAGCAAGAAGTATTCTCTATTAGAAGGAGAGGAACAAATCTAACTTTAATTCGCAGAGACTAAAAGAAAGTGCAGAATAGAGGTAACCCACAAACACATAAACAAACAGTGTGATATCATAAAATCGTCATAGTGGATTGATGAGAGGATTATGCTGCAAGTGTCAGGCCAAGTATGGATGCCAAGAAGGAGGTGATATCATGAGAGTAACTTTGATATTGCTAAAGGGAGTGGGTGAGGGGGAAAGAGAGAGGAAAATGCCAAGCTTATTATGCCATTGCTCACACACATAGAAACTGAATAATGAGCAAGATGTTCAACAGAGGAAGAAGAGGGAATGGATTATGACTTATGAGATGGTGTTAGAGATGAGTGATTCATTAATGAAACGCACAATGGAATGGACATACATTAAGAAAAAGCGGTAACTCATTGTGTAAAACTAGAAGAAAAGCAACATTTAAATTCTAAGGTGGAGGATAGTTTTATATGTGTGAAATCCATATATATATATATATATATGTAAACTATAAGAAAAGGGGTAACTCAGCTCATTGTGCAAAACTCCACTCATCATTTCAAGAACATACATTAATTTAGTAATTAATGATGAGAGATTATGAGCTAAAGTTAAAGTAAAAACCCCTACTATCTCGTAACATCTTGTTGAATTCACTCTAATTAACTATTACCGTATACACCTAGATAATTCATTAGAAAGACAAAATAAGACAGACTATTGTAAGTGTAACAGAACCAAAAATCATGTGCACTTAGCCAATAGCCACTATATATGTAAGACATCGATCAGGGTCAGTGACGTGGTGGGTGTGGTCATCATATATATAAATAGAACATTCTACTGATTTCTTCTAATTGGCTGCAGAAAGACACGTTTATAAATCTTCACGCCTCCACTTTGTCATCCCAAAGGAAGCATATACATATATCTGAATGGCCTCCACGTGGCTTTCAAGGATGAATTTTGCATCTACTTCAATTCTACCTTGCAAAACCGTTTGCTAAAAGTATCCTCACACCACTAAACCACTAGCTATCTGCTACCTATAAATATACTATACGGCCTTCAATTTTCCTATATATCTTATCTCTTCAGAAAACCATACATCACTCGCTCCCTTATTTTCCTGTGTGCTGTTATCACTTCCAAACAGCTATATATAGCCCTCTCATCCTCCTCCATTCTCAAAGCACCCTTCATTATTCACTCACTAGTCACAACTATATCACTAACCTAATTATTTGTACACGAGTGCTAAAAAGAGACGAATAAATCTGTCACGACCCTAAACCGGGAGTACGTGACCGACACGGGAATAGATTTTTACCTCTAAACCCGTAAGCCTTAGCCTGTAAACATAACTATAACTACCCTGCTATACAATCAATATATACAACATAATAGTGGCCACACCTCACTGGTGGCCTAATTAACCTACAATCCACGGTTCGCTCAATACCTCTTCAGCCCAGTATATAGATATACCTCAACACACATAGTATATATCTGTATCATATTGACCGCACATCTCAATACGTACGATCTATCCTATTCACATGTAGCAATCACACGTAATATATATATCCATATCATATTGATCGTACGTCTCTATACGTACAATCTATCCTATTCACATATAGCAGTTTATATACTCATACATATATCCTAGTTTTTCCCAAACTGGACCTTGTCTTTAAGTACAAGTGAAGCCGACAAGTCTAGAGTAGGCACATCAAAAGCTGTAAATATTTATACAATACTTACAACCTAAGAATATGTACAACAACAAAATCAAAATAACTCAAACTGTGTCCACCCACGCGAACGAATGCGTTAGGGTTGGTCTGATGTCCGCTTCACTGTTCGGACGTTGATGCTTGCCCGATACCTGTATCTGAAACATTTTAGTAGGAGGAGTGAGTCAAATAGACTCAGTGAGAAGCTTCCCATCCTCGGCGTAACGGTGGGTACCACTACGACTGGGGAAAGGGAAACACCCACAATCACATGCGCAAAAAGATCTAGTTTATCAAATGTTATATTACGATCAGGCAGTATTAATATAACATATAATCAAGGATAAACCTAAGGATCATGCTCTTCTATCATGCTTCTCGTAAACAAACAATCACTTTAAATAAATTCACAAAAATTATAAATCTGGTCCAAGTGTCTCACACTGGACAATGGCCTCTTCGGCATCAATCACTCAACTGGTTCATTCATCTCACAATGGACAATGGCCTCAATGGGAAACTTTCTTAACTGACCCCACTATCAAGTTAGGGCAAGTAAATCACCTGGCCCTAGAACAAGCTAGAGCAATGGCCTCCACGGGGCGACTTTATCTAACTTGTTTCTCCTTCCAACCTTTCAGCTGGGATTCCGACTCTATCTACCCCTTACAATCCTAAATTGACTTTACCTAGGTAGTGTGAACATCCCTATGACTCACTAATCAATTATGAGATCTTCTTATTTCTTATTTAGTACCCAAACCCTTGATTAGATCATGACCTAGCTCTAAGGTCTTTCCTAAGTTCGATTACCATAAAACGTCGATGTTTACATCTACCATCCTTATACAGCTTACCTGTAAAAAGACTATTGTTTGGTAGGGTATTGGTCACATGAGTTAGTTTTCTTAGGCATCCTGCGGGTTTTAAAAAAAATTAATTCAAGTTTATTTCTTAGAAAATGACGCCTAAGGTTTTCGTAAATGGTTAGGGTTTAACCAATTGGAATGACACAAATTGAGAAAGAATTTTCATGAAAATTTACCTTCCAATGATTATCACTAGTATTTTCAAAAAAGTTTGAGGGTCTTTCAGAATCTCTCATTTGGAAAGACCAAAAAGATTTTTACAAAAATTTCTCATGTGATCAATATCCTATTCTTTATGCTCTTCCTTAAGCAACCCAAGAGAGTTTGGTTGGGCTTAATCCCTTCTTTTCCCCCTTGTGTGCTTAACGAACTAGCAGTTCATGGATCGAGCGCAGGGTTGGACAAGGCTCCTTTCCTGTGACTTACCATTTACTCTGTTTCCTGCTCGGCATATGGTCATGCTCTACACGTTTACATATGCCTCTACTTCTTAACATCTATCTCTACGGCATATGGTTCGGCCACTTTGCCCTTCCATATACCGTATCCTGATTTTCTAGTCCGTAGACTTCTAGTTTTATACTGTGGCATACACCACTTCTTTTCTGTTTACTTTATAGGAAAGACAACTCACTTCCTTCAGCCATAGCATACCGCACAATCGTGACCCATTCACATGGTCATGTTCCTGTTGGTCTCACACCTCATGGCCCTGCTTATTCTTGTCTGTAAACTTTCTATTTCAATCGCCCCATAGGCTTACTTTCTTTTCTACACGCCTAGCGTGTCTTTTCTTTTCACTTTACAAACCATTCCTAGCCTAAACTACCATTCACTGCATATTTCTATTCTACTTGCATTCCATACTATAATCAAACAACTTGTGCCTATACCATAGCACACAACACGCCGCTAACACAGCAGATGCATCGTCTCATTTAACACCTGCAACAATCACACATTGTAGCGCATTCCTGCCTAGAATTCAATCAAATGTGTCTGTGTCTGTGTCTAGGTATCATCCTCCATGGATGTCTCCTTTCCCTATTACGGCATCCTATGGTTCCCAGGGTCACTGCCTCAACTTACGACTCAGTGCTCATCGGCACTTGTGTACTGTACAGGTTATATGCTTTGCATAGAATTTCACATACAAATTCTATGCCTCAAGCGATGACTCGGAAGAATTTATGACTCAACATCCTGAGCAACCTCACAAGTGCCCGTTGGAACTACCGTTATGTCCGGATTCATAAAGGCTAGCCCAACTGATAGCCGAGACTACTAGTTAGCTTCACACTCTTAAAGAACAACCAGGCTTTGATACTAAGTATGTCACGACCCCCGTTTAGAGGACCGTGATCGGCACAGACACAAGGAATACCCCCATGCTTGTAAGCCTTATCACCTAATTTACATAATATCTATTATTGAAAATAAATTCACATGAATTATAATACCATGGCTACACCGAAATGGTGGCCTATCCTAGGAAAGCAAATCCACGGCCAGTGCCGCTTCAGGATATAGATATAGGAAAACAAAAATAATATATCACCTGTGTACTGGATACACATCCGAAGATGCTGCCTATCCTATTCACATGCAACAGATATATGTATATATATATTTTTGGAAACAAGTTTTCCCTGCATCGTAATCTAACGAATCCAGATCTTTAAGGTGTGTGAAGCTGATAGTTCTAGATTTAGTGATACAATATAATTAGGTACGTCTACCCTTTACTTTATGATACACGATAAAGTAAATTAAATTACAATTACAAATCATTCACCCATATGAACAATTTGTGGGTCTTGGAAAGTTTTGTTCGTTCCTCGCTCCACCGAGACTTCTTCCACCTGTACTTAACCTGTCTCTGTGTAGTAAAAAATGAGGTGTGAGTCTTAACCACACGACATAATGAGGACTCTCCCATCCCCAGCGCAATGTGGGTACCATAACGCTGGGTTTGGGAGTCATACACAAGCACATGCAAAAACAACTTGTTACTGTTCATCAGCATACATTCTTAGTGATCACACAACAACAGAAATTTCACCCAAACACTCACATGCATTTAACAGATATAAGCATGCAACAGTTGTTCCACATCATCAATCATCAAGTAATCATATAACATATAGTGTCGGCTTTTACTTACCGGTCTTCTCACGTTCGGCATGTTTGAATTGACACGACCCCCGTTTAGAGGACCGTGACCGGCACAGCCACAAGGAATACCCTTGTGCCTATAAGCCTTATCACCTAATTGACAGAATACGTATTATTGAAAATACATTCACATGGATTATAATACCATGGCTACACCGAAATGGTGGCCTATCCTAGGGAAGCAAATCCACGACTAGTGCCGCTTCAAGATATTGATATAGGAAAACATACATAATATATAACCTGTGTACTGGCTACACATCCAAAGATGTTGCTTATCCTATTTACATGCAACAGATATATGTATATATATATTTTGAAAACAAGTTTTCCCTATATCGCAGTATAATTAATCTTGATCTTTCAGGTGTGTGAAGTTGACAGTTCTAGATTTAGTGATGCAATTTAATTGGGTACGTCTACCCTTTACTTTATGCTACAATAATAAAGTAAATTAAATTACAATTACAATTTATTCACACACATGAACAAGTTGTGGGTCTTGGAAAGTTTTGTTCGTTCCTCGCTCCACCGAGACTTCTTCCACCTGTACATAGCCTGTCTTTCTGTAGGAAAAATTAGGTGTGAGTCTTAACCATGCGACTCAGTGAGGATTCTCCCATCCCTGACGCAAGGTGGGTGCCATAGCGCTGGGTTTGGGAGTCATACACAACCACATGCAAAAACAACTAGTTACTGTTATTAGCATACACTCTTGGTGATCACACAACAACAGACATTTCACTCAAACACTCACATGCATTTAATAACTATAAACATGCAGGAGTTTATTCCATGTCATCAATCAGAAAGTAAACATGTGACATATAGTGCCGGCTTTTACCTACCGGTCTTCTCACGTTTCAGCATGTCTGAATCAAACAACACGTGTGGTGACGTAATCCTGTTCGTTACCACTACGCTGCACATTCAGCAATTATATGCAAACACAGATAATTTGTACATACACACATATGCTAAACATACATCTACTTAATCTCCCCAACTCTTGGGTATCTACTAGTCACTACGTGGCTTTCCCACTTCGAACCCGTGCACTCGGGTTGCTGGCCACCAAGTGGTAAAACATAATTAACCCATTCACGTGGGTACTGGTCACCTCGTTACAATTTTGATAACCAAACACAATCAACTTCTATCTATCAAACAACTGACGCATAGCCACCACGTGGCACGTCCTGACCCCTTGCTGCGGGGTAATAGCTTGAGCCCACTCGTCCATTACCCAACCAGGCCACAATGGCGAGCACGACACGACGTCCCAAAGCCTGGCCTCTAATACACCCTGGACCATCAGGCTCACGGTTCACCCGTAGGTTCCTCCAGTGTCTCCTTATCTTGGTCTCACATATTAATAGGATTCTTTGTACCTTTCCCATAGGATCAACAATTCCTCTCCTTATTAATATGTACAAGTATCCTCAATAGGATATAACTTATATACCCGTCCAGATGCACTCTCTGAGCCTCAAGCTATCGTCATAGCAATATAAATCCTTTCTGACCCTATTACCAGGATAGGGCAATGACCATCGTCATGGTGATTATAAAATCGAGGTCTCAAGTACCATCTGACGTTGTTGTAGTCGATGTCTCACATATTAATAGGATTCTTTGTATCTTTCCTGAAGGATCATCAATTCTTCTCCTTATTAATATGGACGAGTATCCTTAACAGGATGTAACTCATATACCCGTCCAGATGCACTCTCTAACCCTCAAGCTATCGTCATAGCAATATATAACCTTTCTAACCTTATTGCCAGGATAGGGCAATGACCATCGTCATGGTGATTATAAAATTGAGGTCTCAAGTGTCATATGACGTTGCTCTAGTCGATGTCTCACATGGCTAGCATAACCAAATCCGAAACCCACCAATAACTCCCTTGCATGATTATAATTTAAGTCATCGTCGTGACAAGTTTTCAAAATAAAAGTTTAGTCCTTCCGTACAAGGACTCTTGCCACCGTCGTGGAAAAGATTTAATAAATTACTCATCATGCCTCCGGAGCGTATGAGTTGGATTTGTAACACACCAATCATAGCAAACAATTACTCTCTACTCCTATGTCTTCCTTTCTAAGCTACCTTCCAGAACCTATTTTCTAGTTCCTTTATTCTTTTAACATTCTATACCTCTAGCTAACACGTACCAGACAAGCAGAGAATGTACCTACTCATGTAATCCACACAAGCATACAACCCTAGGAGCAGAGATGGAAGAACCCTCACCTTGGCCAACCTTCCATGCAATCCTGTCCTGTAACTTTAGTCTCCTCGGAGTTCCTGTTGCACTCTATTGCGTACCGTTGCTCCTATAAGAACAATATTTACTTCATTAAGGTTGTTACTTAGCTTAACTTGTTATTTATCTCTCCAATTACTCTCACATGTAGTCCATGGTTGCGGACTTCTCTATCCCGACTTATTCGTATCCTTCCTCGGACACTTAACTTACTCGAATATAACACTGCTTGAGTGTTTCACATACTTGGATTTGAGTATTAGACCTCTATCTAACTTGTATTTACAACTAAGGAAGCTTATCTAACTTGATTGGAAGGAATCCTAATTTTAGGAAGGTCTAAGCATTTTGATTCAACTTGTATTCCTACTTGGGTTCTAAGAAATCTAGTTTCTAAACCTCAATATACCTCCAATTTATCCCACTTAAGGTTTCCTAAAGGTTGTGAAAGGATAAGGTTGAAATTCACGAAGTTAAACTTAATTTGTTCCGCAAGTTTCCATTTTTGAGAAACAAGAAGGTACTTGGAGTTATTTAAATCCTCAAAAACATGTATAGGAGTGTTCTAGGGTCTTTAAGATTGAACAGGGGAGATTTAAAACTCTCAACTTCACACTTAAAGTTTATTTGGGCAACCCTAGCAGGGACTCGGTACGTTAACGTCAAGGTTCAATCTTAGTAACCTCGGACCAGCTCTTCACGGGTCTTGTTCAGCTAATATTCCAACCATATAATTTTAACAATACCAATCCAAGCCTATTTACACAAATCCAAGCTCAATCCTAATTATCAACAATTTCCCCAATTTATGAATAATTAGAATTTTAACCCCAAATCCTTCCAAATTCGAATTTCGGCAAATCCGAGAATATAATCTCAATTCCTACCCCAACTAAGTGTTCAAGAAAACTTTCTACTTCTCAATCTACCTTCGAAACAACTCAATTGAAGGTCAATCGAAGAAATCCCATGACAAAAATATTATTTTATCACATGACAAAAAATAGACTATGTTTGATAAGGAGAATGTTAGAGGGAATGTTGGTACATACAAACATACCCTAAGAGTATTGTAGGTATATACAAAAGATTCAAATATTTTGTTTTGGTTCCCACATCAATTCTTGGTTTTGACTGGGTCAACCTGGTCCGACTAATAACCTAGCATCATTGCAACATAGAGTTACTTTTTTTTCACCTTTTCTATTTTTTTTATGGGTTCACCTTTTCTATTGAATTAAAGATTTAAGAACTTTCATAAAAAAAAGATTTAAGTACTAATTTGGTAAAATAAAACATAAACGGTGCATTTATAATTTATTCAAATTATTTATCAATTTTAGTAATTTAGATCCACAAAATATTTTTTAAAAAACCGTAATTAAATTTGTATTTGAAATTAAAACTCCACTATAAGATAATATTTTCAAAAATTTGAGTAGATGTTCAGTAGTACGATAGTATTGAACTTCAATACATCCTTCCAGTCAGTTGGTCCCTAATCAAATCTAGGTGGGTCCTAATTAATGTGAATTTTAATTAATATTAACAAATGACACAACATGTAATACCCCGGAAAATTTCGAGGATTAAAGAATGATTTATTTAAAGTTTTGAGGATTTAAGAATGATTTATTTCGGGGCTAGGAATTAAAACCTGAAAAAAAAAGAATATAGAAAAAGTATGAAAGTTAAAAAGAAACCGGAAAGCAAATTTTTTTTTTCAAAAATTGTAATACCCAAGAAAATTTTTTGAAGTTTAAAATAAAATAACAGGGAAAGAAAAATATGTAGAAAATGATTTTTAGGATATAATTCAGGACCTAAGAAATTGGAAACCTGAATTAAATAGGGAAAGGGGTTAAATTAAAAATCCATAGTAGTTGTAACTTCGGAATATTCCACCTTGGGACACGTGGCACTGAAGTTCTAGAAGCACGACCCCGGCACCCGCTGGGGACACGTGGCAACACTCATCCCTCCATTACGTAGCCCTCACCCACATCACAACAAGGAGCTTCCCTTCAACTAGACGTGGGATCTCCACATAGCCTCGTGGGACGACCCACGTGCCACGAGGTCGTGGGTCGAGCACGATCCCCCCACACACAAGTATAAATAGACCCCCACTCGGGGGACTCAAGAAGAAGGAACAATCATCTCTGAATAGACATTCAACCCTGAAAAGAATCAAATACAACCTGAAGGGTTATCACCCATCACTCTCAAATAAACCTCACAAGTACTTTCACTCCCTCGAGCCCTACCGTTGGCCCTTCATTCAGGCCGACCTCCGACCGGCTCACCTCTTCCTTGAAGTACACCGCTTACACGGCTTCCAGCAGCCCTCAGAGACCATAGCTCTCTCCCACTAAGGCAACCTCCCACAGAGCGACTCGCCTGCCTGGAGTACCTTAGGCACGTCTTAGCCGCACACGGTCCAATACAGGTAACAACCTTGCCTAACGGCTCCGATAGACGTCACCATGATGAACTAAATGGACTTTGATCCCTCCAGAAGGGTACGTAGGCACCTAGGTGCATCACCTAAGGACAAGTACCCCAAGGTTAAGAACCCTTGCGGTCCTAAATTCATATTACAATTGTCTGAGCCAAAAATGACAGTTACAGTGGCGCCCACCGCGGTCTTATTCAGACCACAATGCCTTGCGCACTCTGCCGCTAAACGGCATTTCTTTTTTCGGGGAGTAGGAGTATACACCTAACAATCAGAAACCCGCACTTTTTTTGTTTTGATCTCCAATACAGATACAAAACACGATACGTCATGACCGACTTGAACGTTCCTGCCACCACGACTGACGCCAGCGCCCTGAGGCGCAGCGCGAGGAATATTCAGGGGACGACCGAACCGGTCACAACTGAGGTAGGCGGATCAAGCGTACTCTGTCTCAAAGCTCCTCAATAACACAAGTAGCCGTCATGGAGACCGTGGTCCCGAACTCGGCATCCAGAGAGGAAACTTGCCCTCAGCACCCGTACGGCATGCCACACGTCCCTTGCCCCACAACCGGTGGTCAAGAAGCAACGGAGTTAGTGAGGAACCCGCGAGACGCTGAGATCGCCCACCTCGAGGCAGAAGTAGCGGCTCTACGCCAACAATGATGGGAAGAGGACAGGAGCCTCGCCCCAGCAAATGTGAGCACTCAACTACCCATAGTGCCATACGGTGCGACGGCAGGGATCTCTAGCGACCATACTGGCTTACCCACAATTCAATTTGGGACCTTACCCATGTAGTTCGCACGGTTGTCATTGACGGCAGCACCACCCCCAACGGTGATCCCACCTGGACCTACCATGGTCGCCGGACAGGCAGCACGACTCGTTATGAACTTTCCACGACCACCGATCCCCAACTACCCTCTAGAGTCCTACCTCCACATGCCATGGGCCGCGACCTACAACCCATATGCAGCCGCCGACGCAAATGCATAGCAGTGGCCCGCGATAGAATTCTAGGGAAGAGGGAGACACCCCTTCACCCAACAAGTCATGAATGAGCACGTGCCCATGGGTTTCAAGATGCCCTTCCACATAGAGCCTTATGGAGGGGAAACCGATCCACGAGATCACCTGAATACCTTCAACTCGGCCATGTCGATACTGGGTATCACGGACGGTCAACAATGTTGGGTCTTCTCATCAACTCTAAAGGAAGCCACCTTGAGATGGTTCTCCTTGCTGCCCACCAATTCGATCCACAGCTTCGAACAACTGGCACAGAACTTTTTCACACAGTTCGCCAGCAGCAACGAGTATCAGAAAAATGAAGACTACTTCATCGGTTTTCACCAAGAGGAGGGGGAAACCCTGCAAGCCTTCTTGGCCCGCTTCACCAAACTCTCGCTCCAAGTTAGAGGCCTCCAGGACGCCGTCGCCATCTTTGTCATAAACTAGGGTCTTCAATGCTCACAGTTCTACGGGGAACTAAATAGGTGCCACGTCTCCACCTTACAGGAACTCATGGACTGTGCGCAATGGTTCATTCAAGAGGAGAACGCTCAGATCGCTAAGGACAAGATGAGGAAGTTCTTGATAAGTAAGGCCGATATGGAACGAGCAAAAAAGAAGAAAGAGAAAACGGGGACCGAGAGCCAAGCTCCCAACGAAAAGAGTGGTAGGAAAAGGTCATCTCCTCGACCACGAACACCTCCCCAAGGACGGTTCACGAGCTATACTCCCCTCAACAGATCTCATGTTGGGGTGTTGGAAGAGATTTATCATTCCGACATGCTCACATTCCCCCCGCAAGTCAAAAGACAAAAAACGGGAAGACCGGTGGACAAGTCCAAATACTGCCAGTTCCACAAGGAACACAGACATGAAACCAACGATTGCATCCACCTGAAGGATCAGATCGAGGACCTAATCCGGAAAGGGCAACTCGGCAGGTTCATCAAGGAGAAAAGCGGGGCCAATTCCGAGCATCCCCGTGAAGCTGACGGCCTAGCAATTACCCGTAGGGTCATCAGTGTCATAGCGGGTGGATTGCAGCGCGGTACCGCCTCCCTACCACAGAACAAGAAGAGGATGGAACGCTCCATACTCGCTCTAGACTACGCTCCAAAGCACAAGAAGAAGAGCGAGGCCAAGGCAGACCCCATCACCTTCGACCTCCCTAACCTAGAGGGACCAGTCCACGACGACCCCATGGTAGTGACCGCGATCATCGCCAACTACGAAGTTAAGAGAGTCTTAATCGACCAAGGATCCTCAGCAGACGTTCTCTACTTCGACACCTTCAGAAAGCTCGGGTTGATCGAGGCCAGCCTAAGGCCCTTCCTCGGCACGCTCATTGGGTTCTCAGGAGCCTAGGTTCCAGCAGAAGGAATCATCAATGCCCGAAAAATAAAGGGAACCCTGCCAAAGCTCACGAGCCTTTATGTAGACTTCATCATTGTCTCAGCACCATCAGCATACAATGTGATCCTAGGGCAGCCGTCCCTAACCAAGCTCAGAGCTGTAGTGTCCACCGCGCAGCTCACAATGAAGTTCCTAACACCCCACAGGGTTGGAGAAATCATGGCGGACCAGAAATTGGCGCAAGCATGCTACGCAGCTAGCCTAACCAAGACCGTCAAGGTCGCCCGCCTTTGTCCCAAAGAAGCACGCGAGGAACCCCTCGAGGCTAAAGAGCCAGGAGGAAAGAAACCACAGTCCGCCCGCCCAGACCTTACCTCCGCCTAAGACTTCAAACGAACATTGCATTTCATCTTTAAGCCAAGTCATATGCGTCTCTACTTTGAATTTAGGATTTCCAGCCTGGCCAAGGCTCGCCTGACTTAGGCAATCCGAAGGTAAACATTTTACTTAGCTTCAACCTGCCCAAGGCTAGCCCGACTGAGGCTGCACGAATGTACTCATTTTGTTTGTTATTTAAAAGCACTCCTTTTTTTCAATTAGAGACAAGACTTCAACTTTGCAAAGTACTCGCGTAAGTCTTATCACGGACGACGGGCTCAACCGCCCCAAAAATGCTAAGCGCCCCCTAGGCCAAGCTAAAATTTCCTCAAGAGCGCGGTAAACAAACCCCTTTGGTGCGAAACCACAAAACAAACGTTCGACGAACCACGCTAGCAACACGCATATAAACCGTCCTGATCACACGGTGCTCATGCAAAAAATCTTTTTACCCAGACGTAAAGAGATAACCACAAACTAAGAAACTGCAAACACGTACGACTTTTTACCCCGAAGTAAAAAGGAAAGCAGGAAAAGCTCTTCACAAAATCATTCTCATTAATACAAAAATGAGAGGGCGTCCGCCCATTTACAAAGGGTAAACACCCGAAAAATTACATAAACCTAATCTTGGGCATCCCCAAGATCTACCTAAGTCTTGGCCCTAGCCGACTCCACGTGGTCAACACCTCCCAATGACCCCCGCCTGGTCGCCTCAACCAGTTGCTGAGAAGTAGGTCCAATCCCTAGAGCTCGCTCACCAATTCGGGACAACACTTGGTGATCCACCAAGCGATCCGTCAGTTGACAATGATAAGCCAGATTCAACGGAGGGTCCATTTTCGTCCGACCGCGAAGCTCACCCTAAAAAAACTCCAGGGAAGGATGCAAGGAAGCCACACACTCCGTTGAGAACTCTCCCCACGGAGACGCTCGAGCTGCTCAACCGCTAGGAGCATGCCATACATCCTCTGTGCGGGTAGCTCCTCCTGACGATCGGTGATGTCGGCAACCTTGCCCTTAGCCGCCAGCCGACCAGAAAGATACTTACCAGCACGAGCCTCGCATCCCGCAGAGCCTTATGGAGCGAATGCAACTCCTGCTGACGACTCTCAGTGTCATCACGACGAACGGCCAGCTCCCTGCGAGCCCTCTCCAACTCTGAGCGGAGAAACGCAACCTCGAAAGGATGACCAGCTTCAGCCCTGAGACGGGCGACCTCCTAAGTCAAGGACTTAACTTCCCGTCCTTGACCCTCAGATTCAGCTCCTCGACAGACAGTTGCTCTCACATGTCCGCCAACCGCTTTTGGGAGACCTCTAGAGTCCGACTCTTAGAGGCCGCGACGATGGAAAATTGATCTCGGTCGCGGCGAATCTCCTCCTGCAAGAAGCGCACACATACAGCGAAGTCAGGAATGCAAACCTATCATAAAACGGAAGGAACACCAAGACTACGGAACTTACCACACGCTTCTCCCACTAAAGTCCACCTTGATGGAAGTCGGCTGACACCTCAGCAACCCGGCTGAAGCCTCGAACAGCAATATTCAGGGGCAAAGTGTCCAACCCCCTGGCCTCCCTCTCCCAAATCTCCACGGGAAAGCGCGTGCCCAATGCCACCAGTTCAAAAGCCAATCCCCCCTCCGGTGGCCCAAGGGGTTCAGAAGGGTCAGCACTAGACCCAGGAACAACATCTCTCATGGCAGCCGCTTGACTCGCCACTACATTCCCTCCTTCTGAGGGAACTACGGCCGCATATCCAGACCCTACGACCTCCACAATCGTAGGATCACCCGCCGCAGCCTGAAGGACGGAAGAATCTCTGACAGGCTCCTCAACGGCCACCCTGGCCCTCTTAGCAGGAGGTTGATTGACCCCCTCAATAGGGCTGAGGACGGGAGGACGGGCAGAAAGGATCACCCTCATGGGTGACTGAAGGACGGAAGCGGAAGTGGTAACAGGAGCAGAAACAGTAACAGCATCCCCCGCCGAATCCTCCGCTTGGGCATCCTTCCGGTTAGTACTCCGCCGTACGACCTGCGGAGATGATCGCAAGTCAACCCTAACAGGACGCCTCTTGGGACCACCTTCCCTGCTTTCAGCCGGCTCCGCCGAAGAAGTTCCTCTCCTTCCACCTTCTCGGAGTCCGCTAGGGCGACATTCCCATCCTTCTTCCTCCTCTCCCTCGGAAGAACCTCTTGACGACGCTCCCCTTTGGAGGACAGAGGCACTAGAAGCCGTCTTTCCATCTTACCAGCAGTAGGGACCGTGGCAAGTACCACAACTGAAGCATTAGCAGCAACCTCTGGTGATAGGCCCTGCTGATCATTCTTCCTCCCCCGCTTCGGCCAGTGTCACGAGTCTGAACCAGTGGAGGAAGAGGAGGGGTAGAGGAAGGAAGATCTTCCAAATCAGTGAAATCAAATGGGTAGTAGCTGTAATCATCACCCCCGCCAGCCATCACAAAAATACAATTCTAGAGAAAGCAAGGAACAGAGGCAAGGGAGAAAGGTGAAGGCAAACGTAAAATCACGAACTTTCAAACGTTGGGCATTTATACGGCACCCAGAGGCGCGACGATTCAAAAACTTTGACTCCTCGAATCCCGCAACGGATAAAACCCTTATCCTCTGCAATCAAACCCAGTTGCAACCGCCTGCCTCAACCACACACGTGGAAAGAAGCAACGGGCGAGATACATAGCCAGGGCAATGGAGACGCAAAGACCGAAAAGCCCCCGCGAACCCGAAAGTCGCTTCAAAACATTCGAGGGTCTTTTCGCGAAACTCTCCACCCAGGCTAATGATGGCTACCCTCGTAAACGAACTCGCATTAATGAGGGAGAAATGGCGGCAAAACGCTTTAATGACAGAAGCACCCGTTCAAGCCCTGACACGTGGCATCAACAACAAAGCCCGCTCCCTCAACAAAATAGCCCTCTGCAAGGAAGCCACCATTAGCTACCAACCACTGGCCAGATGAGAGCTCTTCGAAAAAATGACCAAAGCAGCCCCTGAGTTTTAGATTCCCTTCACTAACACTCAAAGGGTATTTTGGGAAAGGCCCCTCTGAGCAAATGATGACTCCACTTCGGTAAGTCGCGTACTTCCTACAGAGACGGCTCAGAAACTTGTTGAGGAAGCCAAGCGGCCAGCCAACCAAAACGCGACGCGTGTCCTCTCCAAGACACCTCCTTTCCTACGGAGCAGTGCGAGAAGGCCAACTTCATGAGTCGGACGACCAACTCCCATACTCCAAAGCGGTCGAACCATCCCGCAAGCAAAGGCAGCGAAATTCCCATGTATCCTACAAGCAAAAGGAACTTAAGTCCACGGGCGCCCGACACCCGTAGACTTGGGGGACTTATGTAACTTTGGAATATTCCACCTTGGGACACGTGGCACTGACGTTCTAGAAGCACCGCCCCAGCACCCGCAGGAGACATGTGGCACCACTCATCCCTCCATTACGTGGCCTTCACCCACATCACAACACAGAGCTTCCCCTCAACTAGATGTGGGATCTCCACAAAGCCTCGTGGGAGGACCCACGTCCCACGAGGTCGTGGGTCGAGCACGATCCCCCCACACACAAGTATAAATAGACCCCCACTCGGGGGACTCAAGAAGAAGGAACAATCATCTCTGAATAGACATTCAACCCTGAACATAATCACATACAACCTGAAGGATTATCACTCATCGCTCTCAGATAAACCTCACAAGTACATTCACTCCCTCGAGCCCTGCCGTTAGCCCTCCGTTTAGGCCGACCTCCGGCCGGCTCACCTCCTCCTTGGAGTACACCGCTTACAGGGCTTCCAGTAGCCCTCAGAGACCATAGCTCTCTCCCACTAAGGCAACCTCCCACAGAGCGGCTCGCCCTCCCGGAGTACCTTAGGCATGTCTTAGCCGCACGCGGTCCAATACAGGTGACAACCTTGCCTAACGGCTTCGATAGACGTCACCATGACGAACTACGTGGACTTTGATCCCTCTAGAAGGGTACGTAGGCACATAGGTGCATCACCTAAGGACAAGTCCCCTAAGGTTAAGACCCCTTGCGGTCCTAAATTTATATTACAATTGTCTGAGCTAAAAATGATAGTTACATTAGTTATTATTTATTAAATTATCAATTAATTTAATTAATTTATTTATTTATTATTTAAGTATTTAATTATTATAATTATTAATTATTATTTACCTTTTAATTTAATTATATACTTATTTTTATTATTATTATATATATTATTTAATTTTATTGGGGGGTGTCGTGGCTTTAAAAGAATCAAAAAGAAAAGAAAGAGAAAAGAGGTAGAGACAAGGGGGACTCGTGAGAGAGAAGAAGAAGAGAGAGAGAGGGTCACGCATGAAGGAGGAAGAAGGGGAAGAGGGGGATTTCGCCGGAAAAGTGGCCGGAGGGAGCTAGCCGAAGCCAGAAAAAGTCACCGGAGCTCGGGTACGATGTCTCCCATGCCTTGCACCGATCGAATCAAGGTTGGTGAGCCCAATTTCATTCTAAACCCTCAATTTTTCCATTTTTAGGGATTTCTTCAATTCACCTTCGATTGAGTTGTTTCGAGGGTAGATTGAGACCTAGAAAGTGTTCTTGAACACTTAGTTGGGGTAGGAATCGAGATTTTGTTCTCGGATTTGCCCAAATTCGAATTCGGAAGGATTTGGGGTTGAAATTATAATTATTTTCAAATTGGGGAAATTGTGATAATTAGGATTGAGCTTGATTTGAGTAAATAGGCTTGGACTGATATTATTAAAATTATATTGTGGAAATGTTAGCCGAACAACACCCGTGAAGAGCTGGCCCGAGGTTATTAAGGTTGAACTTTGACGTTAACGTGCCGGGTCCCTACTCGATTTGCCCAAATACACTTAAGGGTGACGTTGAGAGTTTTAAAGCTCCACTCTTCGATCTTAAACACCCGAGGATAATTATGAATATTTATTAAGAATTATTTTAGGTACCTTCTTGTTTCTCAAGGATGGAAACTTGCGGAACAATGAAGTCCAAATTCTAAAACGGTAATTTTATTCCTTCTTAATTATTAGGAAGCCTTAAGTAGGGTGAATTAGAGGTGTATTGAGGTTTATAAACTAGATTTCTTAAAACACAAGTTGAAACAAAATGCTTAGATCTTCCTAAAATTAGGATTCCTTCCAATCAAGCTAGATAAGCTTCCTTAGATGTGAATACAAGTGAGATAGATGTCTAATACTCAAATCCAAGTATGTGAAACACTCAAGTATAGTGTTATATGCGAGTAAGTCAAGTGTCCGAGGAAGGATACGCATAAGTCGGGATAGAGAAGTCCAATAAGACAAAGAGCTTGATAAGTATTTTATTAAATATTTTCCAACTCATACACTCCGGAGGCATGATAAGTATTTTATTAAATATTTTCCACGACGGTGGCAAGAGTCCTTGTACGGAAGGACTAAGCTTTTATTTTGAAAACTCGTCACGACGGTGACTTAGATTATAATCATGCAAAAGGAGTTATTGGTGGGTTTCGGATTTGATTATGCTAGAGATGTGATACATCATCTAGAACAACATCAAATGGCACTTGAGACCTCAGTTTTATAATCACCATGATGATGGTCAATGCCCTATCCTGGCAACAGGGTCAGAAAGGATTTATATTGCTATGCCGATAGCTTGAGGTTCAGAGAGTGCATTTGGACGGGTATATGAGTTATATCCTGTTGAGGATACACGTCCATATTAACAAGGAGAGGAATTGTTGATCCTTTGGGAAAGATACAAAGAACCCTATTAATATGTGAGACTAAGATAAGGGGAGACACATGAGGAACCTACGGGTGAACCGTGAGCCTAACCTAGAAAAGAGAAATCGTCCTGTGGAGTTGGTTTGGTCCAGGGTGTGTCAGCGGCCATGCTTCGAGATGTCGTGCCATGCTCGTCATTGTGGCCTGGTTGGGTAATGGACGACTGGGCTCAAGCTATTGCCCCGCAATGAGGGGTCAGAACGTGCCACTTGGTGGCTATGGATCAGTTGCTTGATAGATAGAAGTTGATTGTGTTTGATTAACAGAATTGTCACGAGGTGACTAGTACCCAAGTGAATGGGTTAAGTATTGTTTGATTAACAGAATTGTCACGAGGTGACCAATACCCAAGTGAATGGGTTAAGTATGCCTTGCCACATTGTGGAAAATAACCCGAGTGCACGGGCTCGAAGTAGAAAAGCCACATAGTGGCTAGTAGATACCCTAGACTATGGGAGATTAAGTAGATGTATGTTATGGTATCTATGTGTATGTACAAATTGTTTGTGCTTACATATGATTGCTGATTGTGCAGCGTAGTAGTAACGTACAGGATTACGTCACCACAACGTCTTGGTTGATTCAAACATTTTGAACGTGAGAAGCCCGGTAACTAAAAGCCGGCATTATATGTTATATGTTTACTTGTTGAGTGATGATGTGAATTAAACTGCTGCATGCTTGTATATGTTAAATGCATGTGAGTGGTTGGGTGAGATATATGTTGTTGTGTGGTCGCCAAGAATGTATGCTAATTAACAATAACCAGTTGTTTTTGCATGTGGTTCTGTATGACTCCCAATCCCAGGGCCATGGAACCCGCCTTGCACCGAGGATGGGAGAGTTCTCACTGAGTTGCATGGT
Organism: Senna tora; assembly: GCA_014851425.1. NCBI lineage: Eukaryota > Viridiplantae > Streptophyta > Magnoliopsida > Fabales > Fabaceae > Senna > Senna tora. The sequence goes on along the minus strand of CM026261.1, from coordinate 24,014,840 downwards.
TAAGACTCACACCTCATTTTTACTACACAGAGACAGGTTAAGTACAGGTGGAAGAAGTCTCGGTGGAACGAGGGTTGAGCAACACTTTCCAAGACCCACAACATGTTCATGTGGGTGAATAAATTGTAATTGTAATTTAATTTACTTTACCATTGTATCATAAAGTAAAGGGTAGACGTACCCAATTAGATTGTATTACTAAATCTAGAACTGTCAGCTTCACACACCTTAAAGATCAAGATTAGTTATATTGCAATACAGGGAAAATTTGTTTTCAAAATATATATATATATACATATATCTGTTGCATGTGAATAGGATAGGTAGCATCTTCGGATGTGTAGCCAGTACACAAGTTATATATATTATGTGTGTTTTCCTATATCTATATCCTGAAGCGGCACTGGCCGTAGATTTGCTTGCCTAGGATAGGCCCCCATTTTGGTGTAGCCACGGTATTATAATGCATTTGAATGTATTTTCAATAATAGATATTTTGTCAATCAGGTGATAAGGCTTATAGGCATAGGGGTATTCCCTGCGTCTGTGCCGGTCACAGTTCTCTAAACGGGGGTCGTGACACAACATGATTGAATGGATGCAATGATGTTCAGTAGTACTACGGTAGTTCTAAACTTTTATCCCAAAAATTAATTATTAAGATATTCAAAATCTAATATCATATATTTGAATAAGTTAAATTATAGCCTTACACTTATATTTTAATCAATTTGATTTTATTCAGATTAGACATACTAATATTATATACTAGTCTTTGTACTCGTGCCCTGCACGGGTTATATCTATAGGTACGAACACATTGGTATGAAAATTCTGTTTACAAAGAAAGACGATAAGTTTTTGGGAAATTTTTATTCATAATACACATAGCTACATCCAATGTGATATATAACAATTAACTGTATTGAAATACTTTTTTATGAAAAATTATTTGTCAATGCATATGATACTTTTGAAAAATTAAACGTCAAAACAATGCTCAATAGTGCACAATGTAAGGAATCTAATTTGCAAAGTTATATCAAATAAAAATTTGTAAGTAGTAAATCATACGTGTAATTAAACAGACCAAGGATATAAAGGATGATAAAGGATGATTGGTCATATACATTATTGAATAAAAATAGAACTGTGCAAGCAACAGAATTGATTATCTAGCAATTTTGAATAGAAGATAATTAGATAAATTTCCTTGGCAAAGATAATAAAACGAACATGGGCAGTACAACGGGATATAATTTTAGAATATTTTATAATTAAATTTAATAATTATAAGCATCTATTATTTTTAACATATTAATAACAATATATAGTAAAAAAATTACTTTGGCTTAACTGATACCTGAAAAATATTATGATATTGATTGTTTAGATGTATAACCTTATCGATTGATCTTATAAATATAAATAAATTTAAACAAAAGATTTATATGATGTAAACACGTGAAAAATGTAAAAATCTATATACTAATTTACACAAAATGTATATGATACAGACTACTTAACATTTTGAAAAACCTCCTTGTAGACAACGCTATATGTTTTGTTGGATGGATGTCCATAATGCTTACAAAACAGTACTTTCAATTATAAATAAGATGTATGGGATATAAATAATATGTATTTTAGATGTACGCAAGTATGCATTTTAGACGTACGGAGGTATGTATTTTAATGGCAATTTGATTTTTGAAACACGGAGGTATACATTTTGGACGTAAGGGAAGGAAAACAGGTCTAAAAAATGGAGAAACGGGTTGGTTCGGTTCGAGTTCTATAGTTTTTGTTTTCAAAACTGACCAAACCCCTACTACTTTTTATTAAGTTCGGTTCCATTTTGTCCTTAAACTGAATCCGACCTGACCTGTGACCACCCCTAATCACGTATATTCTATGATCTTAGCTTTGTTCATATGTATTACCTAATGGGTTGATATTATAAATAAGTATAAACTAAACAAATTTACGACAAAAACACATAATAAGTTTAACAAATATATAGCAATGTTTAAGAAGTGTGCATTGTACAAACTACTAAACATTATGAAGAAGTGTACTAATTCTACATTTACTGTGATGTCAAGTTCATACATAGTCTACATATAGGATGATCAACAAACCATGATTTCAAAATCTCCATGAAACATAACCTTCTATTCTCTCATAGAAAAAAAAAAGTCATTAGGAATTCAGGATCTCTCATCACACATTGACATTAAAATACTATATTAAATTCTAATTGTTATAGAAAATGCACACTCCTACTTTCTTCTTGCTTAATGCATCCATGGAAGCTTGTCAGACAACTTGTGCTGCTATTACTAATGAAGAAGCTAAGAATCATACAAAATGTGTTGTGGTATCTGAGACATACAAAAACCTTCAAGTGGACAAGTACATTCAAGTGGTATAAGATATATAATGATAGTTCAAAACCCCAATGAATCAATATAAGTAGTTATGCTAAAATCTTTCCAAATCAATATGATTAGAAATAGTACCAATCCTTCTCAAACCCATCATCTCCCCTCAAATACAGATTTTATTATTCCACTGCCTAGAATTCATAAATTTATTAAAATTTTATTACCATATTCAATGTTAAAGTTATTAATGAATTTATTGATCAGAAATAACTGAATAACTTTAGAGGTAAAATGAGTCTCATGATATGGCAGTTTCATAAGTTACTCCATTACTTGTATGCATCTTGAATTAAACAACCAAATTATAAAACAGATTGCCAAAATATAATATCAAAGACCACACAAAATCTATTATTGAAGAAGCATAGGAAAATAAGAGTGAGGAAAAACAAATAGAAGCGAAAAATACTAATAGCAAATTCATACACATACCATTTCAAAGCTTTATCTAGACAAATTCACCTTATAAATATTTGTATGCTCTGCTTTCTTCAGGCTCCTTTCCAACATATGCTTCCAGATTATATATTATAATAGAAATTGGGGGTTCTAATCAGTGAAAGAAGCAAGGACTACCACCATTTGAAGAGTGAGGAAATGGAGAAAAAATAATAATAATAAGAGCAAAGTGAGAGAATTGACTTGGAAAAAGCCATAAAACCATAAACAAATGTCAATATTTTTACAAAAAAGTAGAGAAATATGAAAGCATAGTGAGTGTGTGTGAAAATTTGTCTCAAGATATGTATATATATATCATCAATGGGTTGTTTCATTAAAAAACTCAATTACATTCTATGTTTTGAAATAAACTTTATTATATCCCCAGCCATTTAGATAACAAATTTTATCAAGAACATCATAATCCACAGAATCGCAGGCATATGTTTAATAAGACAACAAAAACTGTATATATTAAAGTGAACTATTTTCATCAAATTCTGATAAAATAATTCATTTTTTTCTCGTTCAGTCTTCGGGGCATTGTCCCGACTAATTCGAACTCAACCAAGTCTATCCACAAGGATAACTGCATTCATAAGGTCTCGATCGAGACCTTGCTTAAGCAAGCCTGGTTGATAGATAAAATAATTGATCAAACATTCGATTAAAGAAAAAAATTTAGTTGCAAAAGAAAAAAATTACCTGAGATAATGTAGTGCTGCCAAATAAAGAATCAGGTTTCTGCTCCCTAAAGCCGAAAAACTTCTGTATAAATAAGCAAATCCAAAGACTTTACGGCAAAGAGAGAAATATTTCCTCCCCAACTAAAAAATCGAAAGGGGAAAAAAGTCAAAAATAAATCTAAGGGAATCTATTAAATGGAAAAATTAACTAACATGTGTAGGTAAGTTTGCATCTTGAAATCCTTCAATCACTCAAGATCATGTCTTATTGTAGTTGATATAAATAATTTCATCAAAATATGAGCATAATTCTCAATGCTTAAGAAAACTCTATGAGTTGGTCATCTGATCTGTAATACCCGAGAATTTTTGAACTAGAAAAATAAAATAAAAAGAGAGAGAAAAGAAGTAGAAAGTAATTTTTAGGATTTAATTCAGGACTTAAGAAATTAGAAACCTGAATTAAATAGGAAAAAGGGATTAAATTTAAAATAGATATTTGTTATTATTTATTTTATAAATTAATTATATTACTTTTATTAGTTATTTTATTAATTTAATTATTAATTAAATTATTTTTAATTATTATATATTTATTTACTTATCTTATTTATTTGGGGTGCCGTGGGGGTTGGTGAAATAAGAAGGAAAGAAGAAGAATTAAAAAGGAAAGAAGATGAAAGAAAGAAAGAGAGAGAAACCGAGAAAAGAGAGGGAGAAAGGGATGGAGTAAGAGAGAGAGAGAGAGAGGGAGGAGCCGAGAAAGGGGAAGAAGGGGGAGAGGGAGGAAACCGCCGGAAAACTCGCCGGACGAGAGCTAGTCGACGTCGAAAAAGCTCACTAGAGCTCGACTACAACATCTTCCACACCTCCCACCAATCGAATCAAGGTTGGTAACCCCAATTTCATTCTAAACCCTCAATTTCTCCATTTTTAGGGATTTCTTCGATTCACCTTTGATTGAGTTGTTTCGAGGGTAGATTAAGACCTAGAAAGTGTTCTTGAACACTTAGTTGGGGTAGGAATTGAGACTATACCCTCGGGTTTAGCCGAATTGGAATTTTGAAGGATTTAGGGTTGAAATTCTAATTATTCCTAATTTGGGGAAATTATTTATAATTAGGAATTGAGCTTGGATTTCAGAAAATACGCTGGGATTGGTATTATTGAAATTATATTGGTGAAATATTAGCTGAATAAGACCCGTGAAGAGCTGGCCCAAGGTTACTAAGGTTGAACCTTGACGTTAATGTGCCGGGTCCCTGCTCGGTTTGCCCAAATACACTTTAAGGGTGATGTTGAGGGCTCCAAACCTCTTCTTTTCAATCTTAAACACGCTAGAATAATTCTAAATATGCTATCAAGCATCAAGAATTATTTTAGGTACTTTCTTGTTTCTCAAGGATGGAAACTTGCGGAATAATAAAGTCCAAATTTTAAAGTGGCAACTTTATTTCTTTGTAATTATGAAGAAACCTTAAGTAGGATAATTTAAAAGTATATTGAGGTTTAGTAACTCGAATCCAAGGCTCCAAAATCAATTCAAGGTGAGCGATAATTGTACAAAACCAAGTGGGAAGCACTTGAGACTCTCATGGAAGAGAGGGAAGACGGATAAGACCAAGAACTCGGTTCTTGGCGATGTCTAGGTGTATTTTTAGGCACAGGAATGTCACATGAATATGAGTTGCATATAGTGTAAGATGTTAACCACGTGAATGCAATTTTTAGGAAACCACAATTCGTCCGAAGCGGGAGTTACTCCAGGACAAAAGCAAGGAAGCTGTCCAGGTGAGGGGTTTCCCATCCTTGCCCTATATGATTGATTAAGGATGTGGATATATGGTTTTCCTACTTGCCTATTTGTAAGAATTATTTAGTGGTCAACATGCTATTGTTGTTCCTAAATTGTAATATGTGAAAGTACTTGTATATGTGTGTTTGATTATAGGCAAAGAGGTACTGCAGGGTATCCATGTTATGACATGAGGTACACAGAACAGTACAAGCAAGCGGGTAAGTTGTTGATTGAGTCCAAGGTTTGGTTTACCCTATTAATTAGAATCTCATTAAAGAAATCGTAAAGAATTTGTTTGTAAACGTCGACGTTTTATGGTAATCGAACTTAGGAAAGACCTTACAGCTAGGTTATGATCTAATCAAGGGTTTGGGTATTAAATAAGGATTAAGAAGATCTCATAATTGATTAGTGAGTCATAGGTAGGTTCACACTACCTAGGTAAATTCAATTTAGGATAGTCATGGGTAGATAGAGTCAGAATGCCAGCTGAAATCTCGGGAGGAGAAACAACTCCAATAAAGTTGCTCGTGGAGGCCATTGCTCTAGCTTGTTCTAGGGCTTATTGATTTAATTGCCCATGTAGGCCATTGCCCTAGCCTGGCACTAGGGTCAGTTAAAGATTAAAACAAATTGTCCGTTGAGGCCATCGCCCAAGTCTGGCACTAGGGTCAGTTAAAGATTAAAAGATTTGCCCGTTGAGGCCATTGCCCATTGTGAGATACATGGACCAGTTGAGTGATTTATAGCTTTCAGATGACATGATAAAAGTGACTGTTTTCAGATGATCCGTAGGTTTATCTTTGACTCTAAGTTATATTAATATTGCCTTATCGTAAGATAACAATTGATAAACTGGATTTTCATGCGCATGTGATTGTGGGTGTTTCCCTTTCCCCAGCAGTAGTGGTACCCACCGCTACGCTGAGGATAGGAAGCTTGTCACTGAGTCAGTTTGACTCACTCCCTCTGCTTCAATGTTTCATATACAGGTATCGGGCAGGCATCGTTGTCCGGACAGTGATACGGACATCAGACCATCCCTAACGCACTTTTTCGCGTGGGTGGATATTTTGTTATATTTTGATCATGTTGTACATATTCTAAGTTGTAGATATTATATATATATTTACAGCTTTTGATATATGTCCACTCTAGAATTGTCGGCTTCACATGTACTTAAAGACAGGGTCCAGTTTGGGGATAAACTAGGACATATGTATGAGTATATAAACTGCTGCATGTGAATAGGATAGATCGTACGCATTGACGCATATGGTCAATATGATATTGATATATATATTATGTGTGCTTGGTGCATGTGAATAGGATAGATCGTACGTAATGAGACGTACGGTCAATATGATATGAATATTATGAGTGTTGATATATATCTATACGTTGGGTTGAGCTGAAGCGGTATTGAGCGAACCATGGATTAAAGGTTAATTAGGCCACCAGTGAGGTGTGACCACTTTTATGCTATATATATTGATTGTATAGCAGGGTAGTTATAGTTATGTTTATAAGGTAAGGCTTCCGGGTTTAGAGGTAAAAATCTATTCCCGTGTCGGTCACGTACTCTCGGTTTGGGGCCGTCACAAACTTGGTATCAGAGCTAGGTTTTTCTTTAAGTCTTGTGAAGCCATTGGTATAACCGGGTGTCGGTTTAAGCTTCCTTCTGAAACCCAGGCACAACGTTGAATTAAACAGGCACTTGTGGGAGTACCCAGGATGTTGAGTCATAAATTCTTTCTAGTCACCACTTCAGGTATAGAATTTGTATGTAAAATTCTATGCAAAGCATATAACCTGTACAGTACACAAGTGCCGATAAGCACTAAGGCGCAAGGTGGGGTGGCAATGACCCCGGGAAACCTTAGGACGCCATAATAGGGAAAGGAGACATCCATGGAGTATGCTACCTAGATACAAACACATTTGGTTGAATTGTAGGCAAGAATGCGCTACAATGTGTGATTATTTTGTAGGTGTTAAATGAGACAATGCGTCTGCTCTGTTAGCAGCGTATTGTGTGTTATGGTATAGGCGCAAGTTGTTTGATTTAGTATGGAATGCAAGTAGAATAGAAATATGTAGTGAATGGTAGTTTAGGCTAGGAATGGTTTTTAAAGTGAAAGAAAAGACACGCTAGGCGTGTAGAAAAGAAAGTAAGTCCATGGGGCGATTGAAATGGAAAGTTTACAAACAAGAATAAATAGGGCCATGAAGCATGAGACCGACAGGAAGATGACAACGTGAATGGGTCACGACTGTGCGGTAACCTATGGCTGATGGAAGTGAGTTGTCCTTCCTAGAAAGTAAACAGAAAAGAGTTGGTGTATGCCACAGTATAGAAGTAGAAATCTACGGATTGGAAAAATCAGGATACGGTATTTGGAAGGGCAAAGTGGCCGAACCATATGCCGTAGAGATAGATGTTATGAAGTAGAAACATATGTAAACATGTAGAGTGTCACTGTATGCCGAGCAGGAAAAAGGGTAAATGGGAAGGCACAGGGAAGGAGCCTAGTCCAACCCTGCGCTCGATCCATGAACTACTTGTTCCTTAAGCAAACAAGGGGGAAAAGAAGGGATTAAGCCCAACCAAACTCTCTTGGGTTGCTTAAGGAAGAGCATAAAGAATAGGATATTCATCACATGAGAAATTTTTGTAAAAAAAATAAAAAATCTTTATGATCTTTCCGGATGAGAGATTCTGAAAGGCCCTCAAACTTTTCGTGAAAATACTAGGGATAACCATTGGAAGGCAAAATTTTCATGAAAACTCTTCCTTAATTTGTGTCATTCCAATTGGTTAAACCCTAACCATTTACGAAAACCTTAGGCGTCGTTTTCTAAAAAATAAACTTGAATTAATTTTTTATAACCCGCAGGGTGCCTAAGAAAACTAACTCATGTGACCAATACCCTACCAAACAATAGTCCTTTTACAAGTAAGCTGTATAAGGATGGTAGATGTAGTTGAGAAATCACTCGCTTGGAGTGATTAAAGTTAAGTAGACATTGAAAAGCACTAGAAGAGTGTTAAAGTGCCAAGGAAGTATACAGGTAAACCTAAGGGTTACCAATTAAGGGGCATAGGGTGATTATGGACCCTGGAAATGGGCATAGACCTTCGGGTACCATCCAGAGATAAGAAAATGAGTCCTATTCTGGTAGATAGCTCTCGAACGAGATAACGTGAGAGATAAACCCCAAAGGGACTCGTGGAGGCTCGAGGGGAGAGAAAGTAGACAGGGAAAAGTAGCCCCAAAAGGGGGGGGGGAAGAGCGGAAACTTAAAGGACCCCATAGGATAAGAATCAAGTAGGAGGCGGAGAACCAACTACTACCGTAACTGCATGTATAGTACACATTGTAGTGGACATAGCTTGGTAAGCTAGTTCCACAGGTTGGTGAACCGTAAGTCCGTTAGTCTGAAGCCTGTGTATGGGTGCAGACTGAGTGGACAAACCAAATGTATAAAAGGTCGTGTGGGTGCCATAAAGGGAAAATTAACAGTAAGGACGGTTAATCGAGAAGGAGAATTTAGTGAGTAACGAGTATTGAGAAATATTCGAAGAAAGAGTACCACGTAGGTACGAAATGAAAAAGAAGAATACAGGAACGGAGTCGGGTAAGCATCTAGGGATGCGAGCCAAAATGATGAAATAGGTATGCTATCATTGGGGGCCATTGGAACCCAACGGGTAACACGCTTGCAAGAGGCAGTATATGTTCGTGAACATATGATACACCGTAAGAAAGGAAAGAGTCAAATCGTAGGAACAGATCCCGTTTGGTCAAGAGGAGTAGAGCATGTCCGGAAAGGTTCATGCTGGCGTTAACGGATCAAGTATTCCAAGTAGGAATACAGGATCTAAGTGAGTTTAGGAGTCCGAGTGGGCCACGTTGGGGTAAGAGCCAACAGAAACCCAATGAGTAGAGTTAGCATAGGATGTGCAACTCTAAGTTGACTAACCTGAGGATGGTATAGATCCACAGTCATAGCCGTGTTAAGCAAGGTGTTCGGATGTGAAGACCGAACTGAGCCTGAGGCAGAGCAATGAGTATAATGGTAAGGAGGAGACTGATGAGTTTCCATTATAAACAGAAATGACTACAAGTAGTAGTCAGAGAAGAGTCTAAGTCAGTCAGACATGGTATGTCGACAGGGAGTAATCTAAAGTGGTTATGGAAATCACTAAGGGGAAGGGTAGAAGTCCGAAAAAGAAAGGGAAACACGAGTCGTAAATGTAAGATCCTTTACCGTTTGGTGGAGAAACAGTAAGTGTAATACATAGTTGGGCTAGTGTCATGGCATTTAGCTTTGTCAGGACACGAGTAGGGTAAACTGAGTCGGTAGTGAGTGTAACAATCTCATAAGGGTTGAGTACACTGATGGCACAAAGTATAAACTCCTACGTAGTGTGCATGCTGTGTAAGCTGTAAGTCTAGATGTAGAGTAGAGGGTGTAGTAAGATGTAAATGGACTTTTCTGGAGGAGTCGTTTACAAAGAATATATCGGGGGAATACCAGCAGAAGGGTAGCTGCTTGGTAGTAGAGGATACTTAGGTACAGGGACTCCAATGTAGGGGAGTACTTCGTCAGTTAGAGTTTATAGAAATAGAACATAGTGTGCTATGCAAATAGCTAGTGTCTTGGTGTGTTCCAAGACGGATATAAGAAGTCACTACGAAGGTAGGTAGTCGGACAAGCAGATTGAGTCAAGGCAAGCCTCACTAGAGAAGGCAATAGTTGGAGGGACGACTGTGTGTACCTATCGTGGATGGTTTGAAACAAAGAATTCTTGATGAGGCACACAAGACAGCATACACAATCCATCTGGGTAGTAATAAGATTTATCAAGATCTGAGAGAATTAAACCGGTGGAATGGTATGAAGAAAGATATGGCAGACGACGTATCTTGATGTCTAGTGTGTCAGCAGGTTAAGGCTGAACACCAAAGGCCCGCAGGAATACTTCAACAGATAAAAATTCCTGAATGGAAATGGGAGAGAATTACTATGGATTTTGTGTCAGGATTGCTGTGATCACAGAGGGGATTCGATTCAGTTTGGGTAGTCATTGATTGGATGACCAAGTCCGCACATTTGCTACCATTTAAGACCACTTACAGAGTGGGTCAGTATGCCCAGTTGTACCTATCAGACATAGTGAGGTTGTACGGAGTACCGGTGTCGATTATCTATGACAGGGGGTCACAGTTTACCTCTCGATTCTGGAGAGCATTGCAGGAGGCGTTGGGGACGAGTGTTGATCTGAATACAGCGTTTCATCTCCAGACAGATGGGCAGTCTATGAGAACCATTCAGATTCTAGAGGACATGCTTAGGGCATGTATTATGGATTTCGGTGGAGGGTAGGAGAAATACCTGCCGTTACCGGAGTTTGCTTACAACAACAGTTACCAAGCCAGTATTTAGATGGCACCCTTCGAGGCTTTGTACGGTCGGAAGTGCAGGTCCCCGATTGGGTGGTTCGAGGTCGGAGAGGCCAAGTTAGTTGGTCCAGAACTTGTTCAGGATGCTTTGGACAAGATAAAGTCCATTAGAGAAAAGCTTGTGACGGCTAAGAGTAGGCAGAAGTCATATGCTGACAACCGAAGAAGAGACCTACAATTTGCTGTGGGTGAGCAGGTCTTCTTGAAAATTTCACCGATGAAGGGCGTGATGAGATTTGGCAAGAAAGGCAAGCTAAGTGCAAGGTACATCGGACCATTTGAGATTCTAGAATGCGTGGGAAATGTTGCCTACCGTCTAGATTTGCCGGTACGTGTCTATGCTTCGCAAGTACCTGCCAGATCCCTCTCATGTAATCCAACCCCAGGAAGTACAACAGGCTAAGCGTCTAACTTATGAGGAGATGCCAGTGGAAATCTTAGATTGTCAGTTGAAGAAGCTAAGGTCGAAGGAAATACCAATGGTGAAAGTCCTGTGGCGAAACATTTCGGTCGAGGAAGCAACGTGGGAAGTTGAGGCTGAGATGCGCAGGACATATCCTGACCTATTTCAAGACTAAGGTTAGTATGTTATTTGAAATTCGGGGACCGAATTTCTTAAGGGGGGAAGATTGTAATACCCGAGAATTTTTGAACTAGAAAAATAAAATAAAAAGAGAGAGAAAAGAAGTAGAAAGTAATTTTTGGGATTTAATTCAGGACATAAGAAATTGGAAACTTGAATTAAATAGGGAAAAGGGATTAAATTAAAAATACATATTTGTTATTATTTATTTCATTATTAATTATTTTATAAATTAATTATATCACTTTTATTAGTTATTTTATTAATTAAATTATTATTAATTATTATGTATTAATTATTTATTTATTTACTTATCTTATTTATTTGGGGTGCCGTGGGGGTTGGTGAAATAAGAGGGAAAGAAGAAGAAAGAACGAGAGAGAGAGAAACCGAGAAAAGAGAGGGAGAAAGGGATCGAGTAAGAGAGAGAGAGGGAGGAGCCGATAAAGGGGTAGAAGGGGGAGAGGGAGGAAACCACCGGAAAACTCGCTGGAGGAGAGCTAGTCGAGCCGAAAAAGCTCACCGGAGCTCAACTACAACATCTTCAACACCTCCCACCAATCGAATCAATATTGGGAACCCCAATTTCATTCTAAACCCTCTATTTCTCCATTTTTAGGGATTTCTTCGATTCACCTTCGATTGAGTTGTTTCGAGGGTAGATTGAGACCTGGAAAGTGTTCTTGAACACTTAGTTGGGGTAGGAATGGAGACTATACGCTCGGGTTTAGCCGAATTGGAATTTTGAAGGATTTAGGGTTGAAATTCTAATTATTCCTAATTTGGGGAAATTACTGATAATTAGGAATTGAGCTTGGATTTCAGTAAATAGGCTTGGTTTGGTATTATTGAAATTATTTTGTTGAAATATGAGCTGAAAAAGATCCGTGAAGAGCTGGCCCGAGGTTACTAAGGTTGAACCTTGACGTTAACGTGCCGGGTCCCTGCTCGGTTTGCCCAAATACACTTTAAGGGTGATGTTGAGGGCTCCAAACCTCTTCTTTTCAATCTTAAACACCCTAGAATAATTCAAAATATGCTCTCAAGCATCAAGAATTATTTTAGGTAGGATAATTTAAAAGTATATTGAGGTTTAGTAACTCGAATCCAAGGCTTCAGAATCAATTCAAGGTGAGCAATAACTGTACGAAACCAAGTGTGAAGCACTTGAGACTCTCTTGGAAGAGAGGGAAGAATGATAAGACCAAGAACTCGATTCTTGTCGACGTCTGGGTGTATTTTTAGGCACGAGCATGCCACTTGCATATGAGCTGCATATTTTGTAAGATGTTAACCACGTGAATGCAATTGTCAAGAAACCACGATTCGTCCAGAACGGGAGTTACTCCAGGACAAACGCAAGGAAGCCGTCCAAGTGAGGGGTTTCCCATCCTTTCCCTATAGGGTTGATTGAGGATGTGGATATGAGGTTTGCCTACTTGCCTATTTGTAAGAATTATTTAGTGGTTAACATGATATTGTTGTTCCTAAATTGTAATATGTGAAAGTACTTGTTTATGTGTGTTTGATTATAGGCAAAGAGGTACTGGAGGGTATCCATGTGATGACATGAGATACACCGAATAGTACAAGAAAGGGGTTAAGTTGTTGACTGAGTCCAAGGTTTGGTTTACCCTATTAATTAGAAACTCATTAAAGAAGTCGTAAAGAATTTGTTTGTAAACGTCGACGTTTTATGGTAATCGAACTTAGGAAAGACCTTAGAGTTAGGTTATGATCTAATCAAGGTTTTGGGTATTAAATAAGGATTAAGAAGTTCTCATAATTGATTAGTGAGTCATAGGAAGGTTCACGCTACCAAGGTATAGTCAATTTAGGATAGTAATGGGTAGATAGAGTCAGAATGTCAGCTGAAAGCTCGGGAGGAGAAACAACTCAGATAAAGTCGCTTGTGGAGGCCATTAGTCTAGCTTGTTCTAGGGCCAGTTGATTTAATTGGCCGTGGAGGCCATTGCCCTAGCCTGGCACTAGGGCCAGTTAAAGATTAAAACAAATTGCCCGTTGAGGCCATTGCCCTAGCCTGGCACTAGGGTCAGTTAAAGATTAAAACAAATTGCCGGTTGAGGCCATCGCCCTAGCCTGGCACTAGGGTCAGTTAAACATTAAAAGATTTGCCCGTTGAGGCCACTGCCCTAGCCTGACACTAGGGTATGTTAAACATTAAAAGATTTGCCCATTGAGGCCATTGTCCATTGTGAGATACATGGACCAGTTGAATGATTTATAGCTTTCAGATGACATGTTAAAAGTGATTGCTTATTTATGAGAAGCATGATAGAAGAGCATGATCCGTAGATTTTTCTTTGACTTTATGTTATATTAATATTGCCTGATCGTAATATAATATTTGATAAACTGGATTTTCATGCGCATGTTATTGTGGGTGTTTCCCTTTTCCCCAACTATAGTGGTACCCGCCGCTACGCTGAGGATGGGAAGCTTCTCACTGAGTCTATTTGACTCACTCCCTCTACTTCAATGTTTCAGATACAGGTATCGGGCATGCATCGATGACCGGACAGTGATACGGACATCAGACCAACCCTAACGCACTTGTTCACGTGGGTGGATATTTTGTTATATTTTGATCATATTGTACATATTCTAAGATGTAGATATTGTGTATATATTTACAGCTTTTGATGTACGTCCACTCTAGAATCGTCAGCTTCACATGTACTTAAAGACAGGGCCCAGTTTGGGGATAAACTAGGATATATGTATGAGTATATAAACTGCTGCATGTGAATAGGATAGAGCATATGCATTGAGGCGTACGGTCAATACGTTATGGATATATATATTATGTGTGCTTACTGCATGTGAATAGGATAGATCATACGTAATTAGATGTACGGTCAATATGATATCAATATTTATATTATGAGTGTTATTATATATATCTATACACTAGGTTGAGCTGAAGCGATATTGAGCGAACCGTGGATTGCAGGTTAATTAGGCTACCAGTGAGGTGTGGCCACTATTATGATATATATATATATATTGATTGTATAGCAGGGTAGTTATAGTTATGTTTACAGGGTAAGGCTTACGGGTTTAGAGGTAAAAATCTATTCCCGTGTCGGTCACGTACTCCCGATTTAGGGTCGTGAGACTATCTAGAGTCAAAATATACATATACTGAAAGAAACCAAGGAAATCATAATCCGCGCACAAAGTGGGCTCACCAAGAAACAAACAAACGTCTCAAACTACACTGAGGGAGACGGGTCCAGAACTACACCTGAATCTGAAAAAAATGAAAGAATGGAGGGAGTGAGTCTAACGACTCAGTGAGCAAACGACACATATCATACAGGAAGGGAACAACCCGAAAGCACGAATTTTTCGCAATCCATCTTCAATTGTGACGTTTAAAGAAGCGTAGTAAATGAAAGTAAAATACAAGTTTACATATAAGTTACTAATCAGTTTAAAATATGGTTAATTCTCAAATTCATTAAATTCATATAAAAAATTATATTAAGAGAAACATCTATACATAACCAATCAGAATAGACATGAGCAACTAGGCTCAGGAAAACAAAAATAATCCGATGAGCATTAAGCTCAATATATCAGATTTATCCAATTCACGTGTGTTGGCCGGCAAACGGGGCTAGCAACACCCCTTCTAGCTGGGGTTCTAAGGTGCACCAAGGGCTACTGATACTGCGTTAGCTGCAGGGTTCCATATCAGATGGTTTCCCTCAAAATATTACAGATAAATATTAATACAAGTTTACTAAAACATTTCATATATTTCCAAATCAGAGTAAAATTTGCTTAAGTAATCACAATCCTTGAATTGAAACAAAAACTAGAATTAACCCCGTGAATTTCCACGGGGGATTTTTAAGTTTGATATATATATATATATATATATATATATATATATATGATTTTTTTATAAGAATATATATATGATTTAAATAAGAAAGTTTGAACTGACTAATTTAAATATAATGTAGGATGAATTTTTAAATTCTATAGTTAAATTTTTTACTATAATCAAAAAATTATATTAAACAATAAAAAATGAAACAGTCTTAGTAAGAAAAAGAACACAATAAATAAAACTCTATTTTCTCTTGTAAAATAATGTTCTAGCTTTCTCTTCAGAATTTAGCCCCGTGGATATCCACCAAAATTTTTTAAGTTATATATATATATAGACATTACATAGATAATTATGAAGTTATTAATGTAATCGCTACAGAATAAAATATAAAATGCAATACTGTAGCATTTAACTATAATAATTAGAATATAAAATTTATATTAAATAGTATAAAGAAAATACTCCTATAGTTATTACAGTCAAAATTAATACACATATTTATTTTACAAAAAAAATATATCTCTCAGTTGTATAAATCAAGTAAAGCATACAACCTTTATTTGAAAAAAAAAGTTGGCCATAATTAGCGATTTAATTTAAAAGAAATTAATAGGTATAATTTATGCACGACCCCAACTCGGGAGTATGTGACCAGCACGGGAATAGATTTTCACCTCTAAACCTGTAAGTCTTATCCTGTAAACATCATTATACTACCCTGTTATACAATCAATATATATATATATATCATACTAGTGGCCACACCTCCCTGGTGGCCTAATTAACCTGCAATCCGCGGTTCGCTCAATACCGCTTCAACTCAATCCAGTATATAGATATATTTATCAGCACTCATAATGTAAATATTAATATCATATTGACCGTACGTCTCAATACGTACGATCTATCCTATTCACATGCAGCAAGCACACATAATATATATCCATATCATATTGACCGTACACCTCAATGCGTACGATCTATCCTAGTTTATCCCCAAACTGGACCCTGTCTTTAAATACATGTGAAGCCGACAATTCTAGAGTAGGAACATATTAAAAGCTGTAAATATATATACACAACTCTTACAACTTTAAAATATGTACAACAAGAGAAATCAAAATAATAAAAAAGGTGTCCACCCACGCGAAACATGTGCGTAAGGATGGTCTTATGTCTGTATCACTGTCCGAACGTTGATGCCTGCCCGATCCCTGTATCTGAAATATTGAAGCAGAGGGAGTGAGTCAAACAGACTCAGTGAGAAGCTTCCCATCCTCGGCGTAGCGGAGGGTACCACTATACCTGGGGAAAGGGAAACACCCACAATCACATGTGCATGAAAATCCAGTTTATCAAATGTTATATTACGATCAAGCAATATTAATATAACATAAAATCATGGATAAACCTACGGATCATGCTCCTCAATCATGCTTTTCATAAACAAGCAAACATATTTAACATATCATAATGAAAACTGTAAATCACTCAACTGAGCCTAGTACCAGTCTAGGGCAATGGCCTCAACGGGCAAATCTTTTAGTCTTTTACTGACCCTAGTGCCAGGCTAGGGCAATGGCCTCAACGGGCAAATGCTTTAACTTGTTTCTCTTCCCAAGCCTTCAGCTGGGATTCTGACTCTATCTACCCATTACTGTCCTAGACTGACTTTACCTAGGTAGTGTGAACCTCCCTATGACTCTCTAATCAATTTATGACATCGTTTTAATCCTTATGTAATACCCAAACCCTTGATTAGATCGTAACCTAGCTCTAAGGTCTTTCCTAAGTTCAATTACCATAAAACGTCGACGTTTACCAACAATTTCTATAAGATTTCTTTAATGAGTTTCTAATGAATAGGGTAAACCAAACCTTGGACTCAATCAACAACTTACCCCCTTGCTCGTACTGTTTGGCGTATCCCATGTCATCACATGGATACCCTCCAGTCTCTC
The DNA here is from genome assembly GCA_014851425.1 of Senna tora. Lineage (NCBI taxonomy): Eukaryota > Viridiplantae > Streptophyta > Magnoliopsida > Fabales > Fabaceae > Senna > Senna tora. The sequence continues at coordinate 23,997,591 of CM026261.1, read as the reverse complement.
TTTACCTGTAGTCAAACACACATATACAAATATTATCACATATAACAGTTTACGAACAATAATAGCATGTTAACCACTAAATAATTCTGAAAAATAGGCAAGTAGGAAAACCACATATCCACATCCTCAATCAACCCTGTAGGGCAAGGATGGGAAACCCCTCACCTGGACGGCTCCCTTGTGCTTGTCCTAGAGTAACTCCTCCGGACGAGTCGTGGTTTCCTAACGAATGCATTTAAGTGGTTAACATCTCAAACTACATGCAATTCATATGCATACTTCATGCCCGTGCCTAAATGCATCTAGACGTTGCCAAGAACCGAGTCCTAAGTCTTATCCGTCTTCCCTCTCTTCTATGAGAGTCTCAAGTGCCTTGCACTTGGTTTTTTTTTTTTTTACAACTATCGTTCTCTTGAGTTGCTTTTGGGGCCTTGGAATTGAGTTACTAAACCTCAACGTGCTTCTAAGCCATCCTACTTAAGGTTACCTAATAACGGTGTACAGGGAATTTAGAAATTCAAGAAGTTGGGCGTAACTTATTCGGTAAGTTTCTATTCTTGAGGGATAAGAAGACATTTGAAATGATTTTGATCCTTAAAAACATGGTTGGGGTGTCCTAAGATGTTTTGGATTGAAAATAGGAGGTTTGGACACCCCGGATTGGCTTACAAATGACTTTTGAGCATGCGGGGCAGAGGCCCGACGCTGTAGCGTCCATTCTGTTGCTATGGCGCCAAGCTGCTGCCCAGTAACTTTTGGTGCACCCGAGAGCTAGCGCTATAGTGCTGGTTCACAGCACAGCAATTCGTTTGCTGTGCTGTGGGCTGGTTTGGGCCCGTTCCGGGCCCCTTTCGACCCTGGCTTCGACTCCACACCTCACGGGTTTTGTTCACCTACAATCCAACGATTAAATCCAACCCTAACTACTCAAATCCAAGCCCTATTCCAAATTTATCAACGAATCCCCAAATTGGGACTATTTAGAATTTTAAACCCCACACCCTTTGAAATTCGAATTCGGCTAAACTCGAGGGTATAGCCTCGATTATTACCCCAACTAAGTGTTCAAGAACACTTGCTATGTCTCAATCTACCCTCAAAACAACCCAATCGAATGTGGATCGAAGAAATTCCTAAAAATGAAGAAATTGGGGTTTTCGAATGAAATTGGGGTTACCAACCTTTGATTCGATTGGTAGAAGTTGTAGGAGACTTCATACCCGAGCTCCGGGGACTTATTCGACGCCGGCTAGCTCTCCCCGGTCACTTTTTCGGTGCACCCCAACCCTTCTTCTTCTTCTCCACGTCCTCCCTCTCTCTCTCTTCTTTCTCTCTCTTTCTTCCTTCTTTTCTTTACTTCTATTTTCCCGTAACCCCTCTCTCCCTCATTTCTTTCCTTTATTCACCCCCTTTTCTTTTCCTTTTGTTCTAACATCCCAACCCCACGGCACCCCTCATAAAAATATAATAAAATAATTAAATAATATCCCAATAATATAATAATGTCTCTAATAAAGAAAAGATGAAAAATATTCCCAATTAAATCCTCCTCTTTCCAATTAACTTTTATTTTCTCTTATAACCCAAATTGTAAAAACCCAAAAATATTTCAAACTCTCTTTTCCCCATTTAATTTAGGTTTCCCATTCCTTAGGTCCTGAATTTGATCCAAAAATTAAATTTCTACTTCTTTTCTTTCTCTACAAAAAACTTATCTACATTTTTCAAAATAAAGTATAAATGAGATTAAAGAACAAAAAAATTTATAAGAAAATTATAAAAAGTTGTAAATTGAAATAAAGATATATTTTATCATATTTGTACATAGAAAATTATTTAATTTGAACTAAATGCTTACAGTTTATTTTAGTAATAAAAATTTTGTTGTTGTAAATATGGTTAGAGTTCTAAAGTTAATTAATGTCATAGTTGTTCTTCCTCCCCCGCCCCCGCCCCCCAAAAAAAAATTTATTGTGGAGAAGAGAAAAGAAATTAAAGTACCATTATGATGAGTTGATAATTTATGAATTGATAATTAATTTCTTATATTTTTAAATATGTTGTTATATCCATTTTCTCATTTCATTTTACTGACACTTTATAATATTTTTTAAAAAAATCAATTTATAATCAATCTTTTATAACCTTTGTAGAATTAAGTATTTCTTTATTAAGCTTTGTGTTTCTTTTAAAAAGATTATGAAAATCGATTTTGTTTATTTTATAATTGATCCTAATATTAGAAACTTCACACAATGAATATGTAGATTCATACAACACACCAAGTAAAACTCTATTTCCCATTGCAAGATCAAGTGTCTTTATCAGCAACAATATTTTGAATATAATGTTGGTTCATACATTATGTATCTTATTGATACTTGATTATATTTTAAAATTTTCAAAATTATAGTAAATCTTTTATAAACTCCGTATAATTAAGTATATTTTAGTACTTATGAAAAGCTATTTCTTTAATTTTTTTTAATTGATGCTAATATTGTAAACTTTCCACAACGCACATGTAGATCCAAATATTCCAATAAAGAAAAGGACACACTAAGTAAAGTTTTTTTTCATGTTAGAAGATCAAAGTGCTTAATTAGTAATACTGTTTGAAATATAATAGAAATTAAGGAAAAAAAACAACATAACAAAAAAGAAGAATTCAAAGGAATAAACATGTATTTTTTGAAAAATAAAAGATTATGAAAAACTATTTCTTTTTTTTTATAATTGATGCAAATATTATAAACTTCCCACAACGAACATGTAGATTCATAAATCACAGTGAGAAAAATAACGCACAAAGTAAAACTCTATTTTCCATTGGAAAATCAAATGTCTTAATTAGCAAAAATATTTGTAATATAATGTTAGTTCATACATTATTGATTTCATTGAAACTTGATCATATTTTAAAATTTTCAAAATTATAATAAATTTTTTTATAAACTCTATAGAATTAAGTATTTTTTTAGTTTTTATGAAAAATTATTTTTTTAATTGATGATAATATTATAAACTCCCCATAATGCACATGTAGATCCAAAAATTTAGGTGAAGAAAAGAATACACCAAGCAATACTTTGTATCACGTTAGAATATATGTGTGCCGACCCCAAATCGGGAGAGCGTGACTGCCACGGTAATAGACTTTTACCTCTAAACCCGTAAGCCTTACCCTATAAACATAACTATAACTACCCTGCTATACAATCAATATATATCATAATAGTGGCCACACCTCGCTGGTGGCCTAATTAACCTGCAATCCGCGGTTAGCTCAATACCGCTTCAGCTTAACTCAGTGTATAGATATATATATATATCAGCACTCGTAAGGTAAATACTCATATCATATTGACCGTACGTCTCAATACGCACGATCTGTCCTATTCACATGCAGCAAGCACACATAATCTATATATATCCATATCATATTGACCGTATGCCTCAATGCGCACGATCTATCCTATTCACATGAAGAAATTTATATACTCATACATATGTCCTAGTTTTCCCCAACTGGACCCTGTCTTTAAATACATGTGAAGCCGACAATTCTAAACTAGGTACATATCAAAAGCTGTAAATATATATACACAACCCTTACAACTTATAATATGTACAACCGAAATAGTCAAAATTAATTCAAGTTTACTTCTTGGAAAATGACGCCTAAGGTTTTCGTAGATGGTTAGGGTTTAACCAATTGGAATGACAAAAACCGAGAAAGAGTTTTCATGAAAATTTGCCTTCCAATGGTTATCCCTAGTATTTTCAAGAAAAGTTTGAGGGTCTTTCAGAATCTCTCATCCGGAAAGACTAAAAAGATTTTTACAAAAATTTCTCGTGTCATCAATATCCTATTCTTTATGCTCTTCCTTAAGCAACCCAAGAGAGTTTGGTTGGGCTTAATCCCTTCTTTTTCCCCTTGTTTGCTTAAGGAACTAGTAGTTCACGGATCGAGCGCAGGGTTGGGCTAGGTTCCTTCCCTGTGCCTTACCATTCACTCTATTTTCCGCTCGGCATATGGTCACGCTCCACACGTTTACATATGCCTTTACTTCTTAACATCTATTTCTACGACATATGGATTGGCCACTTTGCCCTTCCATATAACGTATCCTGATTTTCCAATCCATAGATTTCTACTTTTATATTGTTATATACACCACCTCTTTTCTTTTTACTTTCTAGGAAGGACAACTCACTTCCTTCAGCCATAGCATACCGCATAGTCGTAACCCATTCACGTGGTCATCTTCCTGTTGATCTCATGCCTCACGACCCTATTTATTCTTGTGTGTAATCTTTCCATTTCAATCGCCCCATGGGCTTACTTTCTTTTCTACACGCCATGCGTGTCTTTTCTTTCACTTTACAAACCACTCCTAGCATAAACTACCATTCATTGCACTATTCTACTTGCATTCCACACTATAATCAAATTACTTGTGCCTATACCATAGCACACAATGCGCCGCTAAAAGAGCAGATGCGTCGTCTCATTTAACACTTGGAAAACAATCACACATTTTAGTGCATTCCTGCCTACAATTCAACCAAATGTGTCTGTGTCTGGGTAGCATCTTCCATGGATATCTTCTTTCCCTATTATGGCGTCCTAAGGTTCCCGGGGTCACTGCCACCCCACCTTACGCCTTAGTGCTCATCGACACTTGTGTACTATATAGGTTATATGCTTTGCATAGAATTTCACATACAACTTCTATGCCTAAGGCGATGACTCGAAAGAATTCATAATCTATCACAGATTAAGAAGGAATGAAAGAAAAGCTGACTCAATTTATCCTGGGTACTCCCACAAGAGAGAGAAAGAGCCGAGAGGGAGAGGGACACGCGAACGGAGAAGGAAGAAGGGGTGGAGGACGATTCGTTGGAAACTCGTTGGAGGAGAGCTGTCCGACGCTGGACATGACCACCGGAGCTCGACTCCAATGTCTTCCACGCCTCCCACTGATCGAATCAAGGTTGGTAACCCCAATTTCATTCTAAACCCTCAATTTCTCCATTTTTAGGGATTTCTTCGGTTCACCTTCGTTTGAGTTGTTTCGAGGGTAGATTGAAACCTAGAAAGTGTTCTTGAACACTTAGTTGGGGTAGGAATCGAGACTATATCCTCGGGTTCGGCTGAATTCGAATTTTGACGGATTTGGGGTTGAAATTCTAATTATTCCTAATTTGGGGAAATTGTTGATAACTTAGGAATTGAGCTTGGATTTGAGTAAGTAGGGTTGAAATTATATTTTTGATATATAGGCGAATAAAACCCGTGAAGAACGAAAGCAAAACTAGAGTCGGAAGGTGGCCGGAAAATGCCCAAAATCGGTTTGCCAAATTATGCTTTAAAGGTGATGTTGACAGTCCTAAACATCCTCATTTCGATCTTAAACACCCGAGAATAATTCTAAATATGCTATCAACCATCAAGAATTATTTTAGGTACCTTCTTGTTTCTCAAGGATGGAAGCTTGCGGAACAATGAAGTCCAAATTCTAAAATGTCAACTTTCTTCCTTCGTAATTATTAGGAAACCTTAAGTAGGATAATTTAAAAGTCTATTGAGGTTTAGTAACTCGAATCCAAGTCTCCAAAATCAATTCAAAGTGAGCGATAATTGTGCAAAACCAAGTGTGAAGCACTTGAGACTCTCATGGAAGAGAGGGAAGACGGATAAGACCAAGAACTCAGTTCTTGGCCACGTCTAGGTGCATTTTTAGGCACGAGCATACCATACGCATATGAGTTGCATATAGTTAAGATTGGTAACCACGTGAATGCGATTGTTAGGAAACCACGATTCGTCCGGAGCGGGAGTTACTCCAGGACATGCACATGGAAGCCGTCCAGGTTAGGGGTTTCCCAACCTTGCCCTACAGGGTTGATTGAGGATGTGGATATGTGGTTTGCCTACTAGCCTATTTGTAAGAATTACTTAGTGGTTAAAATGTGATTTTTGTTCCTAAATTGTAATATATGAAAGTACTTATGTATGTGTGTTTGATTACAGGCAAAGAGGTACTGGAGGGTATCCATGTGATGACATGAGATACACCGAACATTACGAGCAAGGGGGTAAGTTACTGATTGAGTCCAAGAATTGGTTTACACTATGTACTAGAAACTCACTAAATTGATCGGAAGAACTATTTATAAACGTCGACGTTATACGGTAATTGAACTTAGGAAAGAGATTATAGAGTTAGGTTAATATCTAAACTGGGGGTTTATGTCACGACCCCCTATCGGACGTCCGTGACCGGCACGAGAAGTAGGATTTCTCCTATCCCGTAAGCCTCTAATCCCTGATTGAGATATCCACATGTTTATAACTACCCTTTTCTAATACAAACAATATATAACATATATGGTCATCCCTTTCCGGTGACCTAAGCAGTTTGCAATCCACGGCTCGCTCAACGCCACTTCAGTCTATACATATACACATATTCATTCACAAGAACATATAATATACATAATGATCACGCGCTTCAGGGCGGGTGATCTATCCTATTCACAAGCAGAAATCCTGTATACAGTCATACACATATATTCAATCACACGCTTACATATAGTTTACATATTGATCACACGCCTCAATGCGTGTGATCTATCCTATTCACATGCGGAAACCATATTTCACACAAACAGGTTTTCAATCACACATACATATAATTTACGTGTTGATCACACGCCTCAATGCGTGTGACCTATCCTAGTCGCATACAGAAGTCATATACGTATATACATGATATATATTATATCATAGCCTATATTCACATCACCAAGACATAACTTTAATCTGTATGAAGCAGACATAGCTAGAGTAGGACATATATATATACAGCTGTTTGTATATGTACAAAGCAACATCCAAAAGGATTTATATATACATATACATCATGACATATCTATATAATCCAAAATACACTACCCACGCGGACTAAGCGTGCGGTCTTCAGGGTTGTCCGCTTCCTTGAGAAGAACTGGACGCGTTCCCGATACCTGAACCTCCTGTATCTGAAACATGTAAATAGGGGGGGGTGAGTCCAACAGGCTCAGTGAGAAGCTCCCCCATCCCTGGCGTTGCAGCGGGTACCACTATAGCTGGGGGAAGGGAGCAACCACAACCACATACGCATGAAACGGATTTATATTGTGGCCTTTAACGTGATCAGGCAATCAATATATCATATTCACAAGTAAAATCCTAATTCCGCATGTAAATCATTCATAAACATATAACATATGGTTCTGTAGTTAACATATACTTGTGCACGTAGGCACTCACTTTCTGTCTCCCGCATTACGCTAAGAGAAATACTGGCCCGAAGGCAATGTTGTGTTCGAACCTAGTTGATCACACTAGGAACTTTCTAAATCCATGGCACGCTTAGAGTAATAGCCGGCAACATGTCTGACCTCAGTTTAAACCAAGGTAATGGCCACTATGTGGCATACTTACTGACGTCATAATCATGTCTGTCCGATCAGGATGACCGACTCGATCTACCCGGACAAACTAAACAAATTCAACTAACATATTTAACCTTGAATGACGCCCTATTTGTAACTAACTGAATATCATACGTGTTCTTTATTCAGGCCTAGATTTCCCCCGTTTCAATTATGCAACACTCTCACTCACATTTCACAACATAGGTTCATTTTCCTCAACAAACCATATGAACAAGGTCTTACCAGTGACGATCGATGTGATGGATTTTTACTGTTTCAGAACTCTCACTTATGAAATTATTACTCAATCCTACCCACGGTAACATATAAGGCTCAGTGAGCCACATTATCACATATACACATAATTGGTTTGCATTTCCACCATTTACTTACTAAGCATACACATGCAGCGCAAACTCATACAGATAAGTATATTTCATATAATAACTGCAGTAAATAGGGCAAACCACATTTGCACGTTGTCATCCAAGCCTGTGGGACAAGGATGGGAGAGCCCCTCACCTCGTTGACCCTCCTGATCAGTCCTCGGAGTGCCTGAAACTCCAATTACCCTGTGGTGCCCTATACACATATATTTAAGAAATTTAGAACGCGTAACTAAGCATCAATCATGCACGTGTCATGCTAATGCTTATGCACCCTCTAACTATTTCCAAGAACTAACTATTTAGTTCGTTACGTCGTCTTAATTGCTCTTTTTGAAAGTCCGTACTGTCTTATATCGGCTTTCACACATTCTAGCCACTTAGAACCTCTAAATGCATAGGGTAGAGATTCCCATTTGTCTAAATTTCACTTCACATGTTCATCAGGACTTCTAACTAATAAAAGAATTTCTTTATGGCTCAAAAGAGGCCTTAGCTCACCCGTTCAACCGTTTCCCCTTATTTACCGAGTAAGAGTTGAATTATGACCTCTTTAATCATATATAAAAATATAATTTGGTATAATTAGAGCCTTGGAACCAATTTAGCGGGTCTTAGGTGTCCACCACGGACTAGACCGAGGTGTTCAACCCACCGCACAGCTCCTTACTATACGGTGGCTTAGTATTTCGCCTCTTTTTCACCGGATTGGGTTCCGGTTGAGACGATAAAAACTCGGGCTTTATTCCCTTGTCTATTTCCAGCATTTATAACACCTATACTACTCCAATCCAAGCCTAAACATGCATAAAACTATCTATTTCGAATTTTTGAGCAATTTCCAAACCCAATTTTCCTAATTTCCATACCCGGTCAAATCCTATGGTTTCACTTCGATTTTGAACCTCACTAAGATTTCAATAACACCCACCAAGCTCAACTCTAACCCCGGAATTCCCCGGTTGGTAGAAATTGAAGAATTCCTAAAATACCCAAAATTGGAGAAATTAGGGTTTTGAAGGATTGGGGCTTCCATACCTTGATTCAATCGGATGGGGAGCTTGGTGGGGATGAAAGAAGACTCCAGGCACCTTTTCCGGTCACCGGCGCACATTCTCCGATGAGAAATCGGCCAAACTGCCGTCCATCACCTCCCTTCTCCCTTCCTCGTGCGTGCGTGATGCTTGGTCCCTGTTTCTGCTCTGCTCACGTTTTGCTACTGCTTTCTCTTATTTTTTTTTGTTTATATGTGTGTTAATTGATAATAAGGGGGGTCACGGTTCCCCCCTATATCTTATTATATATATATATATATATATATTTTTTTCTTACTCTTTTTATATTTTTTTGTGTTTTAATTAAAAGGGGAGGGGGTCACAGTTCCCCCCCCCCCACATATTTTATTATATATATATATATATTATTTATTTATTATTTTTTTAAAAAAACTTATTTACTTGTCATATCCTTTTTTTTACCTCATGCTTTTTAATCCTCTTTTCTTTTAGGTCCTAAAGATTTATAAATATTCCCTATTACTTTCTTCTTTATTCTATTTTTTAACCCTATAATTCTTTAATTTAATTTATTTTTCTTTCTGAAAGACAAATAAATTTAATAATAATGAAAATAATTAAATCTAAATATCTCGGATATTACAGTTTAAGTATTAATTAAGGATAAATACGATCTCATAATTAATTAGAGAGTCATATAGATGTTTCACTTTACTTAGGTAGAGTCAGTTTAGGATAGTAAAGGGTAGATGGAGTCAGAATCCCAGCTGAAAGCTCGGGAGTAGAAACAAGTAAGATAAAGCCGCCCGTGGAGGCAATTGCTCTAGCTTGTGCTAGGGCCAAATGATTTATTTGCCCATGGAGGCCATTGCTCTAGCTCGTTCTAGGGCTAGTTTAATTATTTGCCCATGGAGGCCATTGCCCTAACTTGATATTGGGGTCAGTTAAGGAAGTTACCTGTTGAGGCCATTGTCCATTATGAGATACGTGGACCAGTTAATTGATTGATGCAGAAAAGACCACGACCAGTGTGAAACACTCGGACTATATTTATAGCTTTCAGATAACATGCTTAAAGTGATTGTTTTGTTCTACAAGAAGTATGATAGAAGAGCATGATTCCTTAGGTTTATCTTTGTTCATATATTATATTAATATTGCCTGATCGTAATATAACATTAGTTAAATTGGATTTTCATGCGTATGTGATTGTGAGTGTTTCCCTTTCCCCAGCCGTAGTGGTACTCGCCGCTACGCTGAGGATGGGAAGCTCTACACTGAGTCTGTTTGACTCACTCCTCTTACTTATATGTTTCAGCTACAGGGATCGGGCAGGCATCAACGTCCGGACAGTGATACGGACATCAGGCCATCCTTTACGCACTTGTTCGCATGGGTGGACACCTTTTGGTTATTTTGATTTCTTTTTTTGTACATATTCTAAAGTTGCAAGTGGTGTGTATATATTTACAGCTTTTGATGTGTACCTACTCTAGACTTGTCGGCTTCACATGTACTTAAGGACAGGGTCCGGTTTTGGGGAAAGTTAGGATATATATATGTATGATTACATGAACTACTGCATGCGAATAGGATAGATCGTACGCATTGAGGCGTACGGTCAATATGATATGGATATATATATTATGTGTGTTTGCTACATGTGAATAGTATAGATCGTACGTATTGAGACGTACGGTCAATATGATATGGATATGTTATGTGTGTAAAATGTATCTATATACTAGGCTGAAGCGGTATTGAGCGAACCGTGAATTGCAGGTTAATTAGGCCACCTGTGAGGTGTGGCCACTATTATGTTATATATATTGATTGTTGATTGTATAGCAGAGTAGTTATATCTATGTTTTACAGGGTAAGGCTTACGGGTTTAGAGGTAAAAGTCTATTCCCGTGTCGGTCTCGTTGAGAGTAATGATATCACACAAATCTGAGAAATGTGAATTATTTAAATGGAAAAGAAAATAGAAAATTCACTATTGAGGTATGTAATACCCCGGAAAATTTCGAGGATTAAAGAATGATTTATTTCGGGGCTAGGAATTAAAACTTTAAAAAGAATATAGAAAAAAAATATGAAAGTTAAAAGAAACCGGAAAGGAATTTTCCTTTTTCGAAGATTGTAATACCCGAGAAAATTTTTCGAAGTTTAAAATAAAATAAAAGGGAAAGAAATGAAGTAGAAAATAATTTTTTGGGATTTAATTCGAGATATAAGAAATTAGAAAGCTGAATTAAATAGGGAAAGGGAGTAAATTAAAAATACATACTAGTTATTATTTATTTAATTATTAATTTATTTTTAATTACATTTATTTATTTAATTATTATAATTATTTATTATTATTAATTTTTTTTTAAAAAAGGGGGGGTTTGCCGTGAGTTTAGATAAAGAAAAAAAAAAGAAATAAAGGAAAGGAAAGTGAGAGAGAGGGACGCGTGAGAAGAAGAGGGAATAGAGAGAAGACGAGAGATAGAGAGAGAGGGAGGAGTGGACGGAGAAGAAGAAGGGGAGGAGGGCGATTCACCAGAAACCAACCAAAGAAGAGTGGTCCGACGCCGACCACGACCACCGAAGCTTGACTCCAACATCTTCCACACCTCCCACCAATCGAATCAAGGTTAGTAACCCCAATTTCATTCGAAACCCTCAATTTCTCCATTTTTAGGGATTTCATCGATTCACCTTCGATTGAGTTGTTTCGAGGGTAGATTGAGAGCTAGAAAGTGTTCTTGAACAATTACTTGGGGTAGGAATCGATATTATATTCTCGGATTTGCCCAAATTCAAATTTGGAAGGGTTTGGTGATGAAATTCTAATTATTTCTAATTTGGGGAAATTGTTGATAATTAGGATTCAGCATGGATTTGAGTAAATAGGCTTGAATTGGTAATATTAAAATTATATGGTTGGAATATTAGCAAAACAAGACCTGTGAAGAGCTGGCCCGAGGTTACTAAGGTTGAACCTTGAAGTTAACGTACCGGGTCCCTGCTTGGGTTGGCCAAATACACTTTAAGGGTGACGTTGAGAGTTTTAAATCTCCTCTCTTCAATCTTAAACACCCTAGAACACTCCTAAACATGTTTTTGAGGATTTAAATCACTCCAAGTACCTTCTTGTTTCTCAAGGATGGAAACGTGCGGAACAAATTAAGTCTAACTTCATGAATTTCAATCTTATTTCTTCACAACCTTTAGGAAACCTTAAGTAGGACAAATTTGAGGTATATTGAGGTTTAGAAACTAGATTTCCTAGAACCCATGTAGGAACACAAGTTGAATCAAAATTTTTAGACCTTCCTAAAATTTAGGATTCGTTCCAACCAAGCTAGATAAGCTTCCTTAGATGTGAATACAGTGGAGATAAAAATATAATACTCAAATCCAAGTGTGTGAAACACTCAAGTAGAGTGTTATATGTGAGTAAGTCAAGTGTCCGTGGAAGGATACACATAAGTCGGGATAGAGAAGTCCAATAAGACCAAGAGCTTGACTCTATGGCAACCATGGACTACATGTGAGAGTAATGGCGAGATAAAAAACAAGTTAAGCTAAGTAATAAATTTAATGAAGTAAGTGTTGTTCTTATAGAAACAACGGAATGTAATAGAGTGCAACAGGAACTCCGAGGAGACTAAAGTCACAGGAGAGGGTTGCATGGAAGGTTGGCCAAGGTGAGGGCTCTTTCATCTCTGCTCCTCGGGTTGTACGCTTATGTGGATTACATGAGTATGTATTATCTCTGCTTGTCTGGTATGTGTTAGCTAGAGATATAGAATGCTAAAAGAATGAAAGAACTGGAAAATAGGTTGTGGAAAGTAGGTTGGATAGGAAGACATAGGAGTAGAGTATAATTGTTTCCTATGATTGGTGTGTTACAAATCCAACTCATACACTCCGGAGGCATGATGAGTATTTTATTAAATCTTTTCCACGGCGTTGGCAAGAGTCCTTGTACGGAATGACTAAGCTTTTGTTTTGAAAACTCGTCATGACGGTGACTTAGATCATAATCATGCAAAAGGAATTATTGGTTGGTTTCGGATTTGGTTATGCTAGCGATGTGAGACATCAACTAGAACAACGTCATATGGCACTTGAGACCTCAGTTTTATAATCACCATGACGATGGTCATTGCCCTATCCTAGTAATAAGGTCAGAAAGCATTTATATTGCTATGACGATAGCTTGAGGCTCAAAGATTGCATCTAGACGGGCATATAAGTTTTATCCTATTAAGGATACTCGTCCATATTAACTAGGAGAGGAATTGTTGATTCTTCGGGAAAGATACAAAGAATCCTATTAATATGTGAGACTAAGGTAAGCAGACACGGGAGGAACCTACGGGTGAACCATGAGCTTAACCTAGTAAAAGAGAAATCATCCTGTTGAGTTGGTCCAGGGTGTATCAGTGGCCATGCTTTGAGACCTCATGTCGTGCCCGCCATTGTGGCCTGGTTGGGTAATGGATGAGTGGGCTCAAGCTATTGCCGCGCAGTGAGGGGTCAGAACATGCCAATAGGTGGCAATGGATCAGTTGTTTGATAGATAGAGGTTGATTGTGCTTGATTAACAGAATTGTCACGAGGTGACTAGTACCCAAGTGAATGGGTTAAGTATGTTTTGCCACGTGGTGGCCAGTAACCCAAGTGCACATGTTCGAAGTAGAAAAGCTACGTAGTGGCTAGTAGATACCCCAGAGTAGGGGAGATTAAGTAGATGTATGTTATAGTATCTGTGTGTATATATAAATTGTCTTTGGTTGCATATAATTGCTGATTGTGCAACAAAGTGGTAACATACAGGATTACGTCACCACACGTCTTGTTTAATTCAAACATGCTAAACTTGAGAAGACCGGTAAGTGAAAGCCGACACTATATGTTATATGTTTTCTTGTTGAGCGATGATGTGAAAAACTGCTCCATGCTTATATTTGTTAAATGCATGTGAGTGGTCGAGTGAAATATCTATTGTTGTGTGATCACCAAGAATGTATGCTAACTAACAGTAACTAGTTGATTTTGCGCCGGGGATGGGAGAGTCCTCACTGAGTAGCGTGGTTAAGAGTCACGCCTCATTTTTACTACACAGAGACAGGTTAAGTACAGGTGGAAGAAGTCTCGGTGGTACGAGGGTTGAGCAACACTTTCCAAGACCCACAACTTGTTCATGTGGGTAAATAAAGTGTAATTGTAATTTAATTTATTTTATTAATGTATCATAAAGTAAAGGGTAGACGTACCCAATTAGATTGTATTACTAAATCTAGAACTGTCAGCTTCACACACCTTAAAGATAAAAATTAGTTATATTGCGATACAGGGAAAACTTGTTTCTAAAATATATATATATATATATATATATATATATATATATATATATATACATATATCTGTTGCATGTGAATAGGATAGGCAGCATCTTTGGATGTGTGGCCAGTACACAGGTTATATATTATGTGTGTTTTCTTATATCTATATCCTGAAGCGGCACTGGCCGTGGATTTGCTTGCCTAGGATAGACCACCATTTCGGTGTAGCCATGGTATTATAATGCATGTGAATGTATTTTCAATAATAGATATTCTGTCAATTAGGTGATAAGGCTTACAGGCAGAGGGATATTCCCTGTGTCTATGCCGGTCACGGTCCTCTAAACGGGGGTCGTGATAAACTTGGTATCAGAGCCAGGTTGTTCTTTAAGGGTGTGAAGCTAACTAGTAGTCTCGGGTGTTAGTTGGGCTAGCCATTACGAATCCGGACGTAATGGTGGTTCCGACGGGCACTTGTGAGGTTGCTGAGGATGTTCAGTCATAAATTCTTTCAAGTCATCGCTTGAGGCTTAGGATTTGTTTGCGAAATTCTATGCAAAGCATATAACCTGTACAGTACACAAGTGCGGATAGGCACTAAGGCGTAAGGTGGGGTGGGAATGACCCCAGGAACCTTAGTACGCCATAATAGGGAAAGGAGACATCCATGGAGGATGCTATCTAGACACAGACACATTTGGTTAAATTGTAGGCAGGAATGCGCTACAATGTGTGATTGTTTTGCAGGTGTTAAATTAAACGATTCGTCTGCTCTATTAGCGGTGCATTCTATGCTATGGTATTGGCACAATTTGTTTGATTATAGTATGGAATGCATGTAGAATAGAAATATGCAGTGAATGGTAGTTTAGGCTAGGAATGGTTTGTAAAGTAAAAGAAAAGACACGCTTGGCGTGTAGAAAAGAAAGTAAGCCCATGGGGTGATTGAGATGGAACGTTTACAGATAAGAATAAATAGGGTCATGAGGCATGAGACCGACAGGAAGATGACCATGTGAATGGGTCCGATTGGGCGGTATGCTATTGCTGAAGGAAGTGAGTAGTCATTCCTATTAAGTAAACAGAAGAGAGGTGGTGTATGCCACAGTATAGAAGCAGAAGTCTACGTACTAGAAAATCAGGATACGGTAAATGGAAGGGCAAAGTGGCCGAACCATATGCCGTAGAGATAGATGTTAAGAAGTAGAGGCATATGTAAACGTGTAAGGCGTGACAATATGCCGAGTAGGAAACAGAGTCAATGGTAAGTCACAGGGAAGGAGCCTAGTCCAACCTTACGCTCGGTCCATGAACTGCTAGTTCCTTAAGCAACAAGGGGGAAAAGAAGGGATTAAGCCCAACCAAACTCTCTTGGGTTGCTTAAGGAAGAGCATAAAGAATAGGATATTGATCACATGAGAAATTTTTGTGAAATTCCTTTTGGTCTTTCCGAATGGGAGAATCTAAAAGACCCTTAAACGTTTCTTGAAAATACTAGGGATAACCATTGGAAGGCAAATTTTCATGAAAACTCTTTCTCAATTTGTGTGATTCCAATTGGTTAAACCCTAAACCTTAGACGTCATTTTCTAAGAAATAAACTTGAATTAATTTTTAAAACCCGCAGGGTGACTAAAAAAACTAACTCATGCGACCAACACCCTTCCAAACAATAGTCCTTTAACAGGTAAGCTATATGAGGATGGTAGATGTAATTGAGAAACCACTCGCTTGGAGTGATTACAGTTAAGTAGACATCGAAAAGCACTAGAGAGTGCTAAAATGCCAAGGGAGTAGTATACAGGTAAACCTAAGGGTTACCAATTAAGGGGCCATAGGGTGATAATGGATCCGAAAGTATTAGACCGGAGCAGGTCTAGAAGTGGAAATGATCGTAGACCTTTGGGTACCGTCCAGAACGAGATTGATAGCTCTCAAACGAGATAACATGAGAGATAAACCCCGAAGGGACTCGTGGAGGCCCGAAGGGAGAGAAAGTAGACAGGGATAAGTAGTCCCATAAAGGAGGAAGAGCGGAAGCCTATAAGATCCGATAGGATAAGAGTCAAGTAGGAGGTCGAGAACCAACTACTACCATAAGTGTATGTATAGTACACAGATTGTAGTAGACATAGCTAGGTAAGCTAGTTCCACAAGTTGGTGAACCGTAAATCCGTTACTCTGAAGCCCTGTATGGGTGGAGACTGAGTAGACAAACCAAACGTATAAATGGCCATGTGAGTGCCATAAAGGGAAAATTAACCGTAAGGACGATGAATCAAAAAGGGGAATTTAGTGAGTAACGAGTATTGAGAAATACTCGAAGAAAGAGTACCACGTAGGTACGAAATGAAAAATAAGAGAGTGAATGCGGGAACAGAGTCGAGAAAGCATCTGGGGATGCGAACCAAAATGATAAATCAGGTATGTTACCGTTGGGGGTAATTGGAACCCAATGGGTAACACACTTACGAGTGGCAGTATATGTTCGTGAACATATGCCACACCATAAGAAAGGAAAGAGTAAAACCGTGGGAGCGGATCTCGTTCGGTCAAGGGGAGTAGAGTATGTCCGAAAAGGTTCATGCTGGAGTTAACAGATCAAGTATTCCAAGTAGGAATGCAGGATTTTAAGTGAGTTGAGGAGTCCGAGTGTGCCAAGTTGGGGTAAAAGCCAACGGAAATCCAATGAGTAGAGTTAGCAAAGGATGTGCAACTCTAAGTGGACTAACCTGAGGATGGTATAGATCCACAGTCATAGTCGTGTTAAGCGAGGTCTTTGGATGTGAAGACCGAACTGAACCTGAGGCAGAGTAATGAATATGATGGTAAGGAGGAGACTAGTGAGTTTCTCTTATAAACATAAATGACTATAAGTAGTAGTCAGAGAAGAGTCTAAGTCAGTCAAACATAGGATGTCGACAGGGAGTAACCTGAAGTGGTTATGGAAACCACTAAGGGTAAGTTTAGGAATCCGAAAAAGAAAGAGAAACACGAGTCATAAATTAAAGATCCTTTACTGTTAGGTGGAGAAACAGTAAGTGTAATACATAGTTGTGCTAGTGCCATGGCAGTTAGCTTCGTTAGGACACGAGTAGGGTAAACCGAGCCGGTAGTGAGTGTAGCAACCTCGGAAGGGTTGGGTACACTGATGGCACAAAGTATAAACACCTACGTATGGTGTATGCCGTGTAAGCGGTAAGTCTAGATGTAGAGTAGAGGGTGTAGTAAGATGTAAACGGACTTTTCTGGAATAGTCGTTTACAAAGAAAATATCGGGGGAATACCAACAAAAGGGTAGCTGCTTGGTAGTAGAGGACACTTAGGTATGGGGACTCCGATGTAGGGGAGTACTTCTGATGTCAATTAAAGTTTATAGAAATAGAATCGAGTGTGCTATGCAAATAGAGTGTTATATTCGAGTGAGTCAAGTGTCCGAGGAAGGATACACATAAGTCGGGATAGAGAAGTCCGATAAGACCAAGAGCTTGACTCTGTGGCAACCATGGACTACATGTGAGAGTAATGGAGAGATAAATAACAAGTTAAGCTAAGTAATAACCTTAATCAAGTAAATGTTGTTCTTATAGGAATAATGACACACGATTGAGTGCAACAGGAACTCCGAGGAGACTAAACTTACAGGAGATGATTGCATGGAAGGTTGGCCAAGGTGAGGGTTCTTCCATCTCTCCTCCTAGGGTTGTATGCTTGTGTGGATTACATGAATATGTATATTCTCTGCTTGTCTGGTATGTGTTAGCTAGAGGTATAGAATGTTAAAAGAATAAAGGAACTAGAAAATAGGTTGTGGAAGGTAGCTTAGATAGGAAGACATAGGAGTAGAGTGTAATTGTTTGCTATGATTGGTGTGTTACAAATCCAACTTTTACGCTCCGGAGGCATGATGAGTATTTTATTAAATCTTTTCCATGACGGTGGCAAGAGTCCTTGTACGGAAGGACTAAACTTTTATTTTGAAAACTCGTCACAACGGTGACTTAAGTTATAATCATGCAAAGGGAGTTATTGGTGGGTTTCGAATTTGGTTATGCTAGCGATGTGAGACATCGACTAGAACAACGTCAGTTGGCACTTGAGACCTAAGGTTTATAATCACCATGACGATGGTCATTGCCCTATCCTTGCAATAGGGTCAGAAACGTTTTATATTGCTATGACGATAGCTTGAGGCCCAGAGAGTGTATCTGGACGGGTATGAGTTAATTCCTCTGAAGGATACTCGTCCATATTAATAAGGAGAAGAATTGTTCATCCTTCGGGAAAGATACAAAGAATCCTATTAATATGTGAGACTAAGGTAAGGAGACACAAGAGGAACCTACGGGTGAACCGTGAGCCTAACCTAGTAAAAGAGAAATCATCCTGTGGAGTTAGTCCAGGATTTGTCAGTGGCCATCCTTTGAGACGTCGTGTCATGCCCGCCATGTGGCCTGGTTGGGTAATGGACGAGTGGGCTCAAGCTATTGCCTCGCAGCAAGGGGTCAGAACATGCCACTTGGTGGCTATGGATCAGTTGTTTGATAGATAGATGTTGATTGTGTTTGATTAATAGAATTGTCACGAGTTGAACAGTACCCAAGTAAATGGGTTAAGTATGTTTTGCCACGTGGTGGCCAGCAACCCGAGTGCGCATGTTCGAAGTGGAAAAGCCACGTACTGGCTAGTATATACCGAGAGAGGGGGAGAAAATTAAGTAGATGTATAATATAGTATTTGTGTGTAGGTACAAATTGTCTGTGTTTGCATATAATTGCTGATTGTGCAGTGTAGTGGTCACGTACAGGATTACATCACCACAACGTCTTGGTTGATTCGAACATGCTGAACATGAGAAGACCGGTAAGTAAAAGCCAGCACTATATGTTATGTGATTACTTGATGATTGATGATGTGGAACAAACTGCTACATGCTTATATGTTTAAATGCATGTGAGTGTTTGGGTGAAATATCTGTTGTTGTGTGATCACCAAGAATGTATGCTAAGTAACAGTAACTAGTTGTTTTTGCATGTGGTTGTGTATGACTCTCCAACCCAGCGCTATGGTACCCACCTTGCGCCGGGGATGGGAGAGTCCTCACTGAGTTGCGTGGTTAAGACTCACACCTCATTTTTACTACACAGAGACAGGTTAAGTACAGGTGGAAGAAGTCTCGGTGGAACAAGGGTTGAGCAACACTTTCCAAGGTCCACAACTTGTTTATGTGGGTGAATAAAGGGTAATTGTAATTTAATTTACTTTATTATTGTATCATAAAGTAAAGGGTAGACGTGCCCAACTAGATTGTATTACTAAATCTATAACTTTCAACTTCGCACACCTTAAAGATCAGGATTTATTTTTACTGCGATATAGGAGAAATTTGTTTTCAAAAAAAATATATATATATACATATATCTGTTGCATGTGAATAGGATAGGCCGCATCTTCAGATGTGTAGCCAGTACACAGGTCATATATATTATGTGTGTTTCCTATATCTATATCCTGAAGCGGCACTGGCCGTGGATTTGCTTGCCTAGGATAGGCCACCATTTCAGTGTAGCAATGATATTATACTGCATGTGGATGTATTTTCAATAATAAATATTCTGTCAATTAGGTGATAAGGCTTACAGGCAGATGGATATTCCATATGTCTGTGCTGGTCACAGTCCTCTAAACGGGGGTCGTGACAAAAGTATATAAAAATTTTAACCTACATTAAATGAGTTTCTTTATTTTTTTGAAGACACAATTACCCTTAATCAATTTGTTTAGTATTTATATTTTTTCATTAAATCTAATAAACTTTTATTTTTTCACTAAATCTAATGAACTTATTTTATTTTCACACAACTAATTTTAAAAAAATTATGTCAGTGGGATAAACAAATTATAAATAAGAAAAGAGAAAATGTTCAATTGAAACGAGTTGTCACAAAAAATTATGGTGTTTAATTGTAATATATTAAATTCTATTTTAGTTTAGAACTAAAATAGTACCCCTGCTAAGCACAGGCACAATTTAATTTGGCTAGGCTTGTTATGGACTCATAAATTTCTCCACTATTTGTATAGACTTTGTCTCATAGTCTCTAAACTAAGCGATGTGTGACTTTAATTTCGAAAAATATCATTCTATTTAAATTTAATTTCTAAATAATGATGAAGTTAAAAAATTTTATTGAAAAACAAAAATATTAATATTATTTATGTAGCTTAAATTTTTTCTTTAAAAAAATATACATTTTTTGTTATTTATATTTTTATAAATACTTTCTTATTGCACAAAAATATATATTATTATCCAATTCTAATTTGAAATGATAAGTATAAATCTTAGGGTGAGTCTATGAAGAGGACGACCTCACATGAGGTCATCCTCTCTTCTCTTTGTCTCTCAAAGAGAAAAATTTTAAAAGTATTTTTTAAAAAAAAGAAAAAGAAAAGAAAAGTAGCAAATGAGAGGCATAGACTCACCCTAAATCTTTTTTGAAATAATAACTATAAATTTGATTTCTGTCTTATTTTTATTCTTTTTATTTAAAGTTAATGTTCAAATAATAATTAAGTTTTTAAAAATTAATATTATTTTAATGGACAAAATTTTTTCTTAAAAAGAAATTACTTGTTTAATTATTTATGTCTTTGTAAATAAATTCTCGTTGCACAAAAATGTATAGGAAAAAACTTATATGCTGTTGCTTACATGCTTTTCCTAAGGTTAACCAATTAAAAAAAGACATGTGTCAATTTTTCATATGTCATCTTCTCAAAATTGACACATGTCTTTTTTTAATTGGTTAACCTTAGGAAAAGCATGTAAGCAACAGCATATAAGTTTTGTCCAAATATATAACGCATGTTATTTGGATTTGTTTATTTTTGTTCATAGACATTTTTATTTAGAGAAGCTATGATTCACTTAAATGTGACACTTATTAGTGTCTCCTCTAGTGTACTCTTAGGATTCACATAAAAACAACACTTGCTATCCAAAGCCAATATACTCATAAATTTCCTCACTATTTATATAAACTTTGTCTCATCTTTCAGTCTCTAAACTTAGTCACATAGGACTTTAATTTGGAGAAAAATAATTCTATTTAAAGTTAATATTTAAATAATATTAAAGTAAATTTCATGTACTCTATTTAATATATCATAACCGATTGGAGTTAGAATCAGGGACAGAGAAAATCTTTGATATTAAAGACGAGAACAGATATCATAACATAATGTTCTCTCCATATCTTCTCGTGATCATCCCTGTACAATATATTCCACAACAAATCACACCACTAACTTCTGTCCATCCTTCTCCCCCATCACTCCCATCACCTTCTCACTAGTCCCATCAGTTCCTTCTTTAAATGCTATTTACTCCTTTTTTTTCCTTGTATTTTGCTTTTGCTAACGTTTTGAAAAAAAAACAAACAAATAGTTCACTTTTCTTAGGAATTTGGACACCAAGGTCACACACACCGAGTGTTATAATCATTCTATCCATGCTATGAATTCTCGCTATAGTGATAAATTACTGTTGATATATATGTTGGAATATATTGTTATAAATTATTTAAAATTAATTAATTCTATTAAAATATGCAAAACGGTTCCTGCATCAATTTTGGATTATTGGCTGGAGTTTCATGTTATCAGTTAAATGTTCATATGTTTAACCAGTGGCATAAAAAACATTCCATAATTTGATTAATTTTGTGGCAACGTTACACTCCATTCTTTACCTATTTATATATATGTGTCTGAAAAAAATGTAAGAGATATATCAAAGATTGGCTGGACGAATTCCAACAGAATAAGTAATAAAATATATCATGTGCATTATTTGGGTAGATAAAGGGGTGGGAGACAGAGTCCTGTCTACCTCCTACCCACTGCACCGGGTGATATAGCAAAATCAACCTGTGGGAGGCGTGAATTACCTTAAAGATAACGAGATACTCATGCCTCAGTCCGGCACCACACATTTTTTTATGTCTCTGACAAATTTACATTCCTTATTTTTTGTGTTTATTCTTATTTTCAGGTTGCTGCCCTAACAAGTTTAAGGTAATTCATGGCTATTCCCTAAAATGCAGCAAATGAAAAATAAGAATAATTGGGGAATAAGTATTCAGTTCTAGTTGGTGAACTACTCAAATATATATATATATATATATATTTGGTACCATGATTTATTTTTGTGAGCTTATAAATTGCTCACTAATTCTGAGATATATTTGTGAAAAAGTTTTACTATTTATAATTCTGAGATACCAAAGTATATAATATACATAGCATATTGTTTTGAAGTATTGGTATTGTAAAACCCGAGATATTTTTCGAAGTTCAAAATAAAATAAAAGGGAAAGAAAGGAAGTAGAAAATACTTTTTAGGATTTAATTCATGACCTAAGAAATTGGAAACCTGAATTAAATAGGAAAAAGGGATAAAATTGGAATTTATTTTTCAGCCCTACTTATTTAATATTATTATTTTTATATATTACAAAATAAAAGAAAATAACAATTTAATTGGAAAGAGGAGGGATTAAATTGGGGATAATTTTTTCAAACCTCTTCTTTATTATAATAATTATTATTATTTAGTTAATGTATTATTTAATTATTTGTTTGTTTTTATTATTATATGTATATATATATATATTATTTTAATTAACTATGTTAAAAAAGGGGAGTGGGTTGCTCTGGGAATAAGAAAAGAAGGAGATGAAAGGAAGAATAATAAAGGAAGAGAGTGAGAGAGGCCACAGATTAGAAAGAAAAGAAGAAGAAAGAAAGAGAGAAAAAGAAGAGAGAGAGAGAGAGGGAGGGAGAGAGAGAGGGAGAAGAGGCGTGGAGGAGGAAGAAGGAGAAGAGTTGGGGTTCGCCGAAAAAGTGACTGGGGAGAGTTAGCCGATGCCGGAAAAAGTCACCGGAGCTCGGGTACGACGTCTCTTACACCTTCCACTAATCGAATCAAAGGTTGGTAACCCAATTTCATTCGAAACCCTCATTTCTCTATTTTTAGGGATTTCTTCAATCCACCTTCGATTGGATTATTTTGAGGGTAGATTGAGACCAACGAAGTGTTCTTGAAAACTTAGTTGGAATAAGAATCGAGACTACACCCTCGGGTTTAGCCGAATTCGAATTTTGAAGGGTTTGGGGTTAAAAATTCTAAATATTCCCAATTTGGGGATTCGTTGATAAATTTGGACTCGGACTTTGATTTGAGTAGTTAGGATTGGATTTATGTTGTTGGAATGTAGGTGAACAAAACCCGTGAGGAGCGGAGTTGAAGCCGGGGTCCGAAGGGGGCCAGAATGAGCCCAAACTAGCCCACAGCATCGCAAAAGAAATGTTGTGCTACGAGCTGGCGCTGCAGCGCCAGCTCTCGGGTAGCCAAGGGCTGCTTGGGCAGCAGCTTGGCGCAGCAGCGCCAGGTCTCTACCCAACATGCCCAAACCCCATTTTAAAGAAGATTCGGGATGTCCGAACCTCCTATTTTCAGTCCTAAACATCTTATGACACTCCGAACCATGTTTTGAAGGATCAAATAATTTCAAATGCCTTCTTATTCCTCAAGAATAGAAACTTGTGGAATAAGCTATGTTCAACTTCTTGAATTTCTAATTTCCTTCTACACAGTCTTTAGGAAACCTTACGTAGGATAGCTTAGAAGTACATTGAGGTTTAGTAACTCAAATTCAATGCCCCAAAAGCAACTCAAAGAGAGTAATAGTTGTATGAAACCAAGTGCGAGGCACTTAAGACTCTCTTAGAAGAGAGGGAAGACGGATAAGACCAAGGACTCGGTTCTTAGCAATGTGTAAATGCATTTTTAGGCACGAGCATGTCATATGGATATGAATTGCATTTAGTTTGAGTTGTTAACCACTTGAATGCATTCGTTAGGAAACCACGACTCGTCCGGAGCGGGAGTTACTCCAGGACAAGCGCAAGGAAGCCATCCAGGTGAGGGGTTTCCATCCTTGCCCTATAGGGTTGATTGAGGATGTGGATATGTGGTTTGCCTACTTGCCTATTTGTAAGAATTATTTAGTGGTTAACATGTTGTTGTTCCTAAACTGTTATCTATGAAAGTATTTGTATATGTGTGTTTGACTACAGGTAAAGAGGTACTGGAGGGTATCCATGTGATGACATGAGATACGCCGAACAGTACAAGGAAGGGGGTAAGTTGTTGATTATGTCCAAGGTTTGGTTCACCCTATTAATTAGAAACTTATTAAAGAAATCGTATAGAAGTTGTTAGTAAACATCGACGTTTTATGGCAATTGAACTTAGGAAAGGCCTTAGAGCTAGGTTATGATCTAAACAAGGGTTTGCGTATTAAATCTGGATTAAAAAGATCTCATAAAATTATTAGTGAGTCATAGGGAGGTTCACACTACCTAGGTAAAGTCGATTTAGGATAGAAGTGGGTAGATAGAGTCAGAATCTCAGCTGAAAGCTCGGGAAGAGAATCAACTCAGAAAAGATTTGCCTGTTGAGGCCATTGCCCTAGCTTGGCACTAGGGTCAGTTAAAAGATTAAAAGATTTCCCCGTTGAGGCCATTAGCCTAGCCTGGCACTAGGGTCACCTAAAAGATTAAAAGATTTGCCCGTTGAGGCCATTGCCCTAGCCTGGCACTAGGGTTAGTTAAAAGATTAAAAGATTTGCCCATTCAGGCATTACCCTAGCTTGGCACTAGGGTCAGTTAAAAAATTAAAAGAATTGTCCATCTAGGCCATTGTCCATTGTGACATAATTGGACCAGTTGTGTGATTTATAGTTTTCAAATAATATGTTAAATGTGATTGTTTGTTTATGAGAAGCATGATAGAGGAGCATGATCCGTAGGTTTATCTTTGATTTGGTGTTATATTAATATTTTCTGATCGTAATATAACATGTGATAAACTGGATTTTCATGCGCATGTGATTGTGGGTGATTCCCTTTCCCCAGATGTAGTGGTACCCACCGCTACGCCGAGGATGGGAAGCTTCTCACTGAGTCTGTTTGACTCACCCCCTCTGCTTCAATGTTTCAGGCACAGGTATAGGGCAGGCATTGACGTCCGAACAGTGATATGGACATCAGACCATCCTTTACACATTAGTTCGCGTGAGTTTTGTACATATTATAAGTTGTAAGGGTTGTGTATATATATTTACAGCTTTTGATATGTACCTACTCTAGACTTGTCAGCTTCACATGTATTTAAAGACAGGGTCTAGTTTGGGGATAAACTAGGATATATGTATGAGTATATAACTTCTGCATGTGAATAGGATAGATCGTACGCATTGAGGCGTATGGTCAATATGATATGGATACATATATTATGTGTGCTTGCTGCATGTGAATAGGATAGATCATACGTATTGTGACGTACGGTCAATATGATATAATATTTATATTATGAGTGTTGATATATCTATACACTGGGCTGAGCTGAAGCGGTATTGAGCAAATCGCGGATTGCAGGTTAATTAGGCCACCGGTGAGGTGTGGCCACTATTATGATATATATTGATTGTATAGCAGGGTAGTTATAGTTATGTTTATAGGGTACGGCTTACGGGTTTAGAGGTAAAAGTCTATTGCCGTGCCAGTCACGTACTCCTGATTTGGGGTTGTGACAAACTTGGTATCAGAGCCTGGTTATTCTTTAAGTCATGTGAAGTCATTGGTAAAACCGGGGTGTCAGTTTAAACTTCGTTGTGAAACTCGGGCACAACGTTGAATTAAACAGGTACTTGTGGGAGTACCCAGGATGTTGAGTCATCAATTCTTTCGAGGCATCGCTTTAGGCATAGAATTTGTATGTGAAATTCTATGCAAAGCATATAACTTGTACAGTACATAAGTGCCGATGAAACACTAAGACGTAACGTGGGGTGGCAGTGACCCCGAGAACATAGGACGCCATGATAGGGAAAGAAGACATCCATGGAGGATGCTACCAACACACATACACATTTGGTTGAATTGTAGGCAGGAATGCGCTACAATGTGTGATTGTTTGCAGGTGTTAAATGAGACGATGTCTATGCTCTATTAGCAGCGCATTGTGTGCTATGGTATAGGCACATGTTGTTTGATTAAAGTATGGAATGCAAGTAGAATAGAAATGTGCAGTGAATGATAGTTAGGCTAGGAATGATTTGTAAAGTGAAAGAAAGGACACGCTTGGCATGTAGAAAGAAAGTAAGCCCATGGGGCGATTGAAAATGGAAAGTTTACAGACAATAATAAACAGGGCCATGAGGCATGAGACCGACAGGAAGATGACCACGTGAATGGGTCACGACTGTGCGGTTTGCTAGGGCCGAAGGAAGTGAGTTGTCCTTCCTAGAAAGTAAACAGAAAAGAGATAGTGTATGCCACTGTATAGAAGCAGAAATCTATGGAGTGGAAAATCAGGATACGGTATATGGAAGGGCAAAGTGGCCGAACCATATGCCATAGAAATAGATGTTAAGAAGTAGAGGCATATGTAAATGAGTAGAGCGTGACCATATGCCGAGCGGAGAAATAGAGTAAATGGTAAGGCACAGGGAAGGAGCCTAGTCCAACCCTGCGCTCGATCCCATGAACTACTAGTCCCTTAAGCAAACAAGGGGGGAAAGAAGGGATTAAGCCTAACCAAACTCTCTTGGGTTGCTTAAGGAAGAGCATAAAGAATGGGATATTGGTCACATGAGAAATTTTTGTAAAAATCTTTTTGGTCTTTCCGGATGAGAGATTCTGAAAGACCCTCAAACTTTTCTTGAAAATACTAGGGATAACTATTGGAAGGCAAACTTTCATGAAAACTTTTTCTCAATTTGTGTCATTCCAATTGGTTAAACCCTAACCATTTACGAAAACCTTAGGCGTCATTTTCTAAGAAACAGACTTGAATAAATTTTTAAAACCCGCATGTTGCCTAAGAAGACGAACTCACGTGATCAATACCTTACCAAACAATAGTCCTTTTACAGGTAAGCTGTATAAGGGTGGTAGATGTAGTTGAGAAATCACTCGCTTGGAGTGACTAAATTTAAGTAGACATCAAAAAGCACTAGAGAGTGCTAAAGTGCTAAGGGAGTATACAGGTAAACCTAAGGGTTACCGATTAAGGGGCCATAGGTGATAATGGACCCGAAAGTATTAGACGGAGCAGGTCTAGAAGTGGAAATGGGCGTAGACCTTCGGGTACCGTCCAGAGATAGGAAAATGAGTGTATTGCTGTAGATAGCTCTCGAACGAGATAACGTGAGAGATAAACCCCAAAGGGACTCATGGAGGCCCCAGGGGAGAGCGGAAGCCCATAGGACCCCATAGGGTAAGAGTCAAGTAGGAGGTGGAGAACCAACTACTACCGTAAGTGCATGTATAATACCCGGATTGTAGTAGACATAGCTAGGTAAGCTAGTTCCACAGATTGGTTAACCGTAAATCCGTTAGTCTGAAGCCCGTATTTGGGTGGAGACTGAGTGGACAAACCAAACGTATAAGTGGCCATGTGGGTGCCTTAAAGGGAAAATTAACCGTAAGGACGATTAATCGAGAAGGAGAATTTAGTGAGTAACGAGTGTGAGAAATACTCGAAGAAAGAGAGTACCACGTAGGTACGAATGTGAAAAGAAGAGATGAGTCCGGGAACGGAGTAGATTGGCTTACCAAAATGATAAAATAGGTATGCTACCATTGGGGGCGAATGGAACCCCAACGGGTTAACCACTTGCAAGAGCGGGATATGTTTGTGAACATATGCCACACCGTAAGAAAAGAAGAGGTCAAATCGTGGGAGCGGATTACCATTTGGTTAAGGGGAGTAGAGCATGGTCCGGAAAGGTCCTGTTGGAGTTACTAGATCAAGTACTTCCATGTAGGATATAGGATCTAAGTGAGTTGAGGAGTCCGAGTGGGCCAAGTTGGGGTTAAAAGCCAACGGAAAACCCATTGAGTAGAGTTCGCATATGATGTGCAACTCTAAGTGGACTAACCTGAGGATGGTATAGATCCACATTCATAGTCGTGTTAAGCGAGATCTTCGAGTGTGGAAGACTGAACTTAGCCTGAGGCAGGAGTAATGAGTATGGTGGTAATGAGGCAAACTGATGAGTTTCCAGTATACACAGAAATGACTAAAGTAGTAGTCAGAGAAGAGTCTAAGTCCGTCAGATAGGGGATGTCGACAGGGAGTAACCTAAAGTGGTTATGGAAAACACTAAGGGTAAGTGTAGCTGTCCGGAAAGGAAAGGGAAACACGGTTATAATGCAAGATCCCTTACCGTTTGGTGGAGAAGCAGTAAGCATTGATCTAGTTGGGCTATTTCTCATGGCATTTAGCTCGTTAGGACACGAGTAGGGTAAACCGGGCGGTGATGAGTGTAACAACCTCGGAAGGGTTGGATACACTGATAGACCATTGTGTTCTCGACCCCAAACCAGGAGCACGTGATCGGCAAGGGAATAGATTTTACCTCTAAACCATAAGCCTTACCTGTAACATAGCTATACTACCATGCTATCAATTAATATTATATATATATATATATATATATCATAATAGTGGCCACACCTCACTGGTGGCCTAATAACCTGCAATTCGTGGTTCGCTAAATACCGCTTTAGCTCAGCCCAATGTATAGATATATATCAACACTCATAATATAATTATTAATCATATTGACGTACGTCTCAATACGTACGATCTATCTATTCCAACATGCAGCAAGCACAACATACTATATATATATCCTTATCCATATTGATCGTACGCCTCAATGCGTACGATTTATCTTTCACATGCAGAAGTTTAATACTCATACATATCCTTAGTTATCCCTAAACTGGACCCTGTCTTTAAATACATGTGAAGCCGACAAGTCTAGAGTAGGTACATATCGAAACTTGTAAATATATATACAACCCTTACAACTTAAAATATGTATACCCAACAGAGTCAAAATAACAAAAAGTGTCCACCCACGCGAACTAGTGCGTAAAGGATGGTCTGATGTCCGTATCACTGTCTGGACGTCGATGCCTGCCCGTTACCTGTATCTGAAACATTGAAGCAGAGAGAGTGAGTCAAACAGACTCAGTGAGAAGCTTCCCATTCTCGGCGTAGCGGCGGGTACCAGTACAACTGGGGAAAGGGAAACACCCACAATCACATGTGCATGAAAATCTAGTTTATCACATGTTAAATTACGATCAGGCAATATTAATATAACATCAAATCAAAGATAAACCTATGGATCATGCTCCTCTATCATGCTTCTCATAAACAAACAATCACATTTAACATATCATCTGGAAACTATAAATCACTCAATTGGTTCATGTATCTCACAATGGACAATGGCCTCCACGGGCAAATCTTTCAATTTCTTTTAACTGACCCTAGTGCCAGGATAGGGCAATGACCTCAACGGGCAAATCTTTTAATCTTTCAACTAACCCTAGTGCCAGGCTAGGGCAATGGCTTCAACGGGCAAATCTTTTAATCTCTTAACTGACCTAGTGCCAGGCTAGGGTAATGGCCTCAACGGGCAAATCTTTTAATCTTTAACTGACCCTAGTGCCAGGCTAGGGCAATGGCTTCAACAGGCAAATCTTTTCTAACTTGTTACTCTTCCCGAGCTATTAGCTGGGATTCTGACTCTATCTACCCATTTCTATCCTAAACTGACTTTACCTAGGTAGTGTGAACCTCCCTATGACTCACTAATCCATTTATGAGATCTTTTAAATCCTTATTTAATACCCAAACCCTTGATTAGATCATAACCTAGCTCTAAGGGTATGTTTGGTAAGAGTTGCAAATAGTAGAATCATGGATTCTCACATTTTTCAAAAAAAAATTTATATCATTTATAAATACCAAACACATTTTTCATCATACTTTTTCTCTTTCCTAATTTTTCTCTCTATCTGTCTCATCAGTTTTCTCTACAGTACTTTCTTTGATTCCACAGTACTTTACGCTACAGTACTTTCTTCACAGTACTTTACATCCGTGCATTCATACCAAGCGTACCCTAAGGCTTTTCCTAAGTTCGATTACCAAAACGTCGACGTTTACAACACTTTGTTTACGACTTCTTTAATGAGTTTCTAATTAATAGGGTAAACCAAACCTTGGACTCACTCAACAACTTACCCCCTTGCTTGTACTGTTCGGCGTATCTCATGTCATCACAAGGATACTCTCCTGTACTTCTTTACCTGTAGTCAAACACACTTATACAAATACTTTTATATAACAGTTTAGGAACAACAATAGCATGTTAACCACTAAATAATTCTTACAAATAGGCAAGTAGGCAAACCACGTATCCACATCTTCAATCAACCCTATGTGGTAAGAATGGGAAACCCCTCACCTGGACGGCTCCCTTGTGCTTGCCCTGGAGTAACTCCCGCCCCGGACGAGTCGTGGTTTCCTAACCAATGCATTAATGTGTTTAACATCTCAAACTATATGCATTTCATATGCATGTGTCATGCTCGTGCCCAAAAATGCATCTAGACGTCGCCAAGAACTGAGTCCTTGGTCTTATCCGTCTTCCCTCTCTTCTATGAGAGTCTCAAGTGCTTCGCACTTGGTTTCATACAAATATCACTCTCCTTGAATTGATTTTGGAGCCTTGGATTTGAGTTACTAAACCTCGATATGTTTCTATGTTATCCTACTTAAGGTTTCCTAATAACTACGAAGGAATTAAATTGCCATTTTAAAATTTGGACTTTATTGTTCCGCAAGTTTCCATCCTTGAGAAGCAAGAAAGTACCTAACATAATTCTTGATGCTTGATAGCATATTTAGAATTATTCTAGGGTGTTTAAGATTGAAAAGAAGAGGTTTGGAGCCTTCAACATCACCCTTAAAGCGTATTTGGGCAATCCGAGCTGGGACCCGGCACGTTAACGTCAAGGTTCAACCTTAGTAACCTCGGGCCAGCTCTTCACGGGTCTTGTTCAGCTAATATTTCAACAATATGATTTCAATAATTCCAATCCAAGCCTATTTACTCAAATCCAAGCTCAATCCTAATTATCAATAATTTCCCCAATTTATGAATATTTAGAATTTTCAACCCCAAATTCTTCAAATTCGAATTCGGCTAAACCCGAAGGTATAGCATCGATTCTTACCCCAAGTGTTCAAGAACACTTCCTAGGTCTCAATCTACCCTCGCAACAACCAAATCGAAGGTGGATCGAAGAAATCCCTAAAAATTAAGAAATTGAGGGTTTCGAATGAAATTGGGGTTACCAACCTTTGATTCGATTGGTGGAAGGTGTAGGAGACGTCGTACTCGAGCTCCGGTGACTTTTCCGGCGTCGGCTAGCTCTCCCAGGTCACTTTTCCGGCGAACCCCAACCCTTCTTCTTCTTCTTACTCACGCCTCTCCTCCTCTCTCTCTCTTCTTTCTCTCTCTTTGTTTCTTCTTTCCTTTCTTTCTATTCTTTCTTTCTTCTTTCTTTCTTATATCACGGCACCCCACTCCCATTTTTTAACAAATTAATTAAAATATATATATAATAATAATAATAATAAATAACTAATAATTAATAATTTACTAAATATATTTAAAACTTATTTTTGGTTTAATTTCCTACTTCTGTTCTCTTTCTTTTTATTTTCTTTTATTTTCCAATATAATAATAATAATATTAAATAAGTAAGGCTGAAAAATATTTTCAACTTTATGCCTTTTCCCTATTTAATTAAGGTTTTCAATTCCTTAAGTCCTGAATTAAATCCAAAAATTATTTTCTACTTCTTTTCTTTCCCTTTCATTTCATTTTAAACTTCGAAAAAATTTTCCGAGTATTACACCAAGTATAAACACCTACGTACGGTGCAAGCCGTCTAAGCGGGAAGTCTAGATGTAGAGTAGATGTTGTAGTAATATATAAACGAACTTTTCTGGAGGAGTCGTTTACAAAGAATATATCGAGGGAATACAAGCAGAAGGGTAGCTACTTGGTAGTAGAGGATACTTAGGTATGGGGACTCCGATGTAGGGGAGTTTATAGAAATAGAACCTAGTGTGCAATGCAAATAGCTAGTGTCTTGGCATGTTCCAAGACTGATATAAGAAGTCACTACGAAGGTTGCAAGTCGGACAAGTAGATTGAGTCAAGGTAAGCCTCACTAGAGAAGGCAATAGCTAACTCCTCGGAGAAACTAATTTCACCATATCCACCATTGTGGTCAGGAACAGTCTGTAACAGTCTGAAAATCAGTTTGAAATAGAAATTCAACCTCTTTCTAGCCCACGTCCAAGATAATTTAGCTCTAATTGAAGAAGTTAAGTCCAAGCAAGATCAAGATGCCGACCTCAGACAGATCAGAGATACAGTGGTTAAGGGGGAGAAGGACGACGTCCAATTTTCCATAGATGACAGTGGCACACTCCGGTTGGAAGGACGACTGTGTGTACCTATGATGGGTGGTTTGAAAGAACGAATCCTTGATGAGGCACACAAGACAACGTACACAATCCATCCGGGTAGTAATAAAATGTATCAGGATCTGAGAGGATTGTACTGGTGGAATGGTATGAAGAAAGATGTGGCAGACTACGTATCTAGGTGTCTAGTGTGTCAGCAAGTTAAGGCTGAGCACCAAAAGCCCACCGGAACACATCAACAGATAGAAATCCCTGAATGGAAATGAGAGAGAATTACTATGAATTTTGTGTTAGGATTGTCGCGATCTCAGAGGGGACTCGATTTAGTTTGGGTAATCGTTGATCGGATGACCAAGTCTGCACTTTCCTGCCAGTTAAGACCACTTACGGAATGGGTCAGTGTACCCAGTTGTACCTATCAGAGAGAGTGAGGTTGCATGGAGTACTGGTGTCGATTATCTCTGATAGGGGGCCACAGTTTACCTCTATATTCTGGAGAGCATTGCATGAAGTGTGGGGGACAAGGGTTGATATGAGTACAGCGTTTCATCCCCAGACGGACGGGCAGTACGAGAGGACCATTCAGATTTTAGAGGAGATGCTTAGGGCATGTATTATGGATTTCAGCGAAAGGTGGGAGAAATACCTGCTGTTAGCAGAGTTTGCCTACAACAACAATTACCAATCCGGTATTTAGATGGCACCCTTCAAGGCTTTGTACAGTCGGAAGTGCAAGTCCCCGATTGGGTGGTTCGAGGTCAGAAAGGACAAGTTGGTTGGTCTAGAACTTGTGCAGGATGCTTTGGACAAGATAAAGTCCATTAGAGGAAGGCTTGCCACAGCTCAGAGTAGGCAGAAGTGTATTCTGACAACCGGAGAAGAGAGTTAGAGTTTGCTGTGGGTTAGCAAGTCTTCTTAAAAATTTCACCGATGAGGGGCGTGAGGAGATTTGTCAAGAAAGGCAAGCTAAGTCCTTGATACATCAGACCGTTTGAGATTCTAGAACTGTCGGGTAGGATTTCCCCTGTCCGGAAACCTCTAATCCCTGAATAACATTTATACATGTTCATATCTACCCTTTTCTAATACAATCAATATATAATATATATGTGGCCATCCATTTCTGGTGACCTAAGTAACCTTCAATCCACGGTTCGCTCAGCACCGTTTCAGTCTATACATACATATATTCAACCGCACATACATATAGTTTACATATTGATCGCACGCCTCAATGCGTGCGATCTATCCTAGTCACATGCGGAAGTCATATATTAATATACCATATCATAGCCTAATTTCCAAAAACCGTGACCCATCTTTAACCTGTATGAAGCCGACAATGCTAGAGTATGATATATATATACAGCAGTTGTATATGTACAAAAGCTACTTCCAAAAGGATTTATATATACATCAAGACGTAACAACATAATCAAAATAGACTACCCACGCGGACAAAGCGTGTGGTCTTCAGATTTTTCTTCCTCCTTGAGAAGAAGTGGACGCGTTCCCGATGGCTGAGCCACCTGTATGTGAAACGTTTAAGTTAGGGGGTGAGTCAAACAGACTCAGTGAGGAGCTACCCCATCCTTGGCGTAGCAGCGGGTACCACTACAGTTGGGGAAAGGGAGAAATCACAATCACAAGCGCATGAAACGGATTACATTGCAACAATTAATGTGATCATTCAACCAATACATCATGTTCACAACAATAATCCTAATTCATGCTCCTAACATACTTTCCACTCCGTACGTATATCATCCACATATATCTTATATTTCCAAAAGCAACATATCATATGAGTTCATATACATGTGTTGATATACATCTAATTTCTGTCTCCAGCTTTTCGCTAAGAGAAATACTGGCCCGAAGGCAATCTCGTATCTGAACCTAGTTGATCACACTAGGGCCTTCTGACTCCAAGTCTCACTTAGAGCAATAGCCGGCGAGTTATCTGACCTCGGTTCAACCAAGGTAATGGCCACTAAGTGGCTTACTCATTGGTATTAAATCTCTGGTTGGCTGAACCAAGATGACTGACTCGATCTACCCGGACTATCCTAGACCAACCCAATCTAAGTACTTAATCTTGGATAATACCCCATGATCAACTGATTGACTACTATACATTTCCCCCGTTGAACCTAGTTCCTCCCTACTGGTTATGCAACACACTCATTTCACACCTGAGAGACTAAATCCCCTTTCCTTAGCATATTATACAATCAAAATCTCTATAGTTATAATCAACTCAGTTGGCTTCTATCATTTACGAGTTCTTACCTGTAAAGCTTCGACTCAATCCTACTTACGGTAACATATAAGTCTTAGTGAACCATGCTATCACATGTACACCTTGAGCCTAATTAGATAGAACACATATGCAATTTACATATTTATTTTTCTACTTATCGACTATACAAGCATAACGCAATTTCATCGAATAACCCACATATAGTATAATAGATACCTATAATAGAGCAAACCACTTATCCACGTAGTCATCCAACCCTGTAGGGTAGGAATGGGAGAGCCGCTCACCTCGTTGGCCCTCCTGTTCAGTCCTCGGAGTACCTAAAGCTCCAACTACCCTGTGGTGCCCTAGACACATGCGTTTAAGCAGTTAGCCACTTGTAACTAAGCAATTATCATGCACATGTCATGCTAATGCTCATGTACCCTCTAGACATTGCCAAGGATTGGATGCTTGGCTATTTATGTCGTCTACTTGCTCTTTTAGAAAATCTATAATGTATTCGTACTCGAACTTCACATATTCGTATCATTTAGAATTTCTAAAAAGCTTTGGGGTTAGAGATACTAACTTAACTTAATTCCACTTCATGTGTTCACAAGTAATTTTTACTAACAAAGGAAGAAATTTATGGCTCAAAAGAGTTATTGGCTTACTCGTTCAACGATTTCCCTTATTTGCCGAGTAAGAATTCAACCACGACCTCCTTAATTATGAAAAACATAATCGGGTGCGTCTAGAACTGAAAAGGGTGTATAAAAAGAGCTTTAGAACCAATTTAGTTGGTCTTAGGTGTCCACCACAGGCTAGGCCGAGGTGTCTAGCCCACAGCACAACTTTTTGCTGTGTTGTGACTTGGTATATTCCCATTTTCGCCGGATTTAGCTCCGACTGCGATGGTAACTACTCGGGCTTTATTCCCTTGATATTTCCAACAATTATAACAGCTATACTACTCCAATCCAAGCTCATTCATGCATCAAACCAGCAAATTTTGAAATTAAGAAGAATTCCTAACCCAATTCCCATAATTTCTAAAGCCGGCCAAATTCTATGATTTGGCCTTGATTCTCAACCTCCCTAAGCATTCAACAACACTTCCTAAGTTTGAATTTATCCCCAGAATATCCCAAATGGAGTTGAATGAAGATTTTCCGCCTCCTTCCTTCTCTCTTCTCGTGCTGCTCTCGGGTTCCGTCTCTCTCTCGCTTTCTAATTTCTTTTTTTTTTCTATTTTCAAATGAGGGGAAGCCACAGTTAATCCCCAGATAAAAATCAAAATATACATGGCTGAAAAATAATCTTGTACTTTAATCCTTTTCCCCCCACTTTTCAAGCTCCTTTCATTTAGGTCTCCTTCCTAAAGAAAAATAATTTCTTATTTCCCCTCTTCATTTTATTCCAATCATTAATCTAACTTTTCTTTCAAAATAAAACTAAAAATAATAATAAATAAAAAGAATCTCGGATATTACAATCTTCCCCCCTTAATAAATTCGGTCCCCGAATTTCAAACAATATACTAACCTTAGTTTTGAAACAGGTGAGGATACGTCCTTCGCATTTCACCCTCGACCTCCCATGTAGGTTCTTTGATCGAGTGATTCCTCCACAAAACTTTAACCTATCGAATCTCCTTTGCTATGAGTTTCTTCAGCTGCCGATCAAGGATTGCCACTGGCTCCTCTTCATATGTCAGATTTTCGGTTAGTTGCACATCTTTGATTGAATCACGTGCGAGGGATCTGGAAGATATTTTCGAAGCATCGAAACATGAAAAACAGGATGTACTCCCTCCAACTCCGTAGGCAATTCCAACCGATACGCCACATTCCCAATTCGTTCCAAGACTTCAAACGGTCCAATATACCGAGGACTTAGCTTCCCCTTTTTACCAAACTGCATTACGCCTCTCATCGGTGATATCCTTAAAAACAACTGTTCACCAACGGCAAACTCGAGTTCTCTTCTTCGATTGTCTGCATAGGACTTCTGCCTACTCTGAGCCGTTAGCAATCTTTGTCTTATGCACTTCACCTTTTGTAAGGAATCTTGTAACAATTTTGGGCCGATTAGGCTAGCTTCTCCAACCTCAAACCACCTAATCGAGGATCTGCACCTACGACCGTACAGAGCCTCGAAAGGTGCCATTTGGATACTCGCTTGATAACTGTTGTTGTATGCAAACTCAGCCAAAGGTAAATACCTTTCCCATCTTCCGCCAAAATCCATAATACACGCTTGAAGCATGTCTTCAAGAATCTAAATGGTTCTTTCCGATTGCCCGTCAGTCTGTGGGTGGAACGCAGTACTCAAATCAACTCTCGTTCCCACCACTTCCTACAACGACTTCCAAAACCTGGAAGTGAACTGTGGCCCTCTATCAGATATTATGGACATTGGCACACCGTGCAATCTAACGATTTCTGATAGATAAAGCTGCGCATACTGACTCACTCCGTAAGTGGTCTTAACTGGTAGGAAGTGCGCGGACTTAGTCAAACGATCCACTATCACCCAAACCGAATTGAATCCACGTTGTGATCTTGGCAATCCTATTACAAAATCCATTGTTATCCTTTCCCATTTCCACTCAGGTATTTCTATCTGTTGTAGTGTTCCGGCGGGCTTCTGGTGTTCAGCCTTGACTTGCTGACACACTAGACACATGGCTACATAGTTTGCAACATCCTTCTTCATGCCATTCCACCAATACAGCTGCTTCAGATCATGATACATTTTATTAGCTCCCGGATGGATTATATAAGCGGTCTGGTGTGCTTCTTCAAGAATCATTTCTTTCAAATTGTCAACCACAGGAACACACAACCGTCCCTCCCACCGAAGTAGTCCTTAATCATCAATAGAGAATTGGACGTCGTCCCCCTTCTCATTAGTTACAGTATCCCTGATTTGCTTAAGGTCGGTATCTTCATCCTGTCTAGACTTCACCTCTTCTACCAAAGAGGACGTAGCTTGCAAATGAGCTAAAACTGAGTTGTAACTTCGAATCTCAAACTGATTTCCCGTTTGTTCTAGCTCGTGCAGCTCTCTAATCAACGGTCTTCTTTCTTCACTTATATGAGCAAGACTGCCCATGGGTTTCCGACTCAGAGCGTCAGCTACCGCAATAGCCTTTCCTGGACGATACAAGATCGTGCAGTCATAGACTTTCAGTAACTCTAACCATCGACGTTGTCTCAAGTTCAAATCTTTCTGCTCGAAAATGTATTTGAGGTTCTTGTGGTCTGTATAGATTTTAAACGTCCCACCATATAGGTAATGTCTCCATATTTTCAAAGCAAATACTTCCGCGGCCATCTCGAGGTCGTGAGTCGGGTAATTCTTCTCGTGTTTCCTCATTTGTCGCGATGCATACGCAATCACCTTGTCGTGCTGCATCAATACACACTCTAACCCGATCCTCGACGCATCATAGTATACCACATACCCTCCTGTGCCTTCAGGTAATGCCAACACCGGAGCGGTACTGAGACTATCTTTCAGCATCTGAAAACTCTGCTGACATTTATCATCCCATATGAATTTCACCCCCTTCTGAGTTAACTTAGTCATGGGTGCGACAACCTTAGAGAAGTCCTGCACAAATCTTGTATAATATCCAGCCAAGCCCAAGAAACTACAAATTTCAGTAACTGAGGTAGGCTGGGACCAATTCTTCACCGCTTCTACATTACTTGGGTCAACGTGGATTCCCTCTGACGATACCACGTGACCTAAAAAGGCAACTTTGTCCAGCCAAAATTCACACTTGGAGAACCTGGCATACAATTTCTCCTCTCTCAACTTCTGCAACGCTAATCTTAAATGTTCTGCATGTTCTTCAGAATTCTTCGAGTAAACCAAGATGTCATCAATGAAGACAATGAGTAATCGGTCCAAAAATGGTTTGAAAACCCTATTCATCATGTCCATGAACAGTGCAAGAGCATTAGTTAATCTGAATGACATCACCGAGAATTCGTAATGTCCATATCGGGTCCGGAATATGGTCTTAGGTATGTTAGATTCTCGTATCTTCAGCTGATGATACCCAGATCGTAAATCTATAATGGAAAACCGCTTTGCGCCCTGCAACTGATCAAATAGGTCATCTATCCTCGGGAGTGGGTATTTATTGCGGATCGTCACCTTGTTTAGCTTTCGATAATGGACACAATCACAAAAACCCGTCTTTCTTTTTTACAAAAAGGACCGGTGCACCCCAAGGAGAGAAACTAGGTCTAATAAATCCCTTGTCGAGCAATTCCTGCAATTGTGTATGTAACTCCTTCAACTCTTTCGGAGCCATCCGGTAAAGTGGTGTGGAGATAGGCTGGGTGCTAGGTTGCAGCTAAATTTCAAATTCAATCTCCCGATCGGGCGGCAACCTTGACAGATCTTCTGGAAATACATCCAAGAACTCTCATACTACCGGTACTTGATTCGATGAAACTACTACTTTCGTGGTATCCTTGACAAAAGCCAAATACCCTTTACATCCCTTTGCAAGCAATTTGGATGCCTTCAACGCCGAGATTAAGCTTGGATACAGTGCAGCTCCATCACCCTGTATCATAAAAGGTTCCTCGTTTGGCACATTGAATTTCAAACATTTAGCCCTGCAGTCCACAACCGCATGGCAAGACGACAACCAATCCATCCCGAGGATTACATCCAGATCAACCATAAACAAAAACCGAAGGTCTACCACAGGCTCATGACCATCGACCTCCACAATGCAAGACTTGTGCACATACTCTACCTGTACCGATTCTCCCATTGGAGTAGAGACTAGTACTGTTTCTTTCATTCTAGACGGACTTTTCTTGAATTTAGAAGCAAATGCATGCAACACATAGGAATGGGTTGAGCCGGAATCAAACAAGGGTCGTGCTTCAAAAGAACAAACAATGAGGGTACCTGTTACAACCGCATTTGATGCATGTGCATCTTGGTCAGAAAATGCAAATACCCATGCTTGTCCTCCACCTACTGCCCCTAGCCCTCTGCCACTAGACCCTATACCACGACCTCTAACTGCACCTGTACTTGCTGTCTGTGGCGGTATGGTTCTTACTAGTGGGGCTGAAATAGGTGTACCCCCTGGCGTCGGATTACTTCTCACACTTGTACGTTCCTTTCTCTTCGGACACTCCCTAGCTATATGGCCCACCTGGCCGCAGCTGTAACATCCTCCTGTCAACCTTCGACATACTCCATAGTGATATCAGCCACAAGTTACACACTGGGGCCTTGATTTACCGGTATTTGCACTCCCTTGCGCGCTTTGTCCCACTTGAAATAACTTTATACCTGTTTCATTGGTGATGGTTGAGGATTGTCCTCCTACAGACCCTGAATATCCTGCTCCACCACTTGTTGTCTTCCTCTTCTTACTTCCACCTCCTTGGTTGTCATTACCTGTAATCAACTTGACTTTGGGATCAACAGACGTCCCGAACCTCTTCCTGGTTTCGATCATCCTGGCATAATCTGCAGCCTGCGCCAAGGTCTCGAATTACCTTCTTTGTGGTAACAAGGCAGTAAACAACGGCTCCGTGAGACGGTATATGAATCTCTTTATTCGTGGCTCTTCATCAGGAACCACCTCAAGTGAGAATTGAGCCAGTTTCGTAAAAAGTAGTTCATATTCCGTCATGGTCATGTTGGGTGTCATCCACAACTCCTCGAATTGCTGACGTTTCGCATATTTTGTTCCTTCAGCTAAAAACCGACCCAGGAATTCCCTCTGAAAATCTTGCCAGGTCATTGGTGGTACCCTTCTTGAATATCTTGTCTGTACGGACTCTATCCATACTCTAGCAGCTCCCCCAATTGAAATGAGGCTAGCTCCACCAACTCATGCCCTGAGCACCTCAACATGTGCCCAATTCTGAC
This sequence comes from Senna tora, assembly GCA_014851425.1. NCBI lineage: Eukaryota > Viridiplantae > Streptophyta > Magnoliopsida > Fabales > Fabaceae > Senna > Senna tora. The sequence continues at coordinate 23,956,761 of CM026261.1, read as the reverse complement.
CACGTCCCTCACGAAGTATTGCGGATCCGCTTTCTCAATAGTTCCGCAGAAAGTGGGTGGATAAAGTTTCAAAAATTTCGAAATTGGCAGCTCTCTTGGTGCTACCCGCGGCTCACGAGGCACATCTCGCAGTTGCCATTCCTTATCCTCTTCCTCAACAACCTCCATCCCTTGATTGCTAGGGACTCTTTCTTCTTCTTCCTCACCGACTACTAACCGGCATACTTCTCTCTATATTTGCCTTGTCATCTCTTCCTTTAATTCCTGTCTGCCGTGAGCATCTCCGCCATAGACGGTGCACCCGTTTCAACACGAGGTTCCGGTGACTGTCTCCTCTCTCTCCTCTCACTTGTGCTCTACCTCTGCCACGGGCACGACCTCTACCTCGGCCTCGGGTAGGCATTCCCTCCTCCCGAACCGACGCTTGATCAATTTCAGTAGGTGTTCTTCCTCCTCCCCTAGCTTGTCTCATGATTGGTGGCATCCCTATACTGCACAAGGACCACACCTAATGAGTACACGTGTACCTATGATATTTCATATCAAAGAGAAGAGAAAGAAAGGACTGACACAATTTCCTGGGTACTTCCACAAGTGCTTTTTTCACCTCCCACGTTGTGCCGGGTTTCACGAGGCATAAACCGACACCCGGTCATACCTATGGCTTCATACAGTTAAAGAAAACCAAGCTCTGATACCAAATTTGTCACAACCCCTATTCGGAAGTCCGTGACCGGCACGAGAGGTAGGATTTCCACTGTCCCGTAAGCCTCTAATCCCTGATTAACATTTATACATGTTCATATCTACCCTTTTCTAATACAATCAATATATAATACATAAGTGGCCATCCATTTCTGGTGACCTAAGTAACCTGCAATCCACAGTTCGCTCAGCACCACTTTAATCTATACATACATATTCAACCACACATACATATAGTTTACATATTGATCACACGCCTCAATGCGTGCGATCTATCCTAGTCACATGCGGAAGTCATATATATAATATATACCATATCATAACCTAATACCCAAAAACCGTGACCCATCTTTAATCTGTATGAAGCCGACAATGCTAGAATATGACATATATATATATACAGCAGTTGTATATGTACAAAAGCTACTTCCAAAGGATTTATATATACATCAAGACTTAACAACATAATCAAAATAGACTACCCACGCGGACAAAGCGTGTGGTCTTCAGATTTGTCTGCCTCCTTGAGAAGAAGTGGACGCGTTCCCGATGTCTAAGCCTCCTGTATCTGAAACATTTAAGTAGGGGAGTGAGTCAAACGGACTCAGTGAGGAGCTCCCACATCCCTGGTGTAGCAGTGGGTATCACTACAGCTGGGGAAAGGGAGTAAATCACAATCACACGTGCATGAAACAGATTACATTGCAACAATTAATGTGATTATACAACCAATACATCATGTTCACAACAATAATCCTAATTCATGCTCCTAACATACTTTCCACTCGTACGTATATCATCCACATATATTTATATTTCGATAAGCAACATATCATACGAGTTCATGTACATGTGTTTATATACATTTAATTTATGTCACCAGCTTTTCGCTAAGAGAAATACTGGCCCGAAGGCAATCTCGTATCTGAACCTAGTTGATCACACTAGGGCCTTCTAACTCCAAGTCTCACTTAGAGCAATAGTCGGCGATTTATCTGACCTTGGTTCAACCAAGGCAATGGCCACTAAGTGGCATACTCATTGGTATTATATCTCTGGTTGGCCGAACCAGGATGACCGACTCGATTTACCCGGACTATCCTAGACCAACCCATCTAAGTACTTAATCTTGGATAATACCCCATTAATAACTGATTGACTACTAAACTCATTTCCCCCGTTGAACCTAGTTCCTCCCTACTGGTTATGCCACACTCATTTTACACCTCAGAGACTAAATCCACTTTCCTTAGCATATTATACGATCAGAATCTCTATAGTTATAATCAACTCAGTAGGCTTCTATCAATTACGAGTTCTCACCTGTAAAGCGTCTACTCAATCCTACCCACGGTAACATATAAGACTCGGTGAACCATGCTATCACATGTACACCTTGAGCCTAATTAGATAGAACACATACGCAATTTAATTTTATACATATCAACTATACAAGCATAACGCATTTTCATCGAATAACCCACAATTTGTACATACACACAGATGCTAAACATACATCTACTAGCCACTACATTGCTTTCCCACTCCAAACCCGTGCACTCGGGTTGCTGGCCACCAAGTGGCAAAACATACCTTAACCCATTCACTTGGGTACTGGTCACCTCGTGACAATTCTGTTAACCAAACACAGTCAACTTCTATCTATCAAACAACGGACGCATAGCCACCATGTGGCACGACCTGACCCCTTTACTGCGGGGCAATAGCTTGAGCCCACTCGTCCATTACCCAACCAGGCCACATGGCGGGCAGGGTACGACGTCTTGAAGCATGGCCACTGACACACCCTGGACCAACTCCACATGATGATTTCTCTTTTATTAGGTTAGCCTCACGGTTCACCCGTAGGTTCTTCCCGTGTCTCTTACCTTAGTCTCACATATTAGTAGGATTCTTTGTATCTTTCCCGAAGGATCAACAATTCTTCTCCTTTTTAATATGGATGAGTATCCTTAACAAGATATAACTCATATACCCGTCCAGATGCACTCTCTGAGCCTCAAGCTATTGTCATAGAAATATAAAACCTTTTGGACCCTATTGCCAGGATAGGGCAATCACCATCGTCATGGTGGTAATAAAACTGAGGTCTCATGTGCCATCTGACGTTGTTCTAGTCGATGTCTCACATCGCTAGCAAAACCAAATCCGAAACCCACCAATAACTCCCTTTGCATGATTATAATTTAAGTCACTGTCGTGACGAGTTTTCAAAATAAAAGCTTAGTCCTTCCGTACAAGGACTCTTACCACCGCTGTGGGAAAAGATTTAATAAAATACTCATCATGCCTCTGGAGTGTATGAGTTGGATTTGTAACACACCAATCATAGCAAACAATTACACTCTACTCCTATGTCTTCCTATCCTAGCTATGTTCCACAACCTATTTTCTAGTTCCTTTATTCTTTTAGTATTCTATACCTCTTCCCGCCTATGGGACTACTTATCCCTGTCTACTTTCTCTCCCCTCGGGCCTCCACGAGTCCCCTTGGGGTTTATCTCTTACGATGTCTCGTTGGAGAGCTATCTACCGCAATAGCACTCATTTTCTTATCTTTGGACGGTACCCGAAGTTCTGCGCACATTCCCACTTCTAGACCTGCTCTGGTCTAATACTTTCCAGTCCATTATCAACCTATGGCCCCTTAATTGGTAACCCTTAGGTTTAACTGTATACTCCCCTGGAACTTTAGCACTCTCTATAGCTTTTCGATGTCTACTTAACTTTAATCACTCCAAGCGAGTGATTTCTCAACTACTTCTACCATCCTTATATAGCTTACTTGTAAAAGGACTATTGTTTGATAGGGTATTGGTCACATGAGTTAGTTTTTTTTAGGCACCTTGCAGGTTTTAAAAATTAATTCAAGTTTATTTCTTAGAAAATGACGCATAAGGTTTTCGTAAATGGTTAGGATTTAACCAATTGGAATGGCACAAATTGAGAAAGAGTTTTTATGAAAATTTGCCTTCCAATGGTTATCCCTAGTATTTTCAAGAAAAGTTTGAGGGTCTTTCAGAATCTCTCATCCGGAAAGACCAAAAAGATTTTTACAAAAAAAATTTCTCATTTGATCAATATCCTATTCTTTACGCTCTTCATTAAACAACCGAAGAGAGTTTGGTTGGGCTTAATCCCTTCTTTTCCCCCTTGTTTGCTTAAGGAACTAGCAGTTCATGGATCGAGCAAAGGGTTGGACTACGCTCCTTCCCTGTGCCTTACCATTTACTCTATTTCCTGCTCGGCATAAGTTCACGCTCTACACGTTTACATATGCCTCTAATCCTTAACATCTATCTCTACGGCCTATGGTTCAGCCACTTTGCCTTCCATATACCGTATCTTGATTTTCTAGTCCGTAGACTTCTACTTCTATACTATGGCATACACCACCTCTTTTCTGTTTACTTTCTAGGAAGGACAACTCACTTCCTTCAGCCATAGCATACCGAACAGTCGTGACCCATTCTCGTGGTCATCTTCTTGTCGGTCTCATGCCCCCTAGCCCTGTTTATTCTTGTCTGTAACTTTCAATTTCAATCGCCCATGGGCTTACTTTCTTTTGTACACGCCAACCGTGTCTTTTCTTTCACTTTACAAACCATCCCTCGCCTGAACTACCATTCACTGCATATTTCTATTTTACTTGCATTCCATACTATAATCAAACAACTTGTGCCTATACCATAGCACACAATGCGCCGCTAACTGATCAGACGCATAGTCTCATTTAACACCAGTAAAACAATCACACATTGTAGCGCATTCCTGCCTACAATTCAACCAAACGTGTTTGTGTCTAGGTAGCATCCTCCATGGATGTCTCCTTTCCCTATTATGGCGTCCTAAGGTTCTCGGGGTCACTGCCACCCCTCTTACACCTTAGTGCTCATCGGCACTTGTGTACTGTACAGGTTATATGCTTTGCATAGAATTTCACATACAAATTCTATGTCTAAAGTGATGACTCAAAAGAATTTATGACTCAACATCCTGAGCAACCTCACAAGTGCCCGTCGGAACCACCGTTACGTCTAGATTAGTAATGGCTAGCCTAACTAACACTCGAGACTACTAGTTAGCTTCACACCCTTAAAGAACAACCAGGCTTTGATACAAAGTTTGTCACGACCCCCGTTTAGAGGACCGTGACCGGCACAGACACAGGGAATATCCCTCTGTCTATAAGCCTTATCACCTAATTGACAAAATAGCTATTATTGAAAAATAAACTCACGTGCATTATAATACCATGGCTACACCGAAATGGTGGCCTATCCTTATCAAGCAAATCCACGGCCAGTGCCGCTTCAGGATATAGATATAGGAAAACACACATAATATATAACCTGTGTACCGGCTACACATTCGAAGATACTGCCTATCCTATTCACATGCAACATATATAGGTATATATATATTTTTTTTTGAAAACAAATTTTCCCTGTATCGCAGTAAAATAAATCCCAATCTTTAAGGTGTGTCAAGCTGACAGTTCTAGATTTAGTAATACAATCTAATTGGGTACGTCTACCCTTTACTTTATGATACAATAATAAAGTAAATTAAATTACAATTACACTTTATTCACCCACATGACAAGTTGTTGGTCTTGGAAAGTGTTGCTCAACCCTCGTTCCACCGAGACTTCTTCCACCTGTACTTAATTTGTCTCTGTGTAGTAAAAGTGAGGTGTGAGTCTTAACCACGCGACTCAGTGAGAACTCTTCCATCCCCGGCGCAAGGTGGGTACCATAGCGCTGGGTTTGGGAGTCATACACAACCACATGTAAAAACAACTAGTTACTGTTAGTTAGCATACATTCCTGGTGATCACACAACAACAGAAATTTCACCCAAACACTCACATGTATTTAACAGATATAAGCATGCAGCAGTTTGTTCGACGTCATCAATCAGCAAGTAACATGTAACATATAGTGCCGGCTTTTACTTACCGGTCTTCTCACATTTCAGCATGTCTGAATCAAACAAGACGTGTGGTGACGTAATCTTGTACGTTACCACTACGCTGCACAATCAGTAATTATATGAAAACATAAATAATTTGTACATACACACAGATGCTAAACATACATCTACCTAATCTCCCCAACTCTGGGGTATCTACTAGCCACTACGTGGCTTTCCCACTCCGAACCTGTGCACTCGGGTTGCTGGCCACCAAGTGGCAAAACATACCTTAACCCATTCACTTGGGTACTGGTCACCTCGTGACAATTCTGTTAACCAAACACAATCAACTTCTATCTATCAAACAACTGACGCATAGCCACCACGTGGCACGTCCTGACCCCTTTACTGTGGGGCAATAGCTTCAGCCCACTCGTCCATTACCCAACCAAGCCACATGGTGGACACGGCACGACGTCTCGAAGCATGGCCATTGACACACCTTGGACCAACTCCACATGATGATTTCTCTTCTACTAGGTTAGGCTCACGGTTCACCCGTAGGTTTCTCCCGTGTCTCCTTACCTTAATCTAAAATATGATAGGATTCTTTGTATCCTTTCCCGAAGGAATCAACAATTCTTCTCCTTGTTAATATGGATTAGTATCCTTAACAGGGTCTAACTCATATACCCGTCCAAATGCACTCTCGGAGCCTCAAGCTATCGTCATAGCAATATAAAACCTTTTTGACCCTATTGCCAGGATAGGGCAATGACCATTGTCATGGTGATAATAAAATTGAGGTCTCATGTGCCATATGACGTTGTTCTAGTTGAAATCTCACATCGCTAGCATAACCAAATCTGAAACCCACCAATAACTCCCTTTGCATGATTATAATTTAAGTCACCGTCGTGACGAGTTTTCAAAAGAAAAGCTTAGTCCTTCCGTACAAGGACTCTTGCCACCGTCGTAGGAAAAGATTTAATAAAATACTCATCATGCCTCTGGAGTGTATGAGTTGGATTTGTAACACACCAATCATAGCAAACAATTACACTCTACTCATATGTCTTCCTATCCAAGCTATTTTCCACAACCTATTTTCTAGTTCCTTTATTCTTTTAGCATTCTATACCTCTAGCTAACACATACCAGACAAGCAGAGAATATACATACTCATGTAATCCACATAGGCATACAACCCTAGGAGCAGGGATGGAAGAACCCTCACCTTGGCTAACCTTCCATGCAATCCTCTCCTGTAACTTAAGTCTCCTCGAAGTTCTTGTTGCACTCAATCGTGTACCGTTGTTCCTATAAGAACAACATTTACTTCATTAAGGTTATTACTTAGTTTAACTTGTTATTTATCTCTCCATTACTCTCACGTGTAGTCCATGGTTGCCACAGAGTCAAGCACTTGGTCTTATTGGACTTCTCTATCTTGACTTATGTGTATCCTTCCTCGGACACTTGACTTACTCGCGTATAACACTCTACCTGAGTGTTTCACATACTTGGATATGAGTATTAGACCTCTATCTAACTTGTATTCGCACCTAAGGAAGCTTATCTAGCTTGGTTGGAAGGAATCCTAATTTTTACGAAGGTCTAAACATTTTGATTCAACTTGTGTTCCTACTTGGGTTCTAAGAAATCTAGTTTCTAAACCTCAATATACCTCCAATTTATCCTACTTAAGGTTTCCTAAAGGATGTGAAGGAATAAGATTGAAATTCACGAAGTTAGACTTAATTTGTTCCGTAAGTTTCCATCCTTGAAAAACAAGAGGTACCTAAAATAGTCCTTGATTATTGGTAGCATACATAGAATTATTCTAGGGTGTTTAAGATTTAAAAGAAGATGTTTAAAACTCTCAACGTCACCCTTAAAGTATATTTAGGCAACCCAAGCAGGGACCCGGTACGTTAACGTCAAGGTTCAACCTTAGTAACCTCGGGCCAGCTCTTCACGGGTCTTGTGCAGCTAATATTCCAACCATATAATTTTAATAATACCAATCCAAGCCTATTTACTCAAATCCAAGATCAATCCTAATTATCAACAATTTTCCCTAATTTGTAAATAATTATAATTTGAACCCCAAATCCTTCCAAATTCGAATGTGGGCAAATATGAGAATATAATCTTAATACCTACCCCAACTAAGTGTTCAAGAACACTTTCTAGGTCTCAATCAACCCTCGAAACAATTCAATCGAAGGAATCCCTAAAAATGGAGAAATTTAGGGTTTCGAATGAAATTGGGTTTACCAACCTTGATTCTATTGGTGGGAGGTGTGGAAGATGTTGTAACCAAGCTCTAGTGAGTTTTTACGGCGTCGGACCGCTCTTCTCCGGCCGGTTTCTGGGGAACCGCCACCTTCCCCTTCTTCTTTTCTCAGCTCTCTCTATTCTCTCACTCTCCCCGATGCTTTCTCTCTCTGCCCGTAGCTTTTCTCTTTTCTCTTTTTCCTTTCTTTTTCTCTCTTTTGTTTCTTCTCTTATAGTCACGTATGCTTAGAAGGAAAATGGGTATGCTTTTTTTTTTGTGTAAGAGATGCGTACAAAATTATAAAAGGATAAGGTTGGGGTATGTATGTGTGTAAGATGGATGGTGAAGATTTATTCTTAGTGGGTAAGTTGACATGGATGGTGGAGATTTAATCTTAATCATTAAGTCTTCAATTTTCAAATTTCATTTTTTTCACTATTCTTAAACTCACGTCTCACCTTCCAATTCAATACTAATAATAAAAAATAATTATAATTAATAAATAAATAAGTATAATTAAAATAAAATAATTAATAATTAAATAATGAAATAATAAATAAATAAATATTATTAAAAATAAATAAATAAATTATTAAATAAATAATAACTAATATGTATTTTTAATTTAATCCCTTTCCCTATTTAATTCAAGTTTCCAATTTCTTAGGCCCTGAATTAAATCCTAAAAATTATTTTCTACTTCTTTTTCCTTCCCTTTATTTAATTTTAAACTTCGAAAAATTTTCTTGGTATTACAACCTTTGAAAAAAAAATTTTCTCTCCGGTTTCTCTTAACTTTCATACTTTTTCTATATTCTTTTTAAGGATTTAATTCCTAGCCCCAGGAATAAATCATTCTTAAATCCTCGAAATTTTAAATAAATCATTCTTTAATCCTCGAAATTTTTCGGGGTATTACATTTGTGGCACATTATTGAGTTTGAAAAGTTCCTTAGATGGATTAATGTTTTATTTTATTGGCTAAATTATTATGTGGTGGAAGAATATATGAAAAAATATATTTTATGAATTTTGGGATAACCGCCAATAATAATTATGAGATTTTTTAGAGCCAATAGTATGTGGTTACTTAATGTGAAGAATACCGTCATTACTAGATTCTTTGAATTGTTTGTTTTTCTGAAACTATAGCTATAGTCAAAGAATCTGGTGTGTGTACATCGAGGGGGATGAATTTTTAAGCCCGTATGGATTAAATGCAACCAATGAGGATATCCTACCTTGTGATTAGAGATCCTAAAAACTTGGTTCATAGGGACGAACGAATCATAGAGTGGAGGTTGAAATGCTCATTATAAAAGAGTTTCGACTCTTAATTTATCCCTATGATGTAGGTGCATTTTCCTGCAATGATATGTGAGGTTGACTTTGGAAACTCTTAATGAAGTTTGTAGCTCTATAAGAGTGGGGTATCTTAATTGCAGGAATACCCTTGACAGAATTCACCTATTTGAATGTGACGGAGTGGGGCCGCTCCTATGAGAATATGAAAGGGCCTATATTCTTGAAACACATTTAAGAAACAGGGTGCGCACACGGCCGCATAATGTGCGGGCTAAGGCTCATATATTGCACCTGGATTATTATGTGCCTGATATATGTCTTGTCTCCCTTAAGCAGTTATGGTTCAAGGTGAATACCACCATGGCTCTGGATCAAGATATATATTTTTGCTAAATATAGATTCAAGGCAATTTGGTTATCTATATTATGCATAATAGTCTGCCTCTACCCAAATGTAAAAACCAAAGTCTAAATGTGTGTGTTAATTTATAATAATAAGTGGGGGATTGTTGGAATATATTATTATAAATTATTTAAAATTAATTAATTATAATAAAATATTGAAAACGGTTCCTGCATCAGTTTTGGAATGTTGGCTGGAGTTTCATGTTATCAATTAAATGTTCATATGTTTAACCAGTGGCATAAAAAACATTCAATAATTTGATTAATTTTGTGGCAACGTTACACTCCAATCTTTACCTATATATATATATATGTGTGTGAAAAATTTGTAAGAGATATATCAAAGATTGGCTGGATGAATTTCAACAGAATAAGTATAAAAATATATCATGTGCATTATTTGGGTAGAGGAAGGTGTGGGAGACAAGTCCTGTCTACCTCCTACGTGCAGAGGTTGTAGACAAGTAGGCAAGTACTGTGATGTTGTATCCTGAAGGTAACGCGTCTATGTACCCACTGCACCGAGTGATATAGCAAAATCAACCTGTGGGAGACGTGAATTACCTTACAGATAACGAGATACTCGTGCCTCAGTCCGGTATCACGCATTTTATTATTTCTCTAACAAATTTACATTTCCCTATTTTTTGTGTTTATTCTTATTTTCAGGTTGCTGTCCTAACAATATATATATATATTTTAAAATAAGTCGCATATAAATAAATCGCATGTTTAAAATTCCTTTTAGAAGTTCAAATTAAAAAAAAAAAGACAAACTACTATTTAACTATAAAATTAATAGGGTGATCAAGAAACTATTTTTTTTATGTTACTTTAAGTTATATTTACATGGAGAAAAAATATATTTGTTTATCATTGTCATTTAGTTAAAATTTAGCCAAATTTGCTTGAAAAGGTGAGAAATAGAAAAATGATAGTGAATGAGAGAAGTTGAAATTGAACCAAATGATTAAATATATTTTGTAAGATAGAATGACAATACAAGTTTAAAGGTTTTTATTTTTTAACGACTTAGTGATGGTTAGACTAATTATCGTTTTTGGTTCAAACAATTGTAATTTGCAATTAAAGACCGCAAGGGATCTTAACCTTGGGGGACTTGTCCTCAGGTGGTGCACCTAGGTGCCTATGTACCCTTCGGAAGGAATCAAAGTCCACGTAGTTCGTCATGGTGACGTCTATAGGAGCCGTTAGGCAAGGTGGTTACCTGTATCGGGTCGTGTGCGGCTAAGACGTGCTCAAGGTACACTGGGCAGGAGAGCCGCTTTTAGGAGGTTGCCTTAGTGTAAGAGAGCTCGGGTCTCTGAGAGATGCTGGAAGCCCTATCGGTGGGATGCTCCGGGGACGGAGATGAGCCTACCGGTGGTCGAACTTGGCGGAGCCTACGGCGGAGCTCGGGATGGGTGAAGGATGTTGGGTAAGGTGTTTGAGAGTGCTCAGAATGCCTATGAGTAGTTCTCTCTGGAAGTACTTGAGATGTCTCGTATCTAGTGTTAAGGTCCTTACTCTCGTGTCCTTTAGTCCCCCAGGTGAGGGTCTATTTATACTAAGTGTGGGGAGGACGTACTCGACCCACGTTCTCGTGGGACGTGGGTCGTCCCACGATGCCCGACGAGTTTCCACGTCCCGTTAAGTGGGAGTCTCCGCAAGGTGACGTGGGCAAGGGCCATGTAAGTAGCAGATAAGTGGTGCCACGTGCTGCTAGCGTGTGCTGCCGCTAAGCTTCTGGAAGCTTAGTGCCACGTGTCGCAAGGCGGAATATTCCATAGTTACAGTTAGTATTAGAATATATCTTTAAATTTGTATTATTGTTTATGATAAAATGGTTAAAAATTTTGATTAATAGAGCAAAAATATATTAATACAAAATTTAGAATGGTATTTCACATTTCTATTTTGTTTATAGTTTGTAAAAATACAACAACAATCAAAGCGTTTTCCCACTAGGTGGGGTCGGCTATATGGATCAAGCGACGCCAACATGTTCTGTCTTTGCACTTTGTAAAAATATTTTAATAAAAATGTATTCTTAGAGCTTATAATTATATAGTCTACAAAACACTTCAAATTTGTAAATCAACTTTGTTAATTAATGTTGAGTAGATGACTTGACCAAAAAAATTGATAGGTCAATTAGTCAAGTTGTTGAATCTTGTTCATTTAGGTTGTATGGTGGAAATTATCACAGTACAACATATTAGATTGTTTGCTTTCACTTAAAGGCAAACCATTGTGTTGGATATGTTGGGTTCTTCGGGGCTAAATATGCGCCCATGGGGAGTCTGATCGGGTCGTGTGATGACTCGTTGGAAAGTTCGCAGAGAGACGAACAAAACGACACCAAGATGACTCTCATCAGAGATCACACGAGCCTGTACTCGTGGCCAAAAGTGGGCTAGTTGATCATGATCATATCATGATGTTTTGTTCATTTTTCCAAGTCCCACATCTGACAAGTCAGAGATGGGAGCTCTCACATTCTCCTATAAATAGGATGGACTCTCCACCATTCAATTTGCCAATTACTCTCATATTTCTCAAGGGAGCTCTTTTATTAGAGAATCCTATACAGTTCTATTTCTTTAGTTGCTTTTTCGCGATCAATCGTGGAAAACATTGTTATCTCTAGTAGACAAAAAAATCGCTCAGTGGGTTCGAGGTTCGAGTTCCCGTAGGTCCCTGGTGGAGCAGAGTCTCTAGCATAGGCGTCCAGGTTGGTAAATTTTCCGCTGCTATTTAATTATTTATTTTGGTCCCTGTGGGGCGGGTCTTAGGGATCCGCAACCCTACACATTGTTTCGAAACCCGGGCTAGACTGGGAACCAGTCAAGTGTTCAGTTTGAACAATATCTTAGAATTGTTTTAATGGTTCAAAATCGCTTTGGACATATCTAAATTCGATTGAACCAAACGGTCAAGTCAATTTGACATGCTCGACCACCGATTTTGACACTTTTTCTTTTGCAAAATTGTTGTTTCAAATTGCAACAAGGAGATTCAAACACCGATCCTTGAATTTTTAATATGCTTATAACTACTGAGCAAATGAAATTTTTATTAAAGTTAATGCAACAAAATTTATAAAATATAATAAAATAATATTTATATAATAATTATATATAACTTATATTATTTGATATAATAAAAATTAAGAATAAAAATTGTAACTGTCGTTTTTGGTTCAGACAATTGTAATTTGCAATTAAGGACCGCAAGGGGTCTTAACCTTGGGGGACTTGTCCTTAGGTGAGGAACTTAGGTGCCTACGTACCCTTTGGCAGGGATCAAAGTCCATGTAATTCGTCAAGGTGACGTCTATAGGAGCCGTTAGGCAAGGCGGTTACCTGTGTTTGGCCGTGTGCGGCTAAGACGTGCTTAAGGTACTCCGGGCGGGCGAGCCGCTCTTAGGAGGTTGCCTTAGACTATGAGAGAGCTTGAGTCTCTGAGAGCTTTTGGGAGCTCTGTTGGTGGGAAGCTCCGAGACAGACATGAGTCTGCCGGTGGCTGGACCTGGCGGTGCGTAAGGCAGAGCTCGGGATGCGTGGTGGATATTGGGCGAGAGGATGTCCGAGAGTTCTCAGAATGCTTGTCTGGATGGTTACGAATGACGTTCTCCAGAGGTACTTCGGATGTCTTCGATCTTGTTATTAAGTCCCCCGTGTGAGGGTCTATTTATACTAAGTGTGGGGAGGACGTGCTCGACCCACGTTCTCGTGGGACGTGGGTCGTCCCACGATGTTCAGGGGGTCTCCACGTCTCCTGAACGGGAGCCCTCGTGGAAAGATGTGGGCAAGGGCTACGTAAGTGGTAGGCGAGTGGTGCCACGTGTCGCTAGCGTGTGTTGTCGCTGGGCTTCTAGAAGCTTAGTGCCACGTGTCCCTATGTAGAATATTCCGTAGTTACAAAAATTATATAATATTTTTTATTTTGTGAAAGAATATTTTTAATTATAAAAATCTAATAACTCATTGTTTACGATATCATCAGATCTAATTAACGGCTGAACCAATTAAACCAGTTGACTTATGACTTTAAAGCATGTTCGGGTCATTAATCTTGACCGATTTTTAATACATTTCAACAAATCACCAAATTTTGTATTACAATACATATAAAGTACAGAAAATGAGAATGAGAATAAGATATATCTTTAATTTAAGATTGTTTCCTAGCACTTTCATTCTTATTTTTTTTCTTTAATGGAAACTATATTATTACACTATCTTATTAATACTTTTTTTAATTAGTTCATACCTAAAATTTGATAAAAATATTGTTTATAATCTAATATTTTTTTGTATTCATATAAAAAAATAATAAATATAATTATTCATTGATAAAATTTGTAAGCTTTTAAAACAATTTGAATAGAAACATCTTGTGCAAAGTACGGGTCGCAATCTAGTTATCTTAATTCAACAGTTCTTTATGAAAAAAAAATCCCTCATAAATTTTTTTAAAATGGAATACCACATTTTACATGATTTTTCATAAAAAAACATATAAAAACTTTATCAAAAAGATATAAATAATTTTACCTAATTTTTTATATGACATTTAAGAAAATCTTTAATTTTGTAAAATACTTAACTCCTTTTAACGTTATATATATTAAACATTGGAAAATAAATAAATAAAACTTTAATTGTATTTATAAATATATTCTGAAAAAATAACTAAACAATTTTATATTGAAAATTTATATTATATAATAGATTAAATATATATTTCATAATTTATGTAACTACGGAATATTCCACTTTGGGACACGTGGCACTAAGCTTCTAGAAGCTTAGCGGCAGCACACGCTAGCGTCACGTGGCACCACATATCTGCTACCTACGTGGCCCTTGCCCACGTCACCTCGCGGGGATATCCACTCAACTAGACGTGGGAACTCCCTGAGAATCGTGGGACGACCCACGTCCCGCGATGTCGTGGGTCGAACAAGTCCTCCCCACACACAGTATAAATAGGCCCTCACCCGGGGTACTAAAGATACGCAAGTTCAAGGATTATCACACTAGATCGAGACATCCCAAATACTTCTAGAGAGCATCAGCCATAGCCATTCTTGCAGGCAGCCTAAGCACCCTCAGACGCCTCACGCACATCCTTCACGCATCCCGATCTCCGTCGTAGGCTCCGTTAGGTCCGACCACCGGCAAGCTCGTCGCTGTCCCCGGAGCATCACTCCAATAGGGCTTCCGAAAGCTCTCAAAGACACGAGCTCTCTACCATTAAGGCAACGTAACCTCCTAAGAGCGGCTCGCGCGCCCGGAGTACCTTAAGCTCGTCTTAGCCGCACACGGCCCAATTCAGGTAACTACCTTGCCTAACAGCTCCTATAGATGTCACTATGACGAACTACGTGGACTTTGATCCCTTACGAAGGGTACGTAGGCACCTAGGTGCATCACCTAAGGACAAGTCCTCCAAGGTTAAGACCCCTTGCGGTCCTTAACAACAAACAACAATTGTCTGAACCAAAAACGACAGTTACAGTGGTGCCCACCGCGGTCTTCCTCAGACCACAATTCCTTGCGCACTCTGCCGCTGAACGGCATTTCTTTTTCTGGGAGTAGGAGTATATACCTAATACTCAGAAACCCATATTTCTTATCTTGTATACAAAATACACTATAGGATATATTGCAGGGCAATACTCGCATGGCTAGCACTTGCAAATCCCCAAAACCCTCGCACGACCAATCGGGTGACACCCAAAACAATCAGAGCAAGCGGCAGAAAACGCAGTTCGTGACCTTCGAAGGCAATGGTAACGCGATCGAGATAAACGAGTCATTGGCTATCACGGCCAATATCTCAGGATTTGATGTCAAACGCGTACTGGTAGATCCCGGGTCAGCCGCTGATGTACTCTTCGCAGGAACCTTGGAAGAATGACCAACTGCATGGATCAGCTGGTGTCGGCCAAAGGAACCCTTGTCGACTTCTCTCGGCAAGCCGCTAAAACACAAGGAACCCTTATAGCATGACTCGCCCTCGGCGTACAGCCAAAGGTCGCCCGCACTAAAGTTAGGTTCACCATATCAACAGCCCCGTCGGCGTACAACGCAGTCCTAGGTCGACCGTCCCTCAGCAAACTCAGAGTCATCGTATCCACGGCCCACATGGTGATAAAGTTCCCCACGCCAGCCAGGGTCACAGAAATACAAGCAAGCAAGGAACTCACACATGCTATGCGGCCGACCGCCCCGCTATAGACGAGGTCGAAAACAAGGCCAAGAGCTCTTTCGAGATAGTGGAACTACGGGATGAGATCCCCAGAGCCAGGCCAGAACCCACGGAAGATCTTGTGAACATTTGCATAGATCAGGAAAATAACAGGGAAATCCGCGTAGGAGCCCTTCTCAGCCAGGCAGCCCGAAGAAAGTTCCAGGAACTGCTCACCTAGTACAGGGACGTTTTCGCTTGGAGCGCCGCGGATATGCCGGGAATAGACCCTGCACTTATATGTCAATCCCTCAATATCAGAGACGGCCCCGGCATTATCCAAAAGAAGCGACACTTCAGCGAGGAAAGGCAGCAAGCAATCAACGAAGAAGTACAAAAGCTCCTCGACGCCGACTTCATACACGAATCTCAATACCCTGACTAGCTGTCGAACGTGGTGATGGTGAAGAAGGCGAACGGGAAATGGCGAATGCGCGTAGATTTCACCAATTTGAAGAAAGCCTGCCCGAAAGATGCCTACCCGCTCCCAAGCATTGGCAAGCTGGTCGACGGGACGGCTGGACACTGGATGCTGAGCTTCCTAGACACCTTCTAAGGGTACAACCAAATCCAGATGAACCCAAAGGATCAAGAGAAGACCTCCTTAATCATGAACAAAGGCGTCTACTGCTACAAAGTCATGCCCTTCAGACTGAAAAACGCAGGTGCAACCTATCAGAGGATGATGGACATCATTTTAAGGGACCAGATAGGTCGGACATCATGAACAAAGGTGTCTACTGCTACAAAGTCATGCCCTTCCAGAAGCATAGCGGTAGCACACGCTAGCGTCACGTGGCACCACTTATCTGCTACCTACGTGGCCCTTGCCCACGTCACCTCGCAGGGATACCCACTCAACTAGACATGGGAACTCCCTGAGCATCGTGGGACAACCCACGTCCCGCGATGTCGTCGGTCGAACACGTCCTCCCCACGCACAGTATAAATAGGCCCTCACCCGGGGGATTGAAGATATGCAAGTTCAAGGACTATCACACTAGATCGGAGACATCCCAAATACTTCCAGAGAGCATCACCCATAGCCACTCTTGCAGGCAGCCTGAGCACCCTCAGGCGCCTCACGCACATCCTTCTCGCATCCTGAGCTCCACCGTCGGCTCCGTCGGGTCCGACCACCGGCAAGCTTGTCGCCGTCCCCGAAGCATCCCTCCAATAGGGCTTCCAACAGCTCTCAAAGACCCGAGCTCTCTCCCATTAGGGGAAACTCCTAGGAGCGGCTCGCCCGCCCGGAGTACCCTAAGCACGTCTTAGCCGGACACGGCCCAATACAAGTAACTACATTGCCTAATGGCTCCTATAGACGTCACCTGTCACGACCCCAAACTGGGAGTACGTGACCAGCACGGGAATAGATTTTTACCTCTAAACCCGTAACCCTTACCCTGTAAACATAACTATATCTACCCTGCTATACAATCAATATACATATCATAATAGTGACCACACCTCACCGGTGGCCTAATGAACCTGCAATCCACGGTTCGCTCAATACCGCTTCAGCCCAGTTTATAGATATATCTCAACACACATAGTATATATCTATATCATATTGACCACATGTCTCAATACGTACGATCTATCCTATTCACAAGCAGCAATCACACGTAATATATATATCCATATCATATTGATCGTACGTCTCAATCCGTACGATCTATCCTATTCACATGCAGCAGTTTATACACTCATACATAATCCTAATTTATCCCAAACTGGACCCTGTCTTTAAGTACATGTGAAGCCGACAAGTCTACAGTAGGTACACATCAAAAGCTATAAATATATACACACCACTTACAACTTTAGATATGTACAACAAAAGAAATCAAAATAACCAAAAAGTGTCCACCCACGCGAACAAGTGCGTAAAGGATGGCTTGACGTCCGTATCACTGTCCGGACGTCGATGCCTGCCCGATACCTGTATCTGAAACATTGAAGCAGAGGGAGTGAGTCAAACAGACCCAGTGAGAAACTTCCCATCCTCGGCGTAGCGGTGGGTACCACTACAGCTGGGGAAAGGGAAAGACCCACAATCACATGCGCATGAAAATCCAGTTTATCAAATGTTATATTACGATCAGGCAATGTTAATATAACATAAAGTCAAAGATAAACCTACGGATCATGCTCTTCTATCATGCTTCTCATAAACAAGCAATCACTTTTAACATGTCATATGAAAGCTATAAATCATTAAACTGGTCCATGTATCTCACAATAGAAAATGGCCTCAACGGGCAAATCTTTTAGTCTTTTACTGACCCTAGTGCCAGGCTAGGGCAATGGCCTCAATGGTCAATTTGTTTTAATCTTTAACTGACCCTAGTGCCAGGCTAGGGCAATGGCCTCAACGGGCAATTCCTTTTTATCTTTAACTGACCCTAGTGCCAGGCTAGGGCAATGGCCTCAACGGGCAATTTCTATCTACCCATTACTATCCTAAACTGACTTTACCTAGGTAGTGTGAACATTCCTAAGACTCACTAACCAATTATGAGATCTTCTTAATCCTTATTTAACACCCAAACCCTTGATTAGATCATAACCTAGCTCTAAGGTCTTTCCTAAGTTCGATTGCCATAAAACATCGACGTTTACAAACAAATTCTTTATGCCTTCTTTAATGAGTTTCTAATTAATAGGGTAAACCAAACCTTAGACTCAATCAATAACTTACCCCCTTGCTTGTACTGTTCGATGTATCCCATGTCATCCCATGGATACCCTCCATTACCTCTTTTCCTGTAATCAAACACACATATACAAGTACTTTCATATATTACAATTTAGGAGCAACAATAGCATGTTAACCACTAAATAACTCTTACAAATAGGCAAGTAGGCAAACCACATATCCACATCCTCAATCAACCTTATAGGGCAATGATGGGAAACCCCTCACTTGGATGGCTTCCTTGTGCTTGTCCTGGAGTAACTCCCGCCCCGGACGAATCGTGGTTTTTGATACGGTATGCTCATATCGGACTGACGGAGCCACCTCGCTCGTCCCGACGGAGCCACCTCGCTCGTCCCGACGGAGCCACCTCGCTCGTCCCGACCGAGCCACCTTGCCCTGACCGACCAAGCCAACTCTCTCGTCCTGACCCATCGCACTTTATGGGGTGGTTATGCTGACGTGGCCCCCGCCACTCTCTTGGACTCTCAAATGACCATCATACCCCCATGGGAGCATATATATACCCCATATGCCTCCAGGTATGCTAACCGAATCCCAATACTCTCTCTATACTCTCTATCACCGGACCTGACTTGGGCGTCGGAGTCCCACCGCAGGAGCCACCTCCCGCCGTGGGTTTACTTGCAGGTCTCCCCGTTCGGGTTGCCGGAGCTGTCGGAGGAGTTGGATTCATCATTGGCGCCGTCTGTGGGGAACGTTTTCACACCCGAAAACACCACGATTTTTCTATTTCAATCACGGAGAGCAGCATGGATTCAGACTTGAAGATCACCTTCTCAGAAGTTTTTTTTTAAGAAATTGTGGAAGATCACACTTCATCTATTTCTCTGATCCGCTGGACATTTCACAGATCTCTATTCTATTTTATAGATCTGCCAAAATTCATCGGATTCATAAGCCACCTGAGTTATTTCTTTAGATCTACTAATATCATCTCAAGGAATCCCTGATTTTTCATTGAGTGTGTTATTTGTTCCAGATCCGTTAAAGGCACCCCAAGAAAACATCACAATCGAAACCGTGCAGTGGGTAAGACTGGGCGTAGGCGTTTCGGGACCAGTTTCTGCCACTTCGTTTTTATTCAAAATCAAGGATTTCTCATACGTAATCATCACCCCTGTCATAACATCGAACGCCCCTTGCCCGAGACACAAGCAGCTTCAATTATCAAGCAACGACGTCTCGCAGATTGGCCACCGCACCGCTGATTTCCAGCACGACGCTCTCAATTGCACTAGGAACTTCAAAGACGACTCCGGTGCCGCCGATGACTCATTCGACGGTTGCTCACGCTTGCTACCGGAGATAGCGACTTGGACATCGCCACATCGCAAATTCGAACCCAAATCTCAGATCAACCACACGCTGATTATTGTCGCGCATACCGATGGCTCCAAATTCATCAACGCGCCACGGAGCTCCGACGGACTCCTCAACGCGCCACCGCGCTGCCGCGCAACATCATCGGCATGGGAGCTCAATGATTTATTTCCTTCCCATTGTGGCGGAGCCAAGCATGGACTAACTCTAGCCACTGAAACCTTGTGGACGCTGCCTCGCTCGTATCAGATCACTCGTTGGGCATAAACAAACTCCACGATTCAGCTCGTACCAGGTCCACGTTAATTGTGCTCACTCTTAGATTTTCCTTTGCCTTGAATATGTGATTTTATTACTTTCCAAGTTTTCGCATGTCTCCCTGATATGCATCATCTTTTATGCTGTGTGTTTCTGGTGGAAATACCTTTTGCTGTGGATGAATGCAACACAATTAATGCTTACTGCTAAATTACTAATTGCCTACGAAAAACCTTGATCTGCCATGAACTATAGAGGAGACAAAGATTATAGGACTCTTGCATTTGCTGAAGTTTGCTCATCCCACCACATGCTACTATGCACTCTGTTTTTCTTAATTACGTTAAGCATTTCTAAAAGGATTTCATCCTTATGCTGCATCCTTACTCTTGACATGGGTATTTTAGTAGTATACATATACATAAGAATTTTGCAGAAGACTCTGGGATACATATTTTATTGGATCTCACAATTTTGAAGAGTGCATTGAGTCAAATAGTTTTCATAAACATGGCTTGGGCCAAGAAAGCAAGCAAGAATATACATCCTTACTCTTGACATGTGCATTACATCCTGTCAATAGCACAAGTATGTACATATATTAAAATAGAAAGAAAATGGAGAAAGAAGAAGTGAAGAAAATTTTTTAGCAAAAAGAAGAATGAAGTGCAGACTTAGCATCATTCATGTTTTCAAGGTGAAAAAGTGTATTTGCTTCATTATCATAGCATTGCTACTGGACTCTCCCATATTGCTTGTTTTCTTTAATTTCTTTATGTGAAAGGAAAATGAGAATAATGGCTAATACACAAAAATCCAATCCCATTAGCATGGTTCGATTCATGGACCTTTTCTCTCACTGGACAGTATGCATTAATGATGTGTCATAGATTTTATTGAAATCTTATCTCCTTGAGTGAGACAATTTTAAGGCAATACATAAAAAGGAAGATAAAGTACTTCCTATATAGAAAAGTAAAGCTACCCTACCTACACCTATTAGACTATGTGCAACATGATGGATGTATGCTTTTTCCAATATGCATATATATATACATCATGGACACATTCAATTTAACATCAGTATTTATTCACTTATGTATTGGACTTTGCACAAATTCAAAAGCCTTATAAGATTATTTATGGAACATTTACTTTTGCATTGCTTGATCAACTTGGACAAAATACATACATATTCTATGCTTGGGTAGAGAACATGACTCCTTTATCAATGCCTATACTCTTCAATGCTTTGTGGACATTAAACATTATCTCTTATCTTTCATATTTATTGGAAATTAAAAGAGGAGCATACATACACATGATTGTCAATATATGCATATATGAGGACACATAAACTCTATGGGCCACTTAGTTATGCACAAGAATATTGACAAGTTACCTATGGCAAGTATGACATGCATCAATTTGTTTATTTCACCTTAGGGACATCTATTGGCTGATTGTTATTTAGCATTAAATTGCTTATTCCAACTCGTTACTATTGATGCATATATATTACCTTTGCTTTAATGGGTGTATATAACATCGAACACATGCTTGAAGTTGAGCATTATTGTCATTAAGCATCTCATGGAGCATTCAATGGAGCATCTAAAAGGATCTAATGCATGCTAAAATTGCACAAATATATATGTCATGCATCTTGACATAGCCATGTTACTAATCGGACAATACACAACTCAATGTGACTTGTAAATTACAATTCATGACAACATGTTTGAAATCCTACTTGGCATATATTGATATTTATTGGAACTTGCATATGGGACATGCTATGGAGCGAAACAAGAAGAAAAAGCGGGAGAAGAACCATACACTGTGAAATGCTCAAATTTCATAGTTGTCATGTTTAATTATGATTATGATTGGTAGCACAAAATATGCCTGAGGAACCTTATTGCTTGAAAAAGGAATAATCCTACTCTCTTGAAGAATACATATAATTGCTCTTGTTAGTGCACAATGACAAAACTTTCAGGAAGAAAGCAAGCAAGCATTTATGGAGGAGCAACGCAAAAAGCAAAAAGGGGAGAAGGAGTGTCACACTACTTGACAAAGATAAAGAACTTGATGGAAAGACTAACCCACCCAAACAGGTATGCGGAACCACATAGCTGAAAAGTTGGCAGATCGACGGATCCAGGGAGATCGGGGATCATCCACTACAAAAAACAGGGTATTTAGGAGCGGTTTTTTATGGTATTTAGCGGCGGTTTTAACCGCTGCTTCAGTACTTAGCAGCGGTTTCAAAAGCGCTACAGAAGCATCCGCCACAAATTATTTCGCAGTGGTTTTGTGTAAACTGCTGCTATTTTTAGATGCATCTAAGGGCAGTTTACAAACGCCCCAAAAAGAAAAAAGGAGATGGCCATGTCTACTTTGCAGCGGTTAATAACCGCTGCTAGGTTGAACGTAATTTTCTTTTTACCTATGGGAGCGGTCTGTAAACCGCTGCTATGTAATATTCTTTTAAAAAATTATATTTACATTTTTTAAAATGAATTATATTATATTCATTAATAGAAGCAAAATATTAAAACTTTGATAGGAGAATCAATTATGAAATATAATAAAATCTTCAAAATAACTCAGAATTATCCAAATATGTTGAAACATTTTAAAATATCAAACAAAATATAAATGTTTCTAAAAGCTACTTATGCAAGATACACCAAAAGATCCTAAAAGCAACTTATCCAAAATACACCGAAAGATCCTAAAAGCTACTTATCCAAAATACACCAAAAGATTTTAAATGTTACTTATCCAAAATACACCAAAAGATCAATGATATAGCAACAAAGCATCCATGTATGTAAAGTTTATATAATAACTAATAATAATTAATCATTGTTCAAAGATGGTGTAGAACGACTTGCAACTTCTGGAGAAAGCTGTCCACTTCCTTCATCGGGTACCTATAAATATTTTAAGGACAAATGTTAATATAAGAAAGACAATATACTTATTTTGCTTTTTAATTAATAAGCCTAAAAACTGAAAACAAATATTTATGAGCATTACCAATGGAGTTTGTAAGTGAGCAAATTCAGGTGGCACATGACCCTCATATTTCTTAAACATGAAAATCATAGCTGCCTCCAAACTTTCCACTCTATTATTGCTTGTATGCAATTTTGATTGCAATTGTGAGACTTCGTTTTGTAGCTCTAAATTAGGATTAGAAAAGTTCATCCCACCAAAGAAACGAGCGGGAGGTCCAAACACTTGAGATGGACAAGGACCTAATCCCAAACCTCGAACTCTACCCGAGTGCTCCTTTCCTAGAACCATAGCAAGTGAATCTTCTGTCGAAATTGCTTGGGAAGAAGTCCCTCCAACTTCATAATTAAAAATTTTTTCCTGCATATATATATATATATATATATATATATAAACCACAACAGCTCATTGTACAAAGGACACCATAATTTTTTTTTTTGGTGAAATAGCATAATTCATTAAAAGAGGACAAAGGTTACATAACAAAGCCTAGCTTAATCTTAGTAACATGATAAAATATATTGAAAATAAGAGAAAGCAAGAACACAGAACATAGCATAACAAGACAAAATAACTAACATCATTGAAGCTAGACTTCCAAAAGATGTCTAGTTAGAAACAACCATAACTAGACGTGAGAATTAGGAAAACAAAGTCTAAAACAACAAGCATTCTTGGGTGGCAATGTTTTATTAGTCTAGATATATACTTACACTTATCAGTCTAGCTTCATCATTGACAAAATATCCATCTCTTCTTTTGTGTGTAGCAGTCCACACATCTCCCCTACTTACTGGGGCTCCCTTCTCAATCCCCTACAAATTTCAACATATTTGTAACATTTCTCAATTTATTACAAAATTAAAATCTAACTATTTAACAAAGTGACTACCATCTCTGCCCTCTTGCGAGCTATACTCTTTGATCCTCCTGTATGTGGGATGTTTTGCTTCTTTCGATTTTCCTTATTTTTCTTGCTCTTCTCCTAACAATCAACAAATATATAGATTAATAAATTTAATCATAAATTTTAAAATAATGTAAAAAAACATGGTTACCTGATTCTTCGGGTCATTGCGATAATCAATAAAGGATGCCCATTGCTCTCTAGTAAGGCCTAAAGGGGGATTGGCAATGTTTTCCTCTCTAGTTTTTGATGTATCATACATTTTATACAATTTTCCCCTGCGAGCCCTCCACTTTTTTCCAATTGATTGCAAAATAAAACGCTTATGTTGTCCATCATCCACAACAAATTTAGCCTTCAAGATAGAACAATGAAACTAATGAATATATACATGTAATAAAAACAACTTATAATTAAAGATTAATTTTTTTTACCTGAACAGTGTTCTTATAAACTTCATTCTTGTACACATTTGGCATGGTGGTCCACATTGCGTAACTTATAGGAAACAAAGTAAAGTCCATGGCAACAGTCCCTAAAAATATAGCTAACAATCCACCTCCTTCTCCAATTGGTTGTCCAATATTATTCCATGGAACTACCACCCTTTGACCTGGAGGAAGTCCCCAAGCATCATGCACTCTTAAATGTGTTTCCTTTGTCAAGCCTTGCTCATCTGTAAAACTAAAGTTAGATCTCAAATATATTATTTATCAATTCAAAATATTAAAGCTTCTTAATATATACTTACCTACAACGTCAACTACCCAATACTTCCTATACTTAGGAGACTCTTGGTCATTAGTAGATGCATTGTGGTTAGTAGGTAGTGTAGATGTATCATCTTGAGTAGTAGGCAAAGTGGGTGGATCATGTTGAGGAGAATGCAGGGAGGATGAGTCACCAAGTTGGTTTATGGTACCAAGGTTTGGAATCGAGGCACCAACACTAGTTGACTGAGGTGGCAAATGAGTACGACCTATGGGTTGGCCATCAACACATGATTTGGCTTTCTTGGACAGCCTCTTCATTTTCTGCATTCCCATTCATTATTGTAAGCATCATAGAATTTTCATGACCATAAAACAATTTAAACACATGAAAGCATTAAGAAAATATGAATTAGACTTACTTTTGTTGAAGATTGAACTATAAATCTTAAACAAGCATATCTTCTTGATATGAACCCAGCAATTAAGAGATAGGAAAGTAAGAAAAATAGTAGAAAAACTATAAGTGCAAGAATCTAAACATTTAATAATTCTGCACTAAAGAAATGAATCGGGAATACAATTACTTAATAAATTATGAGATGCCAAAATAAATGATTCCTAAAGGTATTTATAAGAGCTATACCTTAACTAGCTAACTAAAAGAAAGGAATTAAAAAAAAAACTTGCATAAACAGTAAATAACATTCAGAACTAAAAAACATAGAATAAGAGCCTACAAACTAGGATAGTTGAGATATTATACTAAGCTTGAAAAATAGGACAATTACAACATGCTCATAACATCCAAAAAAAGAAGGAA
Source organism: Senna tora (assembly GCA_014851425.1). Classification (NCBI taxonomy): domain Eukaryota; kingdom Viridiplantae; phylum Streptophyta; class Magnoliopsida; order Fabales; family Fabaceae; genus Senna; species Senna tora. The sequence goes on along the minus strand of CM026261.1, from coordinate 23,931,099 downwards.
GCTCTTATTCGTTAAGATCATGTTGGTTAGGCTTAGGTTTCTTCCTTCTAGAACAGGTCAACATAGGTCTTCTATAACTTCTTCATTATCATCTACTTCTCTAGCCAATGGTATGCTTGATTCCCCGTCTGGAAATAACATTTCTAAGTTTTGATGTTGATATGTTTCACTCTCATATATTGTCTCCTCATTATCTTCATCCATTTCATACAAGTCTCGTGGCTTTAAATGTATTGCCACACTCCAATCTTTATCAAACCCATCTTCCACGTAATAAACCAATTGAGCTTCTGAAGCTTGGATATATGGTTCATCATCTTCATGAATACCCGTATGTATCAATCGTGAAAAATTTATAGATGTAAAACCAAAGTCATCGGTTTTGATCCCTCTATGATTAGTTGTATTTGCCCATTGACATTTGAACAAAGTAACCATAAATCCACCATGGTAGTTTAATTCAATGATATCTACCAATTTCCCATAGTAAGGAACACCACCAAACCTCATCTGGGAATCACTACTACTTGCATAACTTCTTGTCCCAAATGTACCGAAGACTCCACTATTGCTAGTTTTTAACCCATGCTCACGTTCTAAAGTTCGAAATTTAAATCCATTTATATTGTATGCACTATATCGTTTTGCTTTGATAAGTGGGCCTCGAGCAAGATGCTTAATATCATCAGAATGAGCTTCATTGGTATCACTTAGAATCTAAAATGGCCAAAGAAAAGTTTAGATATAATTTTATAAATGATTAGTAAGAACAATATAGTACGTGTTGCATATATACTTACACGCTGAGAAAACCATCCAACAAATTCTCTATGAACCTTCTTATCTATCTCAGAAGAAGAACGTGTACGATTCCTTAGTTGTGTTCTAGTTATCTCTCTAAATTCCCTATATCAACAAAAAATCTTAGACAAATATAATGTTTTAAGGATTCAAATTGAAAAGATAATTGGTTCACTTACTGAAGAAATCGATCAACTTCTTTACAATTGGTTAGGACATGCCGATGTGCTTGTAATTTCTCCAAAGGAGAAAGAGTGAAGTAAGAAGAACCCCCAACTGGTTTTCCAATTGGTGGAAACAAAGTATCCTTACTTAAAGATCCAACATCATTAGGATGATCATTAACACGTCCAAGTCGATTAAATATTGTTTCAATTCCATCCAAATACATTGAACAAAATGTCAAAGCCTCTTGTGCTAGGTAACCTTCAGCAATTGAACCTTCAGGTTGAGCTCTGTTTCGTACATAAGATTTCAATTTTCCTAAGAACCTATATTAACAAGAGATTTAGTACAAGTTTAAAAATCATTATGAAATCAAAACTTCTCATATTGTTTAGAAATTACCTCTCTATAGGATACATCCATCGATTATGGACTGGGCCTCCAGCTTTAGCTTCACTAACCAAATGTACAGTCAAATGAACCATGACAGTGAAAAATGATGGTGGAAATAACATCTCCAAATTACACAACGTGAGGACAATTCTTTCTTGTAGCTTGTCTAGCTCACTGACATTTATAACTTTACTGCATAATTGTTTAAAGAATGAGCATAAGTCAATTAGAACTACAGCCACTTATTTAGGAACTGACTTTCTCAAGATTATTGGTAGAAATTGCTGCATAAGAATGTGACAGTCGTGACTTTTTAATCCCCCGAGTTTCTGTTGTTTCAAATCAACACATTTACATATGTTACTTGAATAACCATTTGGAACAGTGATGCTTTTTAAGGTCTTGAGAAACGTATCCTTATTTGCCTTTGTCATTGTGAACAAAGCTGGAGCGTATTTACCACTTTCATCAGGCCACAGATCACATCTAACTCCCATTGCTTGTAGGTCCTTTCGTGCATTCAAATGATCCTTTGACTTTACACCTTCATTTAGCAAAGTAAATATCACATTGTCACAAACATTTTTTTCAATATGCATAACATCAAGATTGTGACGTATTAAATTGTCTGCCCAATATGGAAGTTGGAAAAATATACTTTTCTTTCTCCATTGTACAACAGGATTAGCTTTTCGACGTCTTTTTCCTTGCCCTTCAACTTCTACATCTTTTCCAAAAGTAACATTTACATTTTCAAGCTGCCTTAAAATTTCAACACCATTTACTGCTATTGGTGGAATTCTTCTCTCATCTTTTCCATCAAATCGACCTCGGGCCAATCTAAATTTATGTCCTCCCCTGAGAAAACGACGATGACCCATAAAACACCACTTTTGACTATATGGTAAACGATAAGGATTTGAGTCAAAGTTACAATGTGGACAAGCTAATCCTGTATACGTGTTCCATCCAGATAAGGTCCCAAGCCCTGGAAAATCACTTATTGTCCATAAAATAGCAGCTCTCATATTGAACACTTCCTTTGTGTACGAATCAAAAGTTTCAACACCAACATTCCACAACTCTTTCAATTCTTCTATTAATGGTTGCAAATAAACATCTATATCATTTCCCGGTGCCTTCTCACCTGGAATGATCATTGAAAGAATGGAATAACTTGGTTTCATACACATTGAAAGAATGATCATTTCCCGGTGCCTTCTCACCTGGCCAAATGCTATAACTAGTACTCAAATTACCAAATGGGTTAAAACCATCGGTAGCTAATCCAAGGCGAACATTTCGAGGATCTGAGGCAAATTCAGGATTTGCTAAGTCAAATTTCCTCCATGCCTTAGCATCCCTTGGATGTCTCAACATGCCATCATTATTATTTTGCGTACTATGCCATCTCATGTGCTCAGCCGTCTTGGAAGACATAAATAATCTTTGCAACCGTGGTTTCAAAGGAAAGTATCGTAAAATTTTTGCGGGGCACTTCTTCAACTTTTTTGCATTTTCCTTGGTCCTTGGTTTCCATCTAGATGTATTGCATCTTTTACATGTATCTCTGTTTGCATCCTCCCTCCAATAAAGCATGCAATCATTCGGGCATGCATGAATCTTGGTATAATTAAGACCAAGTTTGTAGATGGTTTTCTTAGCCTCGTAAAATGAATGTGGAATGTTGGCATGCTCAAAGGCATCAACTAATAACTCTAGTATCATTGACATTGCCTTATCACTTATTCCACACAAACATTTGATATGATACAATTTCAACAAAAAAGATAATTTCGAATATTTATCACATCCGTCATATAACTTCTGTTCTCCGTCTCTAATTAACTCATGAAGTTCTTTAAGATTGTCATTCGTTGTTTGAGTTGATGGGGGAACCACTTCTTCAACTGGATCCACCCTCTCATTACTAGGATGATACCCAAATGCATCATGTATCATGTTTTCAATTTGTTCATCTCTACAAGACCTATCTTCGATTACAGTTGGCATTGAAGAAGTTTCTATTGTGTTTGTCTCCCCAAGACGAAGCCAAATAGTGTACCCTTGTGGAAATGGTTTAAGAATCAAGTGATCATACACAACTTCTCTAATTTGCCATTTTTTAAATTTGCATATAGGACATGGACATACTATTTTTCCCTCAACAGATCGATTAGCAAATGCAAAGTCTAGGAATCCATTAAGTCCTTCTAAATAATCACGGGTATTCCGAGGCTTAGCTATCCAAGACTTATCCATAACTGTAAATAAAAAATATTCGAGGGATAACAAACAACTAATAAGTACACCAAAAAGTAGTATTTCTTAATGCTAAATAGTATATAGCAAATTTGACGACATAAACAATAGCATATTATGCAACTTTTCAGCACACAACCAATAGCATACTTGACAAATTCTCAACATTTTATAATTAGCACAATAACAATCATTTCAAAACCAGCAAATTCATGATTAAAACTATCGGTATAACAATTTTTATGTCACTTCATTGCTCCAAATTAAGTTGGAAAGTAAAAGTATGATAAAGAACTTACTGAAAGCCCAACAGCAAAACTCAGCAATGCAACTCTATTCGCAAACCTTCAGTTCTCCTAAACGAAAATGGGAAAATATATATATATATATTAGTGGTGAGAGAAGAGTTAAAAATATAAGTAGTTAAATATAACTATTTGTATTTATTTATTAAGAAAATGAACAAAAGTGGGTAAATGGTAGTGTGAAGTGAAAGAGAAAAATGGATGGATGGATTGAGGTTAATTGGGTGTGGGATAGCTAGGAAGCAGAAGCATTAAGCATAGCAGATAGCAGATAGCAGCGTGCAGAGTGAAGTAGGGGAGGCACAGGCACAGGCACAACTAAATGAGATAAAAAATATCTCACCCAAAATCATTAATTACTTGTTTTTTTCCCTCAAACCCTCTTAATTATTTAATCTCTTTTTAATCTATATATCCTCTTATGTATGTGATATTTTTAGTAACTTAACAGTGAAAAAAACATTTAAGCAAAACCTATGAACCATTAGTGCGTCGATTCGTGTCTCATTTAAGCAGATCCATAAAAATAAAAATAAAAATTCCAGACATGTGTGGTGAAGTGTATAATTAAGAGTGTGATGAAGTTAGTTAGAAGTGAAATCAGATTGTTAGAAGAGTTAGGTTAGGGTGCGGTCAGTGTAGCGTTAGTTAAGTTACACGAATCTTGAATTATATTATAGTTTCTTCTTGTTATTTGATTGATGATTATATATCATTATATTGTTGTTTAACTTATCAAAGAAAAAACACAATTTGATCATCTATGAAAGATAACAAAACTTGCAGAAAATGATTACATCAAAATTTTAACTCCTTAATTCAGATCACCAAGTGTCATCAGCATGAAAGCCTCTAACATAACTGCTTCTTTCGGTAGCAAGCGGTGAAACTTGAAATGATCAATTTCTTTCAGGTGGTTGAGTTGAGTGGCTCAATTCCTGAGACTGAGGCAGTGATGGCGCAAGACTTGTTGGATTCAATCAACAAGCCATTTATGCTTTACTAGAATTTTGATGTAATCATTTTCTGCAAGTTTTGTTAACTTTCATAGATGATCAAATTGTGTTTTTTCTTTGATAAGTTTTGACTTCTACATACATTTGACATTTGAGATCGTAGGTATCAATGTACAGTATATATATTTGTTAACTTTCATAGATGATCAAATTGTGTTTTTTCTTTGATAAGTTTTGACTTCTACATACATTTGACATTTGAGATCGTAGGTATCAATGTACATTATATATATCTGTTGTGCCGAAGGGATAGGGAATGGTGAGATTTCCACAGGAGCTTTGGCAACCCTCTTTGGATTGGGCTGCTGTTGTGCAAGTGAAGGCCAACAATAGTATTATTGGCAGTTTCAAATGAAATCCCCTCACACCCATCACTACCATTACCAAAATATATGATTCCAGATTAGATTGTAGCATTTCATTACCTAATTACCAACTCAAATCAATATATGCAAAGCTTCCCATTTACCAAAGGGGGTCTTTCGGACGTGTGAGACACTCAGATTGACCAACAGCCCCCAATCACTATTCACTCCCGTCAAGACTAATCAAACCATGGGCCAAATCTAGATAATTTAAAAACATCTTAATTAATTTCACAATCCACAAAACTACAAAACTCATCACAGACTTGGACCTAGTCAGTCACCACACCTGCTCTCTCCTTAATTTAATTCCACACCACCTGCTGGCCTACTACTCATTACTCACTAATTCTAATCACAATCCTATTTACTTACACCACGGGTCACATTTTTTCCCAAATTGGATTAATGCGTTATTTTCATTTAACTATCATATGAAATAATTAAACAAGGAGCTACAATTTTTCTATCAATAATATTTTGTAAATCTCTCATAGGTTCCGTATTAATATAATATAATTATCCCTATGAGTCGAGAGGAATTCAAAGTACCAGAAGATCTTGACAAGTCTATCATACTTCTTATATAACAATTATGTTTTATTTAAGAATAAAACAAGTTGACAACCAATTTGTTTATTTTTGTAATTCTTTTTTCTCTCAAACAAATATATATATACACACATGCACACAAGTGCCAATGAATACTTTATATCTTTATCATATCATATATATTTTATACATCACACTAAGATATCATATATCATATTTATAAAATATGACTTCTACATACATTTAACAAGGGATAAAATTCAGCATTTCATCCCGCATATATACAGTCATATTTTTAATATCTCACTCTTTCGGATTACATATACAGAATCATTCCAAGCATAACTTGGTCCCAGGATCACACCTTGTTTGTATCACTCTAGCCAATTTAATCTAGGTAAAGCTCTTAAATGCGAATCTTACATATTTTATTTACTTCACTCATTTAATTTTCTTTCCAAGTTTTGATTTTTGTTTGTTTCGTTTCTCTGTTCAGTTTAAGATCTGAATTAAGGAGTTAATAATTATGCTGCTAAGGAACAGATCAAGAGCATTGATGAAGCCAGGCTTAATGGAAGATCACACCTCTCACAGACAAAACTACTGCGCCATTTCTGAATCCCAGAGGCAAGTAATGGTTGTTTCCACATTGATCCATTAAACAAATCCTCACTCAAACCTTTTCTATTATACATTAAAGTTCTTTGACTTTGTATTCTTCTATTTCTATTATATATATTATTACGCTTCTACAAACTAAACTATATTATTATTATATACACTGTGTGGTGTGTGCCTAAGAAGAAAAGAGAGCAGAAGCATTGACAGGTGGAGGATACGAACTTGGACACGAAAAGTTACACCTAAGCTAACCTTCCCACTAAATACAATAACATGTATAAGCAGAGTAAATGTTACAATGTACAGATCATACACCATATGCTCGTTTCAATGTCATCAAACCTTCATTCGTTAACTATTTCCTCTCTGTTCTAATTTCTAAAACCAATAAATACTACATATCAAAGTCACAACAAATTTGTTTAGCCATTAACAATGAGAAAAACAAATGTCGGCACTTGAAATAAGTTCGCTTACCAGGGCAGAGATTGAGGTCACAACACCTGCGTTTTAAATAGCAGCCTCTGCTTCATGAGGAAAAACGATGAGTCAGAAACAATAAGCGGAACAGAGATGAGCGAGAATATGGTACGAGATAAGCGGAACAGAGATGAACAATGAGAAAAGAAGATAAACGGAAGCACTTACTTCACGAGGAACAACGACGAGTCGACGGAGCAGCAAAACCTAAGTGACGAGCGAGAATGCGAGATGCAATGAGCCAATGATTCAAAAACCTAACTGGATTTCACACTTTCGTTTTAAATGAGCCAATGAATCAGATTGAAGAAATAAGAAAGGAGGGAACCGTTCGAGCTCTAAATGGATTTCACACTTTCGCTCTAAAACCCTGTGCGTTTTCACTCTATAGCATCGCAGAAAGAAACGCCCTATAAAACGCTCCCAATTCTGAATTTATGAGCGGTTCTATAAACCGCTTCTATGAAGCCGCCCCTATTTACCGTGTATTTTGTAGTGATCCCAGTTGCGGAGCCAGCGGAGCGACGGAGCTGCCTCCGCCTAACGTATCCAGGGAGACCGTGGATCATCTCAGCAGTGGAGGCAGCGGAATGACAGAGCTACCCCCGACTGACGGATCCTGGGAGATCGTAGATCATTCCAGCTGCGAAGCTAGCGGAACAACGGAGCTGCCTCCGATTGATCGATCGAGGGAGATCGTAGATCATTCCAACTGCGGAGCCAGTGGAACAACGGACCTCCCTCCGACTGACGGACCCAGGGAGATCATGGATCATTCCAGCTGCGGAGCCAACGGAACCACGGAGCTGCCTCCGACTAACGGATCCAGGGAGATCGTAGATCATTCCAGCTGCGGAGCCAGAGGAACGACGGAGCTACCTCTGACTGATCGATTGAGGGAGATCGTAAATCATTCTAGTTGCGGAGCCAGTGGACCAATGGAGCTGCCTCCGACTGACGGACCCAGGGAGATCGTCGGTCATTCCAGTTGGGGAACCACGGAGCTGCCTCCGACCAATGGATTCAGAGAGATCGATGATCATCCCAACTGCGGAGCCAACTGAACGATGGAGCTGCCTCCGACCTGCGGATCCATGGAGGTCGTGGATCATTCCAGCAGCGGAGCCAGTGGAACGACGGAGCTGCCTCCGACTGACGGACTAGGGAGATCATGGATCATTCCAGCTGTAGAGCCAGCGGAACCACGGAGCTGCCTCTGATCGACGAATCCATGGAGATCGAGGATCATCTAGCTGCGAAGCCAGCAGAATGATAGATCTGCCTCCAACCGACCGATCCAGGGAGACCGTGGGTCATCTTAGTTGCAGAGCCAGCGGAACGGCAGAGCTGCCTCTGACCAACTGATCGAGGGAGATCGTGGATCCTCTAAGTTGCGGAGCTAGCAGAATGACGGAGCTGCCTCTGACCGACCAATCCAGGGAGACTGTAGATCATCTTAGCTGCGGAGCCAGCAGAATGACGGAGCTGCCTTCGACCAACTGATCGAGGGAGATCGTGGATCCTTTCAGTTGCGGAGCCAGTAGAACGATGGAGCTACCTCCGACCTCGGCCAGCCTTAGCGCCATAATAGTTCAACCAACTTAGCCGCCATCTTCCAGGAGACATCAAGACCATCGACCGGCCTTAGCGCCTTAAGAGTTGAAGCAACTTGGCCGTCACCTTCCAGGAGACATCAAGTCCATCGGCCGGCCTTAGCGCCTTAAGAGTTCAAGCAACTTGGCCGCCATCTTCCTGGAGACATCAAGACCATCGGTAGGCCTTACCGCCTTAAGAGTTCAAGCAACTTGACCGCCCTCTTTCTAGAAACCATTGTATCGATCGGCCCTTGCGCTTATTAGAGCTTTTCGCTGATTGTCTACGGTCGGCCCTAGCGCCTTAAGAGTTTGAAGCAACTTGACCGCCTACTTCCGAAAGTCGACTCGGTAAAGAAGCATGGAAGAACAAAGACAAACACGCCATTAGATCTGATCGGCCTTTGCACCACTTAGAGCTATATGCTTGATTGTCCTCTTTGCAGAAACAATTTCGCCAAATTGGCCTTTGTGCCCCAAGAGCTTAAATGCTCGATCATCATAAAAATTGAAAAAAGGAAGTCACTTACACCTTACAAGATCTTACGTATATTCATACTTTGCAAACATATTCTTCATTGCAAATTGAATTGCATGCATCATACCATACGAACCTTCAACTCGATCAAGATTGATTGGATTGCTATTTTGTCTTGGAAACTATGCTTTCCCATTGCATCTTGTCAAATTTCAGGGGAGAACACTATGCCAACGCATACAAAAATGATAATCAAGTGCTAAAGGTGCTGGAGCAATCACATTAGGGAAATTTCCTCTTCCACCTATGATAAATGCATTTCTGGGTGATTCGACGAAAGAAAAGAAGGGAGAAGAAGTATAGAAATATACTTACAAGAATCGCATGAAAAGAAGGAGGTAAAAACCGTCACTATTTCAATAAAAAACAATGACAGGGAAAGGAACAAGGATCTATTCCCCGTTGAAGAACCCATCTAAGGGGACTCAATCAGGCATGAGACAGGCACCTAGCAAATTATGGGGGCGTGAAGAAAAGTGAAGCAAAAGGATGAGTAAACAAAACACTAAAGTTTCAACCTCCCTCACTACGTGTTGAAGCTCAAAACTTGGGGACTAGTGATACGGTATGCTCATATCGGACTGACCGAGCCACCTCGCCCGGACCGACGGAGCCACCTCGCCCGTCCCGACGGAGCCATCTCGCTCGTCTCAATCGAGCCGCCTCGCTCGTCCCGACCCACCGCACTTTATGGGGTGGTTATGCTGACGTGGCCCCCGCCACTATCTTAGACTCTCAAATGACCATCATACCCCCAAGGGAGCATATATATACCCCATATGCCTCCAGGTATGCTAACTGAATCCCATTACTCTCTCTATATTCTCTATCATCGTACATGACTTGGGCGTCGGAGTCCCACCGCAGGAGCTACCTCCCGCCGTGGGTTTGCTTGTAGGTCTCCCCGTTGGGGTCGTTGGAGCTACTGGAGGAGTTGGATTCATCAGTTTCCTTGATTCAATTGGTGGGACCTATGGAAGATGTTGTAGTCGAGCTCCGGTGAGCTTTCCCGGCGTCAGACCGCTCTCTCCGACGACTTTTCTGGTGGTTTCCTCCCTCCTCCCCTTCTTCCTCTTCTCTTCTCGCCGTTCCCCTCTCTCTCTACCTTACGTTTCCTTTCTTTTCTTTCTCTTTCTTCTTCTCTTCTTTTTCTTTCTTTCTTTCTGCTTCAATCCCGTAGCTCTCCCTCTCTCTTTCTTTTTTATTTTAATTCTTCTTCTTTCCTTTCTTATTTCTAAACCCCACGCCCCAATAAAAAATTAAATATAATTGTAATTAAAATAATTTTAATAATTAAATAAATATAATTAAAAATAAATTAATTAATAATTAAATAAATTATAACTAATATGTATTTTTAGTTTAATCCATTCCCCTATATAATTCAGGTTTCCAATTTCTTAGGTCCTGAATTAAATCCTACAAATTATTTTCTACTTGTTTTCTTTCCCTTTTATTTTATTTTAAACTTCGAAAAAAATTCTTGGGTATTACATCACCATGACGAACTACGTGGACTTTGATCCCTTTCTAAGGGTACGTAGGCACCTAGGTGCATCACCTAAGGGCAAGTCCCCCAAGGTTAAGACCCCTTTTGATCCTTACAACAAACAACAATTGTCTGAACCAAAAACGACAGTTACAACATATATTAAAATTTAGCAAAGTTGAATATTAATTTATTTGTGAAATCTCGTAATGATTGACTCTAAAGTCAATATATAAAAATTAAAATTATGTATCTAATAAATTTTTTAAGTATAAAAGATTTAATATAAACTAATATTAGTATAAGACAAAATTATGATTTTCCTTGTTACATTGGGTGCAAACAGAATACAAATTAAATATTTTGCTGTCAATTTTTTTTGGGAGTGAATCCTCTACATTGTTTTTCTCTATCATTCTCTGCCGTTCTAAAAGAATTCTTTTAATAGTTTTTTTTGCAATTGAAAACTTCGGGTACGCTTGGTATAAATGCACGTATATAAAGTACTGTGAAGAAAGTATTGTAGAATAAAGAAAAATATTGAAGAGAAATGTGAAGAGAGAGTAAAAGTATGATATAAAGTGTATTTTGTACGTATAAAATAGGCTAAAGTACTATTTTGGTCCTCAATGTTTGCATGAAGTTTAATGTTGGTCCTCGATGTTTTAAAAGTTTAATGTTGATCCTTAAAGTTTTATTTTTTGGTCGATTTTGGTCCTCGAGCGTAACAACGTTAACTTTTTGCCATTAAATGATGGCGTGGCATGCTTATGTGGCAAAAAGTTAATGGCATGCTTATGTGGCAAAAAGTTAATGGCAAAAAGTTAATGGCAAAAAGTTAATGATGCCACGTCATCATTTAATGGCAAAAAGTTAACGTTGTTACGCTCGAGGACCAAAATCGACCAAAAAATAAAACTTGGAGCACCAACATTAAACTTCATGCAAACATTGAGGACCAAAATAATACTTTAGCCTATAAAATATGATGTAAAGTTTTTTTAAGAATCGTGAAACACCATGATTTTACTGTTTCCTATCATTACCAAACGAACCCTTAGGTGCTTCAGAATATTTTTTAGATGAACAAATTTTGGAGTTCAAGTTCCCTAAACCAATAATGGGTTGGTCACGATTTATGTAGGGTATTCAATTTTTTTATTTCTAAATCTCTCGTACCTTTAAAAAATGATAAATTTATGCACTTAAAACTTTTAATTGTACGAAAATATTAAAATGTAATATTTTAGACTAATGATAGAGAAAACAACAGCAAAATATTCATTCTCTTTTTTTTCCCACTAACAAAGAGGTCATCACAAAATGTAAACATATACATAATTGCTTGATTAGTGAAACAATTTAGCAAAAGGAATTTAATTCAATGATACTCAGATGAACAACAAAATCGGTCTTCCTTTGCTAATTTTATTTGTTAGAAATTTAAGTGATATTTTTATAAATTAAATAATAAAACAAATAAATTGTTACTGAAGACAACTTTTTAAAAAGCACATCAGCATACATGATGTTACAAAAGTGATTTATAAAAAGGAACAAATAGATGAAAATATTGAATGAGGATTCTTTAACGCATAAAAAAAACAACTTCCCTTGTTGCCAGTAATGGTTTGTTGTCACCAAATTCATGGGCAATCCTCATCTGGAGTGCATCTAATTTAGTAGTAACATCATCTACTTCAAGAGGAAGGAATCCTAATGCGACCCAAACCTACCAGTTGGAAGAAAGTAAGTCAGGATCCAGATTATGAGACTTGTAAAGGATTGGTTAGTTAGCACAAGATTTTGTTGCATAAAATTGTAATGAGTTAATTTCATGACCTTTGTTTGAATGTGTGACTGGTGGAAGAATTCTAATTCTTGTATAATAAAAAAAGGAAAAGGATCAATTCAAATTATTTTCACCAATTGTTTCTAGATTGATCTTTGGATGCTTAAGATTCAATGTCATGTCCTGGTGAATTTTCTGCAGATGAAAGAACCAACCAAGGAAAAAGAAACCTTAAGCAATGATCATAAATATATGTATATACATAATGAGTGAGGAAAAAGAAACCTTAAGCAGCACCAAAACACATACACTCATCTCTCTATATCTTTAAGAAGGTGTTGCTGCAAATACAAAAAGATAACATCACAAAATTAGCGTTAGCCGTCAACAATAATTCACACCAAAAACAATTGCTACACGTTGGATCTTGGTTACAGAGTTTGTTTGGGCTACAAAGCCAATATTCCAGCGTTAAACATGTCATGGAACTGTTAGAGAAAGAAAAGTAATTTGAAAGTTGTAATATCCAAGATTTTAATTTTTATTATTATCATTATTATTAATTTATTTTTCTTTGGGAAAGAAAAATAAATTAAATTAAAAATTTGAAATAAAATGAAGAAGGGAAAGAAATGGGATTTTAAAATTTATTTTTTAGGACCTAAAAGAAAGTGGAATTAAAAGGATGGGAAAAATTAGGATTTAAGTAATATATTAATTTTATTTCTTTTTTAGGGGTTAAACCGTGTACCCCTTGCATGTCATTAGTAAACCAAAACATAAAAAAAAGGAGCAGCAAGCAGCGCACGAGAGCAGAAGCAGCGCACGCACACCCGAGAGAGAAGTGGAAGCCACGGGAACGGAGGCTTTGACCGGGTTTTCACCGGAGACAGCCACCGGACCTCATTTCACCACCCACCAAATCTTATATCCGATTGAATCAAGGTATGGAAGCCACAATCCTTCAAAACCACAATTTCTCCAATTTTCGGTATTTTAGGAATTCTTCAATTTCCTCCAATCGGGGCATTCCGAGGTTAAATTCGAGCTTAGTGGGTGTTATTGAAAGCTTAGTGAGGTTCAGAATCGAAGTTAAACCGTAGGAATTGACCGGGTATGGAAATTAGGAAAATTGGGTTAGGAAATTACTCTAAAATTTGAAATTGATAGTTTGATGCATGATTAGGCTTGGATTGGAGTAGTATAAGTGTTGTAGTTGCTGGAAATATACAAGGGAATAAAGCCCGAGTAATTACTGTCTCAACCGGAGCCCAATCCGGTGAAATAGAGGCGATATACCAAGCCACCGTACAGTAAGGAGCTGTGCTATGGGCTGGACACCTTGGTCTAGTCCGTGATGGACATCTAAGACCCGCTAAATTGGTTCCAAGGCTCTATTTGTACCCAATTATATTTTTATATATAATTAAAGAGGTCATAGTTGAACTCTTACTCGGTAAATAAGGAAAAACGGTGGAATGAATAAACTAAGGCCTCTTTTGAGCCGCGAATTTATTCCTCTATTACTTAGAAGTCTTTATGAACACATGAAGTGAAATTTAGACAAATGGGAATCTCTAACCTAAGCATTTAGAGGTTCTAAGTGGCTCGAATGTGTGAAAACCGATATAAAACAATATGGACTTTCAAAAAGAGTAATTAAGACGACGTAACGAACTAAATAGTTAGTTCTTGGAAATATCTAGAGGGTGCATAAGCATTAGCATGACACGTACATGGTGGAAGCTTCTTTAAGCATTCTAAATTTCTTATATATATATGTGTATAGGGCACCACAGGGTAATTGGAGCTCCAGGCACTCCGAGGACTGATCACGGGGGGGAACGAGGTGAGGGGCTCTCCCATCCCTGCCCCACAGGGTTGGATGACAACGTGCAAATGTGGCTTGCTCTATTTTGTGTAATTGTTATATGAAATTTATTTATCTGAATGAATTTGTGTTACACGTGTGTGATTAGCAAGTAAGCAGTCAACGTGCAACAGTATATGTGCTTATATGATTAGTCTCAAGTGTATTATGTGTTATTGTGGCTCACAGAGCCTTTTATGTTACCGTGGGTAGGATTGAGTCATAATTTCATATGTGAGAGTTCAGTAACAGTAGAAACCAATCACATCGATCGTCACTGTTAAGACTTTGTTCGTATGGTTTGTTGAGGAAAATTGAACTTAGGATTGTTGAATGTGAGTGAGCGTGTTGCATAATTGGAACGGGGAAATCTAGGCCTAACTAGTGAAGACGTATAATATTCAGTTAGTTACTAATAAGGCGTCTTTCTAGGTTAAATTTGTTAGTTGAACTTGTTAGGTTAGTTCGGGTAGATCGAGTCGGTTATCCTGATCGGACAGACAGGATTCTGTTAACAGTAAGCATGCCACATAGTGGCCATTACCTTGGTTTAACCGAGGTCAGACAAGTTGCTGGCTATTACTCTAAGCGTGCCTTAGAGTCAGAAAGTTCCTGGTGTGATCAATCAGGTTCGAACATGAAATTTCCTTCGGGCCAGTATTTCACTTAGCGTAATGCAGGAGACAGAAAGTGAATGCGTACGAGCATAACTATGTGTGACTTAAGAAAATATATGATATATATATTGTGATTTATGTACGTGCGGAGTAATAAATATGTTCGGAGCATGAATTAGGATTTTAATTGTGAATATGATATATTGTCTGCCTGATCAAATTAAAGATCACAATATAAATCCATTTCATGCGCATGTGGTTGTGGTTGCTCCATTCCCCCAACTGTAGTGGTACCCGCTGCTACGCCAGGGATGGGGGAGCTCCTCACTGAGTCTGTTCTACTCACCCCCTGTTTATATGTTTCAGATAAAGGTGGTTCAGGCGTCCGAAACGCATCCACTTCTTCTCAAGGAGGCGGACGACTTTGAAGACCGCACGCTATGTCCGCGTCGGTAGTTATTTTGGTTATGTACATGTGTTGTGATGTATATATATATATATAAATCCTTTTTGGGCGTAGCGTTTGTACGTTTACTTCTGCTGAGTATATATATATATATATATCATACTTCAATTCTAGCATTGACGGCTTCATACAGATTAAAGTTAGGTCTTGGTATTGGGAATTTAGGCTACGATATAGCATATATCATGTATATATATATATGACTTCCGCATGCGATTAGGATAGATCACACGCCTTGAGGGTGTGAACAATATGTAAATTATATATATGTGTGATTGAACACCTGATTGTATGAAAATATGGCTTCCGCATGTGAATAGGATAGATCACACGCATTGAGGCGTGTGATCAATATGTAAACTATATGCAAGTGTGTGATTGAATATATGTATGACTGTATACAGGACTTCTGTTTGTGAATAGGATAGATCACCCGCCCTGAAAGCACGTGATCAATATGTATACTATATGTACGTGTGAGTGAATATGTGTATATATATAGACTGAAGCGGCGCTGAGCGAGCCGTGGATTGCAAACTGCTTAGCTCACCAGAAATGGATGGCCATAAAAATATATATTATATATATTGTTTGGATAAGAAAAGGGTAGTTATAATCATGTGGAAATGTCAATAAGGGATTAGAGGCTTACGGGATTGGAGAAATCCTACTTCCCGTGCCGGTCACGGACGTCCGATAGGGGGTCGTGACAAACTTGAGGATATCATCGATGAGAGGCGTAATGCGGTTCAGTAAAAAGGGGAAGCTAAGTCCTCGGTATATCGGACCGTTTGAAATCCTAGAACGAGTTGCAAATGTGGCGTACCAGTTGAAATTGCCTATGGAGTTGGAGGGGGTACATCCTGTCTTTCATGTATCAATGCTTCGGAAATATCTTCCCGATCCCTCGCACGTAATCCAATCGCAAGACGTGCAACTAACCAAAAATCTGACATATGAAGAAGAGCAAGAGGAAATCTTAGATCGGCATTTGAAGAAGCTTAGAACGAAAGAGATTCCATTGGTTAACGTTCTGTGAAGAAACCACTCGACTGAAGAAGCTACATGGGAGGTCGAGGGTGAAATACGCAGGACGTATCCTCATCTGTTTCAAGACTAAGGTTAGTATTTTATTTGAAATTCAAGGATCGAATTTCTTAAGGGGGGAAGATTGTAATATCCGAGATATTAATTATTATTTTTATTATCATTATTATTAATTTATTTTTCTTTGGGAAAGAAAAATAAATTAAATTAAAAAGTTGAAATAAAATGAAGAAGAGAGAAGAAATAGAAAATTAAAATTTTACCTGTTTTACAAAGAATGGAAATGTATTTAGGACTTAAAAGAAGCGGAAAATTAAAAGAATAGGAAAGAAATGGGATTTAACAACAATTAATAATTTAAATTATAATTTTTTATTGGGGGGCTTAAACCGTGAGTTTCATTTCACTTAAACTAAAACAAACAAACAAAAATATATATATAATAATAAAATATATATGGGGGCCAACCGTGACCCCTTTTCACTAAAGCAACAAAACATAAAAAAGAAAATAAGAGAAAGCTGAAGCAAAACGCGAGCAGAGCAGAAACACGAGACGCACGAACGCACGAACGCACACGAGAAGAAGAGAAGGCAAGGCTCACGGCGGGTTCAAGCCGGAAATGCACCGGAGGGAGGTTCCGCCGCCGGTGAAGGCCACCGGACTTCATCTTCACCACGCATTAAGCTCCCCATCCGATTAAATCAAGGTATGGAAGCCCCAATCCTTCAAAACCCCAATTTCTCCAATTTTGGGTATTTTAGGAATTCTTCAATCTCTTCCAATCGGGGCATTCTGGGGTTAAATTTGAGCTTAGTGGGTGTTATTTAAAGCTTAGTAAGGTTCATAATCGAAGTTAAACAGTAGGAATTGACCAGGTATGGAAATTAGGAAAATTGGGTTAGGAAATTGCTCTAAAATTCGAAATTGATAGTTTGATGCATGATTAGGCTTGGATTGGAGTAGTATAAGTGTTGAAGTTGCAGGAAATATACAAGGGAATAAGGCCCGAGTAATTACCGTCTCAACCGGAGCCCAATCCGGTGAAAAAGATGCGATATACTAAGCCACCGTACAATAAGGAGCTGTGCGGTGGGTTGGACACCTTGGTCTAGTCCGTGGTGGACACCTAAGACCCGCTAAATTGGTTCCAAGGCTCTAATTATACCCAATTATATTTTTATATATAATTAAAAAGGTAGTAATTAAGCTTTTACTCGGCGAATAAGGGAGACGGTGGAATGAGTAAGCTAAAGCCTCTTTTTGAACTGTGAATTTATTTCTTTTATTAGCTAAATACTCTTATGAACATGTAAAATGAAATTTAGACAAATGGGAATCTCTAACCTAAGCATTTAGAGGTTCTAAATAGCTCGAAAGTGTGAAAATTGAATATGAGACATTCTGGACTTTTAGAAAGAGCAAATAGGGCGACGTAACGAACTAAATAAATAGTTCTTGAAAATATCTAGAGGGTGCATAAACATTAGCATGAAACGTGCATGGTAGATGCTTAGTTACCCGTTTCTGAATTGCTTAATTACATGTGTATAGGGCACCACCGAGTGGTTGGAGCTTCAGGCACTTCGAGGACTGATCAGGAGGGCCAACGAGGTGAGGGGCTCTCTCATCCCTGCCCCACAGGGTTGGATGACAACGTGCAAATGTGGTTTGCCCTATTTTATACTGTTATTATATGAAATGTACTTATCTGATTGAGTTTGCGCTACGTGTGTATGGTTAGTAAGTAAATAGTGAAAATGGAAACCAAATATGTGTATATGTGATAATGTGGCTCATTGAGCCTTATATGTTACAGTGGGTAGGATTGTGTCGTGATTTCATATGTGAGAGTTCAGTAACTTTAGAAACCCATTTTAATTGATTATCGTTTTAAAGGTTTTGATCGTATGGTACATTGAGGAAAATGAACCTAGGTTGTTAATTGTGAGAGAGAGGATTGCATAATTGAAAAGGGGGAAAACTAGGCCTAACTAATAAACACGTGTAATATTCAGTTAGTTACTAATAGGGCGTCTTTCAAGGTTGAATTGTTACTTGAACTTGTTAGGTTAGTTCAGGTAGATCGAGTCGATTATCCTGGTCGGACAGATAGGATTTTGTTAACAGTAAGTATGCCACGTAGTGGCCATTACCTTGGTTTAACTAGGTTATATATATGTAAATTATATATATGTGTGATTGAACACTTGATTGTATAAAAATATGGCTTCCGCATGTGAATAGGATAGATCACACGCATTGAGGCGTGTGATCAATATGTAAACTATATGCAAGCGTGTGATTGAATATATGTATGATTGTATACAGGACTTCTGCATGTGAATAGGATAGATCACCCGCCCTGAAGCGCGTGATCAATATGTATACTATATGTTCGTGTGAGTGAATATGTGTATATAGATAGACTGAAGCGGCGTTGAGCGAGCCGTGGATTGCAAACTGCTTAGGTCACCGGAAATGGATGGCCATATACATATATATTCTATATATTGTTTCAATTGGGAAATGGTAGTTATAATCATGTGGAAATGTCAATCAGGGATTAGAGGCTTACGGGATAGGAGAAATCCTACTTCCCGTGCCGGTCACGGACGTCCGATAGGGGGTCCTGACAAAAGTGGAGAATAAAATAGAAGCCATTTATACCTCATGGAGAATTTGGTGGGAAGGAAAGTAGTTGTGGCCAAACTGCAGAACAGCCTTTGGAACACAGTTATTTTCTCCACTTGGAGAATCTATCATGAAATTGATCAATACGCATAAATATACATATTATGGAAGAAAAGGAACTTGTAATATTACACTGTATGGTAAATGAGCGACGTCAAGAAATTGTAGCTTACCTTCGAACTTACTAGATCATGTATGGCGAAGAATTCAAATTTTTTAGAACTGGGAAATCTGTTTTATTGCTGGAATTTATAGTGAATTATTAGATCACAATAATAGAGATTTGGTTGAATGCAATTCCAAAATTGTGAAATCAAGACTTCTGACTTCAGCATTACAAATTTGCCATTTAAGAGAATTGATTAAGATATGTATTGATTGTTTTTGAATTAGAGTAATGGTTGTCTGCTTTACAAATTTGCAATTTATAAAAATTGAATCACAAAATAATGCATTCATATATATTCACATATTCTATTCATGAATAGGTGATATGATTGTATTTATAAATAGAATTTCCATTTATAAAACGCTTGGATTCCAATCAATACATAAGTCAACTCTATGCCATTATCTTATACATTAATTACCCAATCCTTTTTTGAAATCCAATTAATTTTCCCAATCCTGAATGCTTAATCGAATGGAGGTGTATTTATAACATAATCATAATATAATTATACAGTAAATGTGTTTTTATTTTTTAACAAATTTTTTTCACAGTTTTGACGTGGAGCTTTTGTTGCTGACATGGAAATTTTGCAAAACATGTCTTAATCAATACATGGCAAGGTTTGGCCTAATGTATTCGGCTTTAGTATTATATATAGATCGATTTTCTCGTCCACTATGCCATGCATGCAATACTCTTGTGCAAAATATAAATTGAAAAGTGTTCAAAGACAGACCGATAAATAACAGAAGCAAGAAGATGTAGACCGAACTCTTCAGAGTACGAAATAAGTGAATAAAGAAAGAAACAATGCTTACAAATATAAATTAGTGTTACAAAGGAAGAAGAATTCACCGTCTACAAAAAAAAAAGAGGAATAGACAGTTATAGTGCCTTTTGAAAAAAAGTGAGAATATTGAGATTGGAATCATCTAATTAATGCGTCAGAATAAATTACAGCATATATCATGGACTATTTAATGATGATTTTAATCAGATATGAGAAGGTATCAATTCCTCATTAATTGCAAATGTTTAAATCAATTTAAATTTTTATGACTTAATAAATCAGAATATATTGCATTAGACAATGCCACGTATGCGTATCTTATATTACATGAAGACTAATCTGACTCTTGGGTGATATATAAACGACATGTGGATTTATTTCCTCAAATTAAAAGTTTACTAATCTGACTCTTAGGTGATATATTAAACGACATGTGGATTTATTTCCTCAAATTAAAAGTTTGTGTTATGAGGTGTTGATTGAGCAAAGAATGCCTTAATCCTATGTGACAAGAATTAGTATTTAGTTTGTATTATTCGGTTTGGATTGTGTTTCGATGTGAGACCATAAGTGTACTTTATATTAATGAAGATTGAAAAATAAATATGATTTTTAAAATTTTTTTATATGGAAAATTGATCAATCGATCTAATTCAAACCAATCCAATCTAGTTTAGATTGGATCAGATGAAGTTTTTCCATTGAATTGATTGGCCAAATTAAATTAATTGAAAAAAGTGTCTAAATCAATCTAATTTAATCCGTTGAATGACGACACTAGTCACTAGACCCAGAGGAAGGGTATGGTGGAGGAAAGTATAGTCACAATCAAATTTTCATAAAAGAGAGGAAATGTGAAAAAAAGATTGTAATTGAAAAAAATTAAGAAAGCTTTAAAAATTAATAACTAGATTTTTCAGCACTGGACAGTTTAAAAAATTATTTATTATTTTTTGCATAAAAATATTTATTTTAAGTGTATGAAATTTTTTAATAAATATTAATTAGTTCTTTTAATATGTATTTAAGTAGGTGATAGAATATCTAATAATTTTAAACAAAAAATTAAAAATTTTTATTAGTGAAAGATTTTTGTAAAAAGTTAAGATATTAGTTTCTTAAGGGAAAATTTTTGATGAATTTTTAATAAATTTTAGTAAAGTTAAACCATCACAATTTGTCACAACTAAGGTTTATATTTTATATTAAAGGCATTTAAAATTTAACAAAATTGAATCGAATCAGCATAAATCGGAAAAAAGTTATGAATATTCCATTTTGTTTGATATTTTATGTTGAAAAATAAAAAAAATTACATATACTTATTTATGTTATAAATGTTATATAAATATACAAATTATGTTAAAAGTTTTACATATTGAAGTTTAAATTTAGTTTTATAAAACTAAATTAAATTTAGTCTATCTAAAACTATGTTTTTGAATTTAATTTAATAAAACATTATTATATTTTTTTGTTTATATTGACCATAATTATATCTTTTTAAAATTAAATTTAAATATATGAATTTAATAATCTAAAGTCTCAAATTTTTTACAAAATAGTCTTAGTTAAAATATCCAAATCATCTTCTAAATAGTTCTTGCTTTGTACAACTCATATATTTTGTGCCGTTTGATATGTTAGGTAGATATATAAAAGGAATGGATGTAAATAAGAAGTAATGAAATGGTAAAAAAATTGTAAAAAAAAAAAAATATTTGGTGTGAAATAAAATAGGAGGAAAAATTTATAATATAAAATATGTTAAAAGATCAAAATGATTTTTTTATTATATTTTAAAAATAAAAAATTTTATTGTAATATCCGAGATATTTAGATTTAATTATTTTCATTTTTATTAAATTTATTTTTCTTTCCGAAAGAAAAATAAATTAAATTAAAGAGTTATAGGGTTAAAAATAGAATAAAGAAGAAAGTAATAGGGGATATTTAAAAATTTTCTAAGACCGAAAAGAAAAGAGGATTAAAAAGCATGAGGAAAAAATAGAATATAACAAGTAAAGAAGTTTTTCTAATATATATATATATATATACATATATATATAATATCTAATAATATATATATATATATATTAAAATATATTTGTATTAAAATAATGGGGGGGGGGGGAATCGTGACCCCCACCCCTATTAATTAAGACACACATAAAAAGAAAAGAAAAAGAAAGAAATATAATAGTAAAATAAAATGGGTGGCCAACCGTGACCCCACATCCAATACACTTAAAAATAATAATAATATATATATATATATATATTATTAAGTAAATGGGGGGTCAAAACCGTGACCCCCCATCCAACAACTCATACACACAATATAAAAAAAAAAAAGAGAAGAAGCAGCAAGCACGCACAGAAGACGCACTCACGGGGAAGGAGAAGAGGAAGGGGAAAACGGCGGGTTTGGACCGGATTTTCGCTGGAGAAGACATTCCGGTGCCGGAGAAGGTAACCGAACCTCATATTTCATCACCACCAAGCTTTCTATCCGATTGAAATCAAGTAAGAAAGCCCCAAATCTCTCAAACCCCAATTTCTCTAATTTTGGGTATTTTAGGAATTCTTCAATTTCTTCTAATCGGGATATTCCGGGGTTAAATTTGAGCTTAGTGGGTGTTATTGAAAGCTTAGGGAGGTTCAGAATCGAAGTTAAACCGTAGGAGTTTGACCAGGTATGGAAATTAGGAAAATTTGGTTAGGAAATTGCTATAAATTCGAAATTGATAATTCGATGCATTTTTAGACTTAGATTGGAGTAGAATAAGTGTTGTAATTGCTGGAAATATACAAGGGAATAAAGCCCGAGTATTTACCGTCTCAACTGGAACCCAATCCGGTGAAAAAGAGGCGAAATACTAAGCCACCGTATATTAAGGAGCTGTGCGGTGGGTTGGACACTTTGGTCTAGTCCGTAGTGGACACCTAAGACCCGCTAAATTGGTTCCAAGGCTCTAATTATACCCAATTATATTTTATATATATAATTAAAGAGTTAGTAATTAAGCTTTTACTCGGCGAATAAGGGAGACGGTGGAATGAGTAAGCTAAAGCCTCTTTTGAACCGTGAATTTAATTCTTTTATTAGTAAAATACCCATATGAACACACGAAGGGAAATTTAGACAAGTGGAAATGTCTAACCTAAGTAATTAGAGGTTCTAAATGGCTCGAAAGTGTGAAAGTCGAATATGGGGCATTCTGGACTTTCGGAAAGAGCAAATAAAACGACGTAACGAGCTAAATAATTAGTTATTGGAAAATAGCTAGACGGTGCATGAGCATTAGCATGAGACGTGCATGTTAGATGTTTAGTTACACGTTCGAAATTTCTTAAATATGCATATTTATAGGGCACCGCAGGGTAATTGGAGTTTCAGGCACTCCGAGGACTGATCAGGAGGGCAAACGAGGTGAGGGGCTCTCCCATCCCTGCCCCACAGGGTTGGATGACTACGTGGAAAATGTGGTTTGCTCTATTTTGTGCAAATTGATATATGGAATATATTTATATGAATAAATTTTTGTTACGCGTGTATGATTTGCAAGTAAGTAGTCAACGTGCAATAGTATATGTGCTTATATGACTAATCACAAGGTGTATATGTGCTATTGTGGCTCACCGAGCCTTATATGATACCGTGGGTAGGATTGAGTCGGAATTTAATATGTGAGAGTTTATTAATATTAGGAACCCACTTAAATTGATCATCATGCAAAGGTTTTGACCGTATGGTACTTTGAGGAAAATGAACTTAGGTTGTTAACTGAGAGTGAGAGTGATGCATAATTGAAAAGGGGGAAACTAGGCCTAACTAGTAATCACGTGTAATATTCAACTAGTTCTCATAGGGCATCTTTCAAGGTTAAATATGTTAGCTGAGTTTGTTTAGGTTGTCCGGGTAGATCGAGTCAGTCATCCTGATCGGACAGACAGGATTATAACGTCAGCAAGTATGCCACATAGTGGCCATTACCTTGGTTAAAACTGAGGTCAGACAAGTTGCCGGCTATTACTCTAAGCATGACTTGGAGTCAGAAAGTTCCTGGTGTGATCAACCAGGTTCGTACATGATATTGCCTTTGGGCTAGTATTTCACTTAGCGTAATGCGGGAGACAGAAAGTGAGTGCCTACGTGCACAAGTATGTGTTAATTGTGAAACCAAATGAGATATGGTGATATTGATTTACATGTGGATTAATAAATATGTTAGGAGCATGAATTAGGATTTTAATTGTGAATATGATTTATTGATTACCTGATCATGTTAAACATCACAATATAAATCCATTTCATTCGCATGTGGTTGTGGCTGTGGTTGCTCCATTCCCCCAACTGTAGTGGTACTCGCTGCTACGCCAGGGATGGGGAAGCTTCTCACTGAGTCTGTTCGACTCACCCCCTGTTTACATGTTTCAGATACAGGTGGTTCAAGAGTCGGGAACGCGTCCACTTCTTATCAAGGAAGCGGACAACTTTGAAGACCGCACGCTTTGTTCGCGTCGGTAGTTATCTTGATTCTGTATATATGTTGTGATGTATATGTATATATGAATCCTTTTAGGGCGTAGCGTTGTACGTTTACATATGCTGTGTATATATACATATCACACTTGAATTCTAGCATTGTCGGGTTCATATAGATTAAAGTTAGGTCTTGGTGAAGGAAATATAGGCTATGATATAATATATATCATGTATATACGTATATGACTTCTGCATGCGATTAGTATAGGTCACACGCATTGAGGCGTGTGATCAATATGTAAATTATATGTATGTGAGATTGAATACTTGTTTGTGTGAAAATATGGCTTCCGCATGTGAATAGGATAGATCACATGCATTGAGGGAAGTACGCCGATTAGTAGTCGGCGAGGAAGAACAAGAGAGAGTTCCTAGCAATCAAGAGATGGAGGTTGTTGAGGAAGAGGATAGGGAATGGAAACAACCACAGGAAATGCCTCGTGAGCCACGAGTAGCACCCAAAGAGCTGCCAATTTCAAAATTTCTGAAGCTTCATCCACCCACTTTTTGCAGAACTGGTGAGAAAGAGGATCCGCAGTACTTTGTGAGAGAAATAGTCAGAATTGGGCACATGCTGAGGTGCTCAGGACATGAGTTAGTGGAATTAGCTTCATTCCAGCTGACAGGAGCTGCCAGAGTATGGATAGAGTCCGTACAGACCAGGTATTCAAGAAGGGTGGTACCGATGACCTGGGAAGATTTTCAGAGGGAATTCCTGGGTTGGTTTCTATCTGAAAGCACCAGAGATGCAAAGCGTCAGCAATTCGAGGAGTTGTGGATGACGCCAAATATGACCGTGACGGAGTATGAGTTACTTTTTACAGGACTGGCTCAATTCTCACCTGAGTTAGTTCCGGATGAAGAGGCAAGGATCAAGAGGTTCATACACCGTCTCACGGAGCTATTACTTAATGCTTTGTTACCTCAGAGGACGCAATTTGAGACTTTAGCTCAACCCGTAGACTGTGCCAGAATGATTGAAACCAGGAAGAGGTATGGGACTTCTGTTGATCCCAAAGTCAAGTTAATTACAGGCAGTGATAACCATGAGGGTGGACGTAAGAAGAGGAAGACAACAGGTGGGGTGCAGGATATTCAGGGTCCGCAGGAGGACAATCCTCAACTACCACCCACGAAACAGGTACAAGAGGTAATTTTCAAGGGGGACAAAGAGTGCAAGGGGGTGGAAATGCCGGTAAGACCCCCAGTGTGCGACTTGCGGCAGATTTCATTTTGGAATATGTCGGAGACTGACAGGTGGGTGTTACAACTGCGGCCAGGTGGGCCACATGGCTAGAGAGTGTTCAAAGAGAAAAGTGTGTACTAGTGTGAGAAGTAATCTGACGCCGAGGGGTACACCTATTCCAGTCGCACCAGTAAGAACCGTACCACCACAGACAGCAAGTACAGGTGCAGCTAGAGGTCGTGGTGCAGGGTCTAGTGGCAGAGGGCCAGGGGCAGTAGGTGGAGGACAAGCGCGGGTATTTGTACTTTCTCAGCAGGACGCTCATGCATCAAATGTAGTTGTGACAGGTACCCTTATTGTTTGCTCTCTTGAAGCACGAGTTCTGTTTGATTCAGGCTCCAGTCATTCTTATGTGTCGCATGCATTTGCCTCTAAATTCAACAAAAGTCCATCTAGAATGAAAGAAATAGTACTGGTCTCTACTCTAATGGGAGAATCGGTACAAGTAGAGTATGTGCACAAGTCTTGCATTGTGGAGGTCGATGGTCATGAGACTGCGGTAGACCTTCGGTTATTGTGTATGGTTGATCTTTATGTCATACTCGGAATGGATTGGTTGTCGTCTTGCCATGCGGTTGTGGACTGCAAGGCTAAATGTTTGAAGTTTAATATGCCAAACGAGGAGCCTTTTGTGATACGGGGTGACGGAGCTGCACCGTATCCAAACTTGATCTCAGATTTGAAGGCATCCAAGTTACTTGCAAAGGGATGTAAGGGGTATTTGGCTTTGGTCAAGGATACCACGAAAGCAGTACTTTCACCGACTCAAGTACCTGTAGTGTGAGAGTTCTTGGATGTGTATCCAGAAGAATTGTCGGGGTTGCCGCCTGATTGTGAGATTGAATTTGAAATTGAGCTGCAACCTGGCACTCAACCTATCTCCACACCACCTTATCGGATGGCCCCGAAAGAGTTGAAGGAGCTACATACGTAGTTACAAGAATTGCTTGACAAGGATTTTATAGGACCCAGTTTCTCTCCTTGGGGTGCACCGGTCCTTTTTGTGAAGAAGAAGGACGGCTCGTTGCAGTTATGTATCGATTACCGAAAGTTAAACAAGGTGACGATCCGCAATCGATACCCACTGCCGAGGATAGATGACTTATTTGATCAGTTGTAGGGCGCAAAGCGGTTTTCCAAGATTGATTTGCGATCTGGGTATCACCAATTAAAGATTCGAGAATCAGACATACCTAAGGCCGCATTCTGAACCCGATATGGACATTACGAGTTGTTGGTGATGTCTTTCGGATTAACTAATGGTCCTACAGCGTTCATGGAAATGATGAACAGGGTCTTCAAGCCATTTCTGGACCGATTTGTCATTGTCTTCATTGATGACATCTTGGTCTACTCTAAGAATTCCGAAAACATGCAGAACACTTGAGATTAGCCTTGCAGAAGTTGAGAGAGGAGAAACTGTATGCTAAGTTCTTTAAGTGTGAATTCTGGCTTGATAGAGTTTCCTTTTTGGGTCACGTTGTATCATCAGAGGGAATCCACGTTGATCCATGTAAGGTAAAAGCGGTGAAGAATTGGTCCCAGTCTACCTCAGTTACTGAAATTCGCTGTTTCTTAGGCTTGGCCGGATATTATAGAAGATTTGTGCAGGACTTCTCTAAGGTTGTTGCACCTATGACTAAGTTGACTCAGAAGGGAGTGAAGTTCATATGGGATGACAAGTGTGAGCAGAGTTTTCAGAAGCTGAAAGACAACCTCACTACCACTCCGGTGCTGGCATTGCCTGAAGGCACAAGAGGGTATGTGGTATACTGTGATTCGTCGAGGATCGGGTTAGGGTGTGTCTTGATGCAGCATGGCAAGGTGATTGCGTATGCATCACGACAACTGAGGAAACATTAGAAGAACTACCTGACTCACGACCTTGAGATGGCTGTTGTAGTGTTCGCTTTGAAAATATTGAGACATTACCTGTACGGTGTGACGTGTGAAATTTATACAGACCACAAAAGCCTCAAATACATTTTCGAGCAGAAAGACTTGAACTTGAGACAACGCCGATGGTTAGAGTTGCTGAAGGACTACGACTGCACGATCTTGTATCATCCGGGAAAGGCTAATGTGGTAGCCGATGTTCTGAGCCAGAAATCCATGGGCAGTCTTGCTCATATAAGTGAGGAAAGGAGACCGTTGATTAGAGAACTGCACGAGCTAGAACAGACGGGGAATCAGTTTGAGATTGGGAGTTCTAACTCACTTTTAGCTCATTTGCAAGCTAAATCCTCTCTTGTAGAAGAAGTGAAGGCTAGACAGGATGAAGATACTGACCTCAAGCAAATCAAGGATACAGTAACTAAAGAGAAGGGGGACGACGTCCGATTCTCTATTGATGATTTCGGGATACTTCGGTTGGAGGGACGGTTGTGTGTCCCTATTGTTGATAACTTGAAGGAAAGAATCCTTGAAGAAGCACACCGGACAGCTTATACAATCCATCTGGGACCTAATAAAATGTATCATGACCTGAAACAGCTGTATTGGTGGAATGACATGAAGAAAGACGTTGCAAACTATGTAGCCAGGTGTTTAGTGTGTCAGCAAGTCAAGGATGAACCCAGAAGCCCACCGAGACATTACAACTGATAGAAATACCTGAGTGGAAATGGGAGAGGATAACTATGGATTTTGTAACAGGGTTGCCAAGATCACAACTTGGATTTTATTCGGTTTGGGTGATAGTGAATCGCATGACTAAGTCCGTGCACTTTCTGCCAGTTAAGACCACTTATGGAGTGAGTCAATATGCACAGATTTATCTATCAGAAATCGTTAGATTGCACGGTGTGCCAGTGTCCATAATTTCTGATAGAAGGCCATAGTTCACCTCCAGGTTTTCGAAGTCATTGCAGAAAGTGTTGGGAACGAGAGTTGATTTGAGTACCGCGTTCCACCCACAGACCGACGGGCAATCAGAAAGAACCATTCAGATTCTTGAAGACATGCTTCGGGCGTGTATTGTGGATTTCAGCGGAAGTTGGGAAAGGTATTTACCTTTGGCTGAGTTTGCATACAATTACAGTTATCAAGCGAGTATCCAAATGGCACCTTTCGAGGCTCTGTACGGTCGTAGGTGCAGATCCCCGATTGGTTGGTTCGAGGTCAGAGAGGCTAGTCTAATCGGCCCAGAATTGTTACAAGATGCCTTGCAGAAGGTGAAGTCCAAAAGAGGAAGATTGTTAACGGCTCAGAGTAGGCAAAAGTCTTATGCAGACAACTGAGGGAGAGAACTTGAGTTCGCCATTGGTGAACAGGTGTTCTTGAGAATATCACCGATGAGAGGCGTGATGCGGTTCGGTAAGAAGGGGAAGCTGAGTCCTCGGTATATCGGACTGTTTGAAATACTAGAACGAGTTGGGAATGTAGCGTATCGGTTGGAATTACCTACGGAATTGGAGGGAGTACATCCTGTCTTTCATGTACCAATGCTTCGGAAATATCTTCCCGATACCTCGCACGTGATTCAATCGCAAGACGTGCAACTAACCGAAAATCTGACATTTGAAGAGGAGCCAGTGGAAATCTTAGATCGGCAGTTGAAGAAACTCAGAACGAAAGAGATTCCATTGGGTAAAGTTCTATGGAGAAACCACTCGACCGAAGAAACTACATGGGAGGTCGAGGGTGAAATGCGTAGGACATATCCTCATTTGTTTCAAGGCTAAGGTTAGTATATTGTTGAAATTCAGGGACCGAATTTCTTAAGGGGGAAAGGTTGTAATATCTGAGATATTTAGATTTAATTATTTTCATTTTTATTAAATTTATTTTTCTTTCAGAAAGAAAAATAAATTAAATTAAAGAATTCTAGGGTTAAAAATAGAATAAAGAAGAATGTAATAGGGGATATTTATAAATTTTCTAAGACCCAAAAGCATGAGGGAAAAAGAGAATATAACAAGTAAATAATTTTTGCTAATAATATATATATATATATATATATATATATATTAAAATATATTTGTATTAAACTAATGGGGGGCAAACCGTGACCCCCACCCCTTTTAATTAAGACAAACATTAAAAGAAAAGAAAAAAAAGAAATATAATAGTAAAATAAAATGGGGGGCCAACCGTGACCCCCATCCGATTCAATTAAAAAAAAATAATATATATTATTAAGTAAATGGAGGGTCAAAACCGTGACCCCCCATCCAGTAACTCATACACACAATATCAAAAAAAAAAGAGAAGAAGCAGTAAGGGGAAAGCGGCAGGTTTGGACCGGATTTTCGACGGAGAAGACATTCTGGTGCCGGAGAAGGTGACCGGACCTCATCTTTCATCACCATCAAGCTTTCTATCCGATTGAAATCAAGTAAGAAAGCCCCAAATCTCACAAACCCCAATTTCTCCAATTTTGGGTATTTTAGGAATTCTTCAAGTTCTTCTAATCGGGGCATTTCGGGGTTAAATTTGAGATTAGTGTGTGTTATTGAAAGATTATTGAGGTTCAGAATCAAAGTTAAACCGTAAGAATTTGACCGGGTATGGAAATTATGAAAATTGTGTTAGGAAATTGCTATAAATTCGAAATTGATAATTCGATGCATGTTTAGGCTTGGATTGGAGTAGAATAAGTGTTGTAATTGCTGGAAATATACATGGGAATAAAGCCCGAGTATTTACCGTCTCAACCGGAACCCAATCCGGTGAAAGAGGCGAAATACTAAACCACCGTATAGTAAGGAGTTGTGCGGTGGGTTGGACACTTTGGTCTAGTCCGTAGTGGACACCTAAGACCTGCTAAATTGGTTCCAAGGCTCTAATTATACCCAATTATATTTTTTATATATAATTAAAGAGGTAGTAATTAAGCTTTTACTCAGCGAATAAGGGAGACGGTGGAATGAGTAAGCTAAAGCCTCTTTTGAACCGTGAATTTAATTCCTTTATTAGTAAAATACCCATATGAACACACGAAGGGAAATTTAGACAAGTGGAAATCTCTAACCTAAGAAATTAGAGGTTCTAAATGGCTCGAAAGTGTGAAAGTAGAAAATGGGGCACTCTGGACTTTCGGAAAGAGCAAATAAAACGACGTAACGAACTAAATAATTAGTTATTGGAAAATAGCTAGAGGGTGCATGAGCATTAGCATGAGACGTGCATGTTAGATGTTTAGTTACACGTTCTAAATTTCTTAAATATACATGTGTGTAGGGCACCGCAGGATAATTGGAGTTTCAGGCACTCCGAGGACTGATCAGGAGGGCCAACGAGGTGAGGGGCTCTCCCATCCCTGCCCCATAGGTTTGGATGACTACGTGGAAAATGTGGTTTGCTCTATTTTGTGCAAATTGATTTATGGAATATATTTATATGAATAAATTTGTGTTACGCATGTATGATTTGCATGTAAGTAGTCAACGTGCAATAGTATATGTGCTTATATGATTAATCACAAGGTGTATATGTGATATTGTGGCTCACTGAGCCTTATATGATACCGTGGGTAGGATTGAGTCAGAATTTCATATGTGAGAGTTTATTAATATTAGGAACCCACTTAAATTGATCATCGTGCAAAGGTTTTGACCTTATGGTACATTAAGGAAAATGAACCTATGTTGTTAAGTGTGAGTGAGAGTGATGCATAATTGAAAAGGGGGAAACTAGGCCTAACTAGTAATCACGTATAATATTCAACTAGTTCTCATAGGGCGTCTTTCAAGGTTAAATATGTTAGTTGAGTTTGTTTAGGTTGTCCGGGTAGATCGAGTCAGTCATCCTGATCGGACAGACAAGATTATAACGTCAACAAGTATGCGACATAGTGGCCATTACCTTGGTTAAAACCGAGGTCAGACAAGATGCCGGCTATTAATCTAAGCATGACTTGGAGTCAAAAAGTTCCTGGTGTGATCAACCAGGTTCGTACATGATATTGTGTTCGGGCCAGTATTTCTCTTAGCGTAATGCGGGAGACAGAAAGTGAGTGCCTACATGCACAAGTATGTGTTAATTGTGAAACCAAATGAGATATGTTGAGATTGATTTACATGTGGATTAATAAATATGTTAGGAGCATGAATTAGAATTTTAATTGTGAATATGATTTATTGATTGCCTGATCATGTTAAAAATCACAATATAAATCCAGGGATGAGGGATGAGGGAGCTTCTCACTGAGTCTGTTCGACTCACCCCATGTTTACATGTTTCAGATACAGGTGGTTCAGGAGTCGAGAACGCGTCCACTTCTTCTCAAGGAGGCGGAAAACTCTGAAGACCGCCCACTTTGTTCGTGTCGGTAGTTATCTTGATTCTGTATATATGTTGTGATGTATATGTATATATGAATTCTTTTTGGGCGTAGCGTTGTACGTTTACATCTGCTGTGTATATATACATATCACACTTGAATTCTAGCATTGTCGGCTTCATACAAATTAAAGTTAGGTCTTGGTGAAGGGAATATAGGCTATGATATAATATATATCATGTATATACGTATATGACTTCTGCATGCGACTAGGATATGTCACACACATTTAGGCGTGTGATCAATATGTAAATTATATGTATGTGTGATTGAATACTTGTTTGTGTGAAAATATGGCTTTTGCATGTGAATAGGATAGATCACACGCATTGAGGCGTGTGATGAATATGTAAACTATATGTAAGCGTGTGATTAAATATATGTATGACTGTATACAAGACTCCTACATGTATACTTTATGTACGTGTGAGTGATTATGTGTATATGTATAGACTGAAGCGGCGTTGAGCGAGCCGTGGATTGCACGCTACTTAGGTCACCAGATATAGATGACCATAAATACTATATATTGTTTGTATTAGAAATGGGTAGTTATAAACATGTGAAAATGTCAATAAGGGATTAGAGGCTTACGGGATAGGAGAAATCCTACTTTTCGTGCCGGTCACGGACGTCCGATAGGGGGTCGTGACATTTATTTTAAAAGAAAGAAATTGGTTTGGTAGGTGTTGCAATGTTGGTTTCCGATGGTGGTTGGTGGTTAGTGATTATGGCCAATAGTAGTGATGGTGGGTGGATGATTGTAAATAATAGGATATGCAATTTTGTGAAAATTTTTTAATTATTTAAGTAAACGAATTTTACATCACAATTTGATATGATATATTTTATTTCTTTTCATATAAAATATATTACTTTTGTTAAAATTACATCAAACACATTTAAGTTTTGAAAATTGTGCCATTTTACTTTGCAATAGGACCTTTCTCTCGCACCAAAGTGCGCCTTGATTAATTATTCTTAAAATATTTGTTTCTTAGGTTACGTTTGAAAATAAGAAAACGTGATAGAAAAAGTAAGGGAGTACTAAAACATTTTTTTTGTAATGCGATAAAATTATATTTTTGTCCTTACTTTTTTACCCACTTTTATTCCATTCCCACTTTTAATATAAAGGTAAAATGGTCATTTTATCCACTTTTATTCAATTCACATCACATTGACATGATATTTTCATTCCCTCCAACATTATCTTTCCCATTTCCTCCTCCAAACGTAACCTTAAGGCTACGTTGGGTAGCCATAAAATACAATGGAAAAGAGGAGGGAGAAGACTTCTCCCTCCTCTTTTCTTCCTACCAAACAAACCTCACTTTTTGCAATGTGATGAAATTATGTTTTTGCCGTTTTTTTACCGACTTTTATTCTATTCACATCATATCACATCACATTGACATGGCATTTTTATTCCCTCCTTTTTTCCCATTCTCATACCCATTCCCTTTCCCTCCTCTTTTCTCCTTACGAAACACACCCTTAGTTTCATTTTGATAAGAAAACTTTACTACAAATAAATATATATATGAATTTAGGGATGGCAATGGTACTAAAAAAATGGGTATCCAATTGCGATGACGAAATAGGATTGTTCATTTTTTACTATTCATGCTATCCAAGTGAAACAACACCGCATTGCCATGTTTTGAGCGTCTAAACATATGCAAGATTTAAGGAGAAAATTATGTTTTTGCATCAGGGATAAATTTTTTTCCCATTTTAGTTCCAATATAGTTTATTTTTTTAATAAAATTATTATAAAAATTACATTTACATGTTTTGGAATGAACCATTAAAAAAGAGTTGAACCCAGGCCAACCTGTTTAACCTGTCGGATGAGATGGGTTTGCAATTTTGAACCCAGCAAGCCAGTCTGTCTCGTGGGTTATGCAGACTGACTCGTATAATAAGTAGGTAAAATGGATCGGGTTATTAGTAGTACTATTATTATACAGGTTAAAAACTGTTGGATATATTGGGGTCTTCGGGACTTTATATCTGCCCATGTGGGAGTCCGATCGGGTCAAGTGTGGATCCGTTGGAAAGCTCGCAGAGAGACGAAGATAACGAAACGAAAATGACTCTCATCGGAGGTCACAGGAGCCCGTACTCGTGGCCCAAAGTGGGCTCGGTGATCATGATGGAAGCATGATATTTTGTTCATGTTCCAAGTCCCACATTGCTTGCGTCAATGATGGGAGCTCTCTCATCCTCCTATAAATAGGAGTGACTCCACACCTTTCTTGTTGGTCATTCCATGTGTTGGAAAGGGGGGTCCCGTTTAGGAAACCCCACTTAGTATAATATTTCTCTTTCTCTCTTGAGTCCTCTTCCGCTCATCAGTCATGGACATGTGGCTCTACCTCTCGTAGGTAGAGTCCTCCGTTTGGTGCGGCCCTTTTCGGTGTTTATCGATTGGAGGTCAGCCCTGGTGGAGCAGAGGCACTGGCAAGATCTAAGGTATTAGCATTGGCGTCCAGGTTATTAGCTTCCGCAATATTTATATTTTTGCCTGGACTTATTTTTGGTTTTCTTTTAGGTCCCTGGGTCGGGCCGGGTTATGTGGATCCGGGCCTTTCCCTACATTGGTATCAGAGCCTGGTTATGCTAGAGCTCTGTTCTCCAGGGATTGATGAACCGAAAAGGGTTAGGAACATGTTTAGGGCTTGTTTGTTTAAAACTTAGGAACATGCTTAGGTTCCCAGTTTTAATTATATGTTTTAATTTTAATTTAAAACATGTGATAGTCAAATATTGTTGGGTAGGGTACCATAGTTTTTTAATTTAAATTATATGTGTTAATTTTTTAATTCAATATTGATTGGTAACCCATACCCTAAAACCTAGAAACATGTTTAGGTTCCCCTTTAAATATTAAATACCCTGATTTGCATGCATGTATATATTATTTAAGGTATGTGTACCCTACAAATTAGATATATACCTTTGGATGTATGCTACTTCTTTAGGGAGGGGGACTGTTGACTGATGAGGCAGAGTTGACTGGCAGCGTGGAGCTGCCGGTGATTGCCGGCCGGCCGACTTCCAGCGGTCGGCGCCGCCGCGAACCGCCACCGACCGACGGGGGTCCGACGGTCGGCGCCGGAGGTCCGGCGACCGCCGCCGCCGCGAATCGCCTGTGCCGGCGACCTCCACCGCCGTGGGTCGCCGGTGCCGGTGGCGGCCGAAGGTGCTCCGGCAACTTCCTCCGCCGCAAGCCACTGGTGACTGCCAGAAGGGCTCCGGCGACCGGCACCGCCGGATGCGACGGTTGGCCGGCGTTGGTCCGGTGACACGTCGGTGATTGCCGGAAGGGCTCCGGCGACCGGCGTCGCCGGCGACCACAAGGTGAAAATGGTTGACCGTAGACCAGCGTCGCGAAATTTTCTGTCGCGCATAATTTCTCCGTTTTAGCTCCAAATTCGACGATTTTTGAGTTATTTTTCTCGTTTTAGCAAGACGAATCCAAATATAGGGAGAAATTAGGGTGAATTAGAGTCTAAAGAGTGGATAATACCATCTCATGACTATTTCACATACACAACGAGAGAGAAGATTTAAGCGATTTGTGATAGTTTAAATTACCTTAAGTGTTTTACTCGAGTGGGAGCTAGGGGCAGCATGTGGCAAACCCATAACTCGATGTAAATGCTTATCCACGTGGAAATTTAAATAGTAAGTGACTATTTAAATGATCGTAAGCATTGTAATCAAGTGGAAGTTCGAGGTCGTGCCTGTGGCGACTCGATGTTCTTCTTGATCGCTTACATAGTGGGAATCCAAAAGGGATTTTGAAT
Organism: Senna tora; assembly: GCA_014851425.1. NCBI lineage: Eukaryota > Viridiplantae > Streptophyta > Magnoliopsida > Fabales > Fabaceae > Senna > Senna tora. The sequence continues at coordinate 23,895,179 of CM026261.1, read as the reverse complement.
AGTATGTGACTATTCTATGAAAATTGTTGAGTGAAGCAGAGAAAGGTGTACATATATAAGCTCTCTGTTTGATGAGAGTGGTTGACCACACTTCTTGAATGTAGAGACTGACTATATCTACACTCGTCTTGCGTTGATTACAATTTTCAAGAGTTGTGTGTTGTGTAATAAGGAGCTGTGTAATTAGTGTTAGCGTTTAGGATTGACTGATAGTGTAACTGAAAAATTTGTAAGTGTAGATCACATTAGATAGACCGGTTTAGTGACACTGTGGCCACCAATCTGAGGCAGCTTACAGTCAAGTTTGATGCTTCCGAAATGCGCTCTGACAAGAGCATGATAATGCATTTATGGGAAAAATCAAACATGATTTGAGAGTATGAGAAAGCTTGAAGACTCCCCACTGGTAAATTGTGAGTTCAAACTGTTGCCAGATTTCTTCCCTCCCATTGGGAGTGCATATAGGTCATTCCGACCTTTACTAATACTATCAAGTTTCTTGATGATATTAAACACCACTTAGTGCTCAAAAAATTGGTGGCATAAGGCTGCAAAATCTATCGAGCACGTAGCCTATGTGGCTAAAGTTACTTAGAGCTTTAGGCTCCAAGAACAAGGACAATGGGTCCAAGAGATGTGGTGCTAGGAAGAGAAAGGATAAGTGTAAGGTAAGTAGCCCCAGTTCAAAGGAAAAGCAAGAGAGGAAAAGAGATTTTGGCCAAGGTCAAATGTTGCTTGTGTCATTCCATAAGGCACTATGCGCAAAAAATTGTTTGCAGCAATCTTTTTTTTTCTCACCCATGAACATTGGTTCATGGAGTTCCGTCCTCTGCCCAATGGGAGCAGAAGTATCCTCGTGGGAACAAAGAATTATTAAGTTAAGAGGTTGGGCAACTGCAAAAACGAAGTTGCGTAGTGGCCACTCTTTATCTTTATAAATGTTTTGTGTTCTAGATACTGAACGGAACTCATTATTAGATGTTTTTCCGTGAGAGAACTTAAGATATAATATGATCTACATGTTTATCATGACTCCGTAGTGTTAGTTCTGATTTTATGACAATGGTTGTGTTGTGATACACTTTGAATTACATTCCCGTAATTCAACTAGTTGCTTTGCTGTGTCTTCCTATGTGGTTGATACATCTATTTGGCAAGTACGTGTGGGACACAATTACGTATTAGCAAAGGAGAATTTGTGAGGACAAATTCCCAATGCTAGTTTGTAAACGTTGCCTTACAGACAAAGCAACCTGTTGCTGTGTCTTCCTCTGTGGTTGATACACCTATTTGGCAAGTGCGTGTGGGACGCAATTACGTATTAGCAAAGGAGAATTTGTGAGGACAAATTCCCAATGCTTGTTTGTAAACGTTGCCTTACAAACAAAGCAACTTGAGAACCATTCAGTCATGAAATCAGAAAACCTGCTTTCATCAAATTAGTCCACTCGGAAATCATCGGTCCAATAAGCGTAAGGGCAAGGTAAGTGGCCCAGTATTTTCTCACAGTTATGTGATAAAATTAGGATAGTTAAACAACTAACTATTTCACACACTCCACAGCAAAATGAGTTGCTCATGGAGTTGGTTAAGTTGATAATGACTTAAGTGAACGTTCCCATTGGGGACATGTTTCACCAACAGTCACTTTCGTACTTAACCATATGCCCTTCCAAATTAAGTGAGTGACTCCTTATGAGTTCTAGTTAGGTAAAAGACCTGATTAGAGTATGCTGAGACCATGAGGGTATACAACATACTTGATCCTTCCTATGAGTATGGAAAGCTTGACCCTAGAGGCAAGTAGCGTGTCTTGGTAAGATAGCTTGGTCACTCTAAAGAATACGACTTCATTAGCGACAATGAAGACACTCTGATCACATAATTTTAGTCTAAGGATGTAATGGTCCTTAAGACAAAGTTTTCTAGAGCAAGGGAGACGAATTTTGGGATGTGCATCTTTGTTGAAAGGAGGCGGATCTTCAACATGTTGAGAGGAGCGTATAGACGCATCTGCAGTTGTTGAGTCCAATGGGAGTGATGCTTAAGAGGAGCATATCTTCCACGAAGCACAATCCAAGAGGAGTACTAGAGGAGTACCAAAATTATTAAGTAGAGCCTTAGATAGCTAAGAAAGCTCACTCCGGCCCTACTAGAAAAATGTGGACTAAAACGATGGAAGAGGAAAAGACTAAGTCTATAAGGACATACCAAGTATAAGACTTGGTGAATCTGCCCCGCGTCAAAAAGCATTTTGAGAACAAGTGTGCTCTCAAAAGTTAAGGGAGACAGATTGGTCAATCGACCACTACTAGGCACATTAAGCAGTGAAAAAGTACACACAACAAGAAGGTATCGACTGTGATGAAACCTTCTCGTTTGTTGTGTGGTTAGAGTATGATTCTAGCTTTGGTCACCAGTTTAAGTCTGGGAGTACATCGATTAGGATGTCAAGATCATTTTATTGAATGGTAAACTAGGTGAAGGGGTCTATGTGCACAAGCATATAGGTCGCATGGCAAAAGGCCAGGAGCGCAGAGTATGCTGTCTTCGAGGATCTGTCAAGATCTCACATATTCATCTAGACTCGTGGTAATTGACCACATAGTCCATTTCAAGAAAGTTGAGAGTATTTCATTACCCTCATGCCCTATGTAGAGGACATATAGCTAGCTAGAAATAACACAGAGGCTGCTTTAGCCACTTAAGCATGGCTATCCTTTCATTTTTTAAGATAAAGGAAATGGTTTAGACAGTGGAAGTCAAGATTCATGGAGAATGCTCCAAGAATTGACTCACTATGTCATAAGAATCCTATGAAGAAGAGATTCTTGGCGGATCCCATTTGAGGGGACCGGAACTTGTGTGATGTGCTAGTAGCAAGAGGCAAGAGTTTGAGTCTTGCTACATGTCTTTAGACTAAGTCAAAGATGGAGTCATTGGATAGTATTTTGATACATGTGGTTGGTAGCTTGAAGTACAACTAGGATTGTACTCGCTCCAACGTGGTTTTTGTAGTTGCCTTTGTGAGCCGTTATCAGTCAAACCTTGGTCAGACACACTGTTTAGAGTGTTCTGTGGTACTTGAAGGGCGATGTTGAAGGGCGCTGCTGAAAATCGATTGCTTTCATCATATTGGTGACCTACAAACGGCGGGCCAGACATTGATGTGGATTGGGTAAGAGACTTGGATGAAAGAACATCCACGTCTTGGTGTGCTTTGCTAAGCACTGGAACCATCTTGCAAAGAGGCAAGTAAGGATTATGCATTTCTCTGTCCACTAGGGACATGGAGTTCATGGCATGATCATCAGCAGTACAGGACAGTTTGGATGGGAAGATCTGAAGTCACTTATAGATTGCAGAAAGAGCTGTTGACCTAGTGACATTGACCTTATCAAGTCAAACAGCTGTGGTTTACACCAAAGAAAGCCTAAGTACCACAAGAGAACGTAACACAACTTTGTATGAGACTTCGTTACACAGTAATTAACTACCCTTTTGTGTCAGTCTAAGCATCAAGTGACCGGAGAAAGTATCCTCACAGTATGACCTGTGATAGAGCATTGGCTCTATACTCTCACAGACCCGCATTGGTGGGTTGGCTTTATAGAGATACAAGCTGTAAAACTAGTGTTTTAGATACACAAGATTGCTTAGAACCAGGGTGATTTAACATAGTTTATATCATGAGGACAAGCTTTGTGAAAGCTTTATTTCTTGATCACAAGTAAAGTGTAATGCCCAAGCTTACCTTTATTTTGTGTGGATCAAGAAGTAGAAGTACTCATTACACAATATATAAAGTATGTCGTATAGGCTTGGGAGGTTGGCTCTCTCACACGAGCAACCGCCTTGGACACGCAGGTGGTGTGGGCTAAGATGAGACTTGGGTGCTTTTTCCTTGAACACCAAAATGGGATATAGTGTGAATATCTAGAGGCAGCTGAAAAGCACCGAGTGTTGGACAGGAAAACACCACTGAGAACTGATAAGTCGCCCTAGTAAGTGTACTAGGATGAGATCCGCTAAGATGATGAGGTCTTATGATCGAATTATGAATTCCCGCTATTCGTAATGCCTGTAGCCAGACGTGAGTGCTCCACTTGGCGCTATGTGAAGCGAGCGAAGTGTGGTAGCAAACTCAGGTCAGATTCTAAGTGAGTCTGGACTAAGGTCTGTGTCGTGTAAGTGATTGAGGATCAAAATCGACATACGCTCGAGAACACCACAACGTGCGTTTCATACCGCATGTGCTCTAAGATCCGCAAGGGAAGCCTATGAATGAATCCCTGCTTCAATGCTGTGTGAGTCCCTGAAAGGATGCATCAATCCTTTCAAAGGGTACCCTTATGCACTTTGACTCTGTCATGAAGAGATGAGGTAGTGCCTGCTACTTTGATACCTTTCCAAGAGGCTATGGAAAAATACGGCCCGATGGAAGACTGTCAGGAAAGCAGCTATCTTTGATTGAACTGATAAGAGGTCGAAAGGAAGATTGAGTTGACATATGCATGTGTGATAGTATCCTGAGGTCGACCCATTATGTGATCCCTTTGAGGTTCTCATGGATGTGGATACCTATCGCAACTGAGTGTGGCTGAAGTCCTAGTCTTATTGTAGACTTAGAGGGATTGGACTAGCCATGTATATGAACACGTCTAGGGAACCCATGGCACTATTTTTCGGTGAGACATGTGGTCACATCATCAGACACTTGGGTTGTAGCATCACTTATAGCTGGGCCCTAACAAGCTTCTAGTATAAGTCTCCCACATATCGTGCCAAGCCGTCACGACTGACACGGAGTATGAAAGAAGACGACGAGAGAAAGAGAAATAGAGAAGTCCTTTGTGATAAGGATAGTCATGGGCCTCCCACCATGTGCGAGTGGGAGTATGTTGGATATATTGGGGTCTTCGGGACTATATATCCGCCCATGTGGGAGTCCGATCGGGTCAAGTGAGGATCCTTTGGAAAGCTCGTAGAGAGACGAACAGAACGAAACGAAAATGACTCTCATCGGAGGTCACACGAGCCCGTACTCGTGGCCCAAAGTGGGCTAAGTGATCATGATGGAAGCATGATATTTTGTTCATGTTCCAAGTCCCACATTGCTTGCGTCAATGATGGGAGCTCTCTCATCCTCCTATAAATAGGAGTGACTCCACACCTTTCTAGTTGCTCATTCCATGTGTTGGAAAGGGGGGTCCCGTTTGGGAAACCCCACTTAGTATAATATTTCTCTTTCTCTCTTGAGCCCTCTTCCGCGCATCAGTCGTGGACATGTGGCTCTACCTCTCGTAGGTAGAGTCCTCCGTTTGGTGCGGCCCTTTTCGGTGTTTGTCGATTAGAGGTCAGCCCTGGTGGAGCAGAGGCACTGGCAAGATCTAAGGTCTTAGCATTGGCGTCCAGGTTAGTAGCTTCCGCAATATTTATATTTTTGCCTGGACTTATTTTCGGTTTTCTTTTAGGTCCCTGGGTCGGGCCAGGTCATGTGGATCTGGGCCTTTCCCTAAAAAAACTGTAAACCCAATCCACTAGCTTGGTGGGTTAATCAGGCTACCCTGGTGGGTTCAAGCCACTTTTTATGGCTCTTTCTCAAATATGTAATAATAATTTTTACAATAATTTTTATCACAAAAATAAACTTTATGGGACTAAAATGAAAAAATAATTTATTCCTAATGCAGAAACATAAATTTCTCCTTGAATTCCTAATATTGCATAAGTTTGGACGCTCCTCAAAACTTGACAAAGCGGCACCGTTTCACGTGTACAGCATGAACCTTAAAAATATGAAGACAACAGAGGATCCTATTACATCCAATGGGTTCTATTGGCGCGGTGTGTGGATATAGTAGGTTCCGATTTGTTTAGAATTTTTAATTTTTTTGTGTTTATATTTTTTTTTGAGAATGTCTTTATATCTCTTATTTACAATTTTTTGAACTGCACAAGGGATTAGTCATCAAATCCATTCTAATTGATACATTGGTCATATATATATATATATATATATATATAATTTCTCAAATTTAAATAGAAAAATGCAAAAGAGACGGCCTAATAAAGTTAATATCTAAGTTATTCATAATAGATCCCGATTGGTGTAGGATTTAATTTTTTTTTTTGTGTCTACACGTTTTATTCTTTACAAAATTGTATAACTACTCAAATTTAAAAAAAAATTATATAAAAGAGACAACCTAATATACTAAAACATATTTTTTATTATTTATTGATTTTTTTAATTTTATTTTACACATGATAAATAACTTAATATTTGGCTATTAGTTTCCAAATTTAGTTATTTTAAAGTTAATATTGGCGAGGATTATAAAAGGTAACATTATTTGTATTAGTATGACCATGGTTACTTTTGGTCAATGGTCTCCCAAAATAATTATTTATATAATTTAAAAAATAAAAAATAATGTGAGAAGATTATGAGAAAGAGAAGACAGGAATATGAATAGTAATTTTTTTAATAGGGATAATAGCAGTGGTAGTTATTAAAAAAATAACTTTCTACTTTTTAATTTATTGTTTTAAATTAATAATAATAATATATATATATATATATATATATATATATATATATATATATATATTATTTTGTAAGTTAAAGAAAAATTTAACATGCACACGTACGTAAAACCTCTAATTTTAAATATTGTAGTAGTTTGTTTAGGTTAAAGAAAAAACTTACATCCATTTTTTTATATCCATTTTCTCAAGTTTTCTTATCAAAACATGACATGTGTAAATCTTTTTCTTAATAGCAGGTTAACATAGTTAAGAAAAATAAAAGGCTCACATACGTAAAATAACATGTGTCATGTTTTGATAGGCAAACTTGAGGAAATGATATAAAGAAATGGATGTAAGTTTTTTACGTATGGCTAATTACTACTGGTTGGTATGCATATTTGATTGATATAAATAAATACTCCAAGTCTAATGCCAAATGACATGGCCAACCCACACCGCAGAGAGCACTTTAATTTGTAAGGTAGAGGGTACTCTTCCAAGATCATCCTCACTGAAGCCATGCATTTGATTTAGTTACCCGCCTATTTACATATTCTTATTTTCAATATTGATATATTTTTTACTCTTTCGTTTCAATACTTTATGTTTATCTTAGGTTGTGTCCAAGAGGGGAGATGGTGTGAAGAACAAAGATGTGCAGTTCTATGAGTCATTCACTTATAAGTGTGTGGAGTATTTTCTGTATTATTGTGTCTATTTTTACCAAGTAGGTGATTTTGAAACTTCCATTGGTAAGCTTGTGAGGATATTTGAGATACCAACCCATGAAAAGAAGGTGAAAGTTGTCTGTATTATTCATTCTGCTTGTTGTTTTCATGTATTATAATGTTCGCAAATTATAGCAACTACTTGACCTGTGATCTCTGAAGTTGCATTCTTAATTAAATACTTATTTACATTGAATTCACATTTCAATGTGTCAGTGGAGCAATTTTTCAAGAGGAAGAAGGTTCAAAATGAAAAGATCAGTAATCACATATCAAGGCCTAAGATTGGATCGCAAATTATATTAAAGAAAATGAAAAAATAAATATGATTTTTAATTTTTTACATAGAAAACTAATCAATTGATCTAATTCAAACCAATCCAATCTAATTTGGATTGGATCAGATGAAGTTTTTTCATTGAATTGATTGTATAATGGTTTCCAAAAAAGATTAAATGGATTGAAAAAATGTTCAAATCGATCCAATTCAATCCGCTAAACACCTATACTTCACCGTGAACTTAGATGATCTGCATCGTGGTACTTGATCTTAAATCCATCCGAAAGTGGGCTTAATAGTAATGCAGTAATGCCCCGCCCAGGTAGAAAATACTACAAAGGTGAAACAAAAGTGAACAAAGATGACATTTGCTGTAATATCCGGGAAATTTTTTCGAAGTATAAAATAAAATGAAAGGGAAAGAAAAGAAGTAGAAAATAATTTTTGGGATTTAATTTAGGACTTAAGAAATTGGAAACCTGAATTAAATAGGGAAATGAAATTAAATTAAAAATATATCTTTATTATTTTTAAGTGATTATTATTTATCTTATTATCTATTTTAAAAAGAAAAAAAGGAAAAGGAAAAGAAAAGAAAATATATATTAGTTGTGTATTTATTTAATTATTAATTAATTTATTTTTAATTATATTTAATTATTATTTAATTATCTAATTATTATAATTATTAATTAATTATTTATTTATTTTCTTTAAATTGCTGTGGGTGCCGTGGCTTAAGTAAGAAAGAAAGAAAGAAAGAAGAGAGAGAGAGAGAGAGAGAGAGAAATCGAGAAGAGAGAGAGGGGGTGGAGACGGGGAGAAGAAGAAGAAGAACGTAATACCCGTGAAATTTTTTCGAAGTTTAAAAAAAAATAAGAAGGAAAGAAAAGAAGTAGAAAATAATTTTTGGGAGTTAATTCAGGACCTAAGAAATTGGAAACCTGAATTAAATAGGGAAACGAAATTAAACTAAAAATATATCTTTATTATTTTTAAGTGATTATTATTTATCTTATTATCTATAAAAAAAGGGAAAGAAAAGAAAAGGAAATATAAATTAGTTGTGTATTTATTTAATTATTAATTAATTTATTTTTAATTATATTTAT